>CM055268.1:81887987-82487987 GCA_029237695.1 Conchocele bisecta
CCCCCCCCCCCCCCCCCCCCCCCCCCCCCCCCCCCCCCCCACCCCCCCCCCCCCCCCCCCCCCCCCCCCCCCCACCCCCCCCCCACCCCCCCCCCCCCCCCCCCCCCCCCCCCCCCCCCTCGTTCCCCAAATGCTGGATCCGCCCCTGCTTCCCTAATACATGTAAGTGGTAGTGTAAATAAAAACTGAAGCTGCGTGGGATTGGGTGGGTTTGTGGTGGGGGACGGGTGGGTGGTTGTGGAGAGGTTGCACCACCATAATATTTAACCCTTTCATCCCCAAGTAACTGGAATATATTTTGATATGTTAATTTGTAACCAATCAAACATAACATGATTTTCAGGCTATTCCATTTATGAAAAGGGGGTGTTTTTGTTACACCTTTTACACTTTTTGCCAATACCATTATACAGGCCTGTGGTGTTTATGTGCGCATGTTTATTCTAATCTCTCCCCACCCCGTCCACCCCACGCCCGCTACCAGTCAGTCGGCCAATATTTGAGACGGCCCTACGCCATTGGTAGTCTGTGTAAAGTTTTGGCATGTTAGCTGGATGTTTTCATGTCACTAATCTCGACTATAGGCATATTATATGTATTTACTATGGGTCTCGAAAACAACATAAGATTCTTTGATGGTCGAGCGATCACGGTTTTTGAGATACTTGGATACTATACATGTATATTGTAGGAAATAAAATAAAAACAACTCCATGAGGTACAAATGTTTCCGGTAGTATTTCAGGTCGGCATGTTGTTTTAGCGCTATTTCAAATACTGCCATCATAACAATTTATATAAATTGCCATAAAAAACATGTCAAATTGTGTAGCGCCATTATATAACGAAAACGTTTAATTTCGAGCAGTAACTCCTAACACCGTCCGTAGCATACTGCCCCTACATGAAATGCGAAAATGAAAAACAATATTGACAAAGGAGAACTGATGAAAAAATGTCTATAAGTGTTAGCTTTCAATCGAATCCAAAGTAGTATCGTGCACATGAATGTTTTCAAATACAGTCTAATAAGTATGCTTAAACAAATAGTGATATACATAATAAATAAACTGGAATTGTAGCTCTTGTTTAGTCTACTCTAACTGTTTGCATTCATAAAAAAAAGAAATAGCACATTGATTCGGGCATCATACCTAATAATCCACGCCCCAATATCGGTTGTTGTTTATCAAAGTAGTTACCTAGTATGTGCAAAGTTGAGAAACCGAATAATATCACACCACAACTACATGTATCTCACTAACCGCTGTAGCCTATGTCGCCCCTTTAGAGGGCGGTAGCTCTACCGTGTGATTCCGTTTACCAATAAAGAACCTCAATGTGCTGTGTATCCACCGTGTTAGACTTTCTGGCTCCCGTTCGTACGCGTGCATGATGGGAACCATAGCTATGGCGAATAGCGCCACCGTGCCGTACGGAATATGCGGCGCGAGTCTCGTCTCCTGGCTCGCCAGGTAGATGGCGTAAAGCGTGTGCGGGATCACGAACATTGTGAGCTCCTTCCGTCTGTTCCGTCGCTCTAATAAGATTCCTAGTCCGAGGCTAAAGCCGGCGGCGATGGCGATCCACGGGGATAGCGGCGGCGGGCGGTGCTGGAGGTTCCGGAACAGGCAGATCGTGTACTTGCTGGCTGTCACCATCGTCGCCAAGCACATGGTTGACCAGAAAATATTGTGCAGCATCGATTGCAGCACTCGCTTTGGTCTGCAATAAATATTATGCACAGTATGTAGTGAAACCTCTCTAAACCGGACACCCTGGGAGGTCCCAGGGTGTCCGGCTTAGAGAGGTTTCACTGTAAATCAGGCATTTGATGATTCTGAGCCATAGTTGTGTGCTTTGCAGACAGTATCACAGGAGATAAACGACCAAGAAACTCATAAAAAATAAGGTCACATGTGTTTTCTTGATGTCCGGTTTAGAGAGGTTGCACTGTAGTTTTGATCAGTAAATTGCCTGTTTTCATCGTACGCCATGTACATTATTTAGTACATGCATATGTTAAATGTAATACAATGTAATACAATGATTACATGATATCTTAAACAAATGTGATGTTTTTGAGGATAATAAGGTAATTAAAATAGTATTATACAAAGAGCAAGAGAAAAATCTTAGCCAGCCCTGAGCTGCTAGCACCCCCACCCCCACCCCACACCACCCACACACACACACACACACACACACACACACATATAACGTTTAGAAGTGGGCTGATACATGTAGCTCCTTATCGACTAACCCACGCATGTATCGTGAATTGGAAATGTAGTACGGTTGGGGCCGTTTCACTAAACTTCGTAGGACTAAAATGTTCGTATATGTAGATTTAGAATAGTCTGGAAATTTCAATTGAAAGATCCAATAATTGTTTACAAGTAAACATTGTTAATGTAAAATTTACAGACTATCATATTTTAGTAATACGCAGTTTAGTGAAACGATCCCCATGTGTTTTATTGACAGCATTCCAAACAGTTCAGATCCTGGTCAGACTGCGTTACGGCCATAAACACAATTCCTCTAGTCAAGCTTACATGTACATATAAAAAGTATATGAAAGGACAGTACGCACCTCTTATATAAACGTCTATATTTGAAAAGTACTGTCGGTACAAGGTAGATAGTGAAATACAGCTTCGCGAAGTCTGGCAAACTTTGGACGAAGTCTGTGACCGCATAACGTGTACACCCATGTTGATGAAAACCAGCCTCGGCACACGTTACAAATTTATCAGATGGCTGACGGTATAAAACCGACATATTCTTCTCCGTATAATGTCTCGACCATTTTTGAATCGATCGATAATATCCGCCAAGAAGATATTGAGGCTTCAGGATGAAACAGTAAATCACAAACGATGTGCAACAGCTGAGTAGGAACGTCTCGCTGAACGGGACCTCTGGTAGAAAGCCACGTTTCACGAGAGTTGAGACGAAAGCGCCGACTGCGCGCGCAATGGCGAAGAGACAGTAGAACCGCCGCCGTCTTGGATGTTCTATGACCAAACTCAGTCCGGCAATTCCCCCGGCCAACGCGCTGTTCCAGTCATCCTGAAAACGCGTACATATACAGTGGAACCTCCCTAAACTGGACACAAAAACACATGTGATCTATTTTGTACGAGTTTCTTGGTCCTTTATCTCAGATGATAATATCTGTTCGTTATTGCATAGCATACAGATATGGCTCAAACTGTTCAAATGCCTGATTTACAGTGAAACCTCTCTAAGCCGGAGACCCTGGGGACCTCCCAGGGTGTCCGGTTTAGAGAGGTTTCACGGTATGTGTGGCTGTGACTGGAGACATGGGGCTTATGGGATTTGTGACCAGTGTAGCTTCTGATCAAACTAATTTCTGTTCAAACCAAGAGAGTAAAAACAATAACTATGCTAGATCGATACACCATACCTTCATGAACATGAATCCGGTGTCGGTCAATCAAATTAGGTGGGACAATGTAATTGTTTGGGTCATTAAGTGCACAGCGGTCAAATGAGTTCAACAACATATTTTATATCAGTAGATGGACGTGTCATTGCGTAAAATACTTGGCAGATACAGTGGTGTTAAATGTTGATTATAGTTCCGTGGGACATATACGAACGATTCGGTTTGTTTGGGTGCTTCAAATCGTTGTATATTTTGCAATTTTCAAGATTTCGTTTTAAATATATTCTGATTTGATAATTATATGGCGATTGTTACTTACAGAGTGCGTTTACATAAGTTATATAGGCATATGTTAAAAAACTTATACAAACATTTCACCACTGACAATTGCATATAAGTACAAGATAGCCGCCAAATATTCATCCAGACGTGCAATAAATATGTGTGTAACAACTAAAATAAATAGCTACCATTTCATGCACTTTATATTTGATTTATTTTCCCCTTTTTATGTTATTAGTGCATGTTTTCTTTAATAGTATGAATTATTCCATGTAATATAAGACATTTACCCAAGCGTTAACGTTTCGGGACGGACGGACGTACAGGACATGCGGACGCCGTTAACACTATATGCTCCCTTCACCATTCGGTGTCGGGGGGGGGGAGGGGGGGGGGGGGGCATACACAATGTTTACGCAATTTCCTTATAAACAAGGTGAACACAAGTCCTCAGTGATATTGGCCTTGGCGGTCGGACGTGGGTCGTATGCAAAACAAAGCACCATCCCTAGATATACATTGTGGCCAAATATTATCAGAATCGGTTATTGAAAAAATAAATGTGTTACCAACGCACATACGTACGTACGTACGCACGTACGCACATGGACTAACTATATATCCCCTCTTGCCTATCGGCGAGGGTATGATAAGAGAAAAGTGTGTATATGAGTTTAAACATTGGGAATATTGCTTTATAGGACTACTTTTGTACACACTCACGAAGCTTCTTTGATATATCCATACCCAAGGTGCATGATCACGTTGTTACAACAACAACAACGTCACCCACTCCAAAGTAAGTATTATTTGATATGTTCCTTAATATGCAACGTATTTTGATGAAATATGGCGCAGCAAACGCGTCTTCATGAGCTGCATTTGGTGGTCTATGGAGTTTGGCACAAACTTATGTCGTTTTTGCGAAGAATCTATTTCCGTGTCGGAGACATGGAAATCGATTCTTCGCAAAATCGACATCAGTTTGGGCCAAAATACAGAGACCACCAAATGCAGCTTAACAAGACGCTTACCGTTTTCTGTCCGACTTGTTCCATGACGTCAATCACCAGCTCGTAGACGCCGGGATACAGGCCAAGGAAGGTCGCAAACCGCAACGAATCGGACCCCACGAATCCCGTCCGGATGTTCGAAAAGCTGAAAGATAGGATGGCTATGTAAGGATAGTTCGTCGTTTCGTAACTTCAGCGCGCAGAGACGGAGATTGAGAACCTAAAATCTCGAAAAGAACATAAATAAAGGTACATGCCCACTCAGTAGGCACAACATGTTCTTTATATTAATTAAACTAGAAATGGACGCTTGTCGACAAGCGCATGTGTATCCCCCTCCCCAGATACACAAGTAGTTTGAAAAAAGGGTGTTCGAGTTATGCTCCGGAGACAAAATCAGTGACGGAAAAACAAAGGGAGATAACTAAAAAATTAGTGATGCAAGAGTTGTCATTCTTGCGTGACACACATTTGGGTCGTGGTCTATGCATGTGTGAAGTTTCATGGAAATATTCCAAAGGGTTTTCGAGTTATGCTGCGGACACGAAATCAGTGCACGAAACAACAAAGGGAGATAACTAAGAAATTAACGACGCAAGAGTTGTCATTCTTACGTGCGACACACCTTTGGGTCGTCTTCTATGCATGTGTGAAGTTTAATAAACTAGAAAATGTGTTCATAGAACAGGGATGTCCCACATATCGCTTTGATAATAAATAAGGCCAAATTCCAAGTCAAAATCATCTTTTACCTGAGCGTTAAAGTTTTTGAAGCACCAAGTATGTGACCTTGACCCTGGGCTTGGCGAGGGCAGGACGAACGTGGATTTGGCACAGGGCGGTAGAGGACGATTAGAGCAATGCATATATGAAATATGAAGCTGATCCGTGAAAGAAAACAGAAATTATAAGATATTTACCTGAGCGTTAAAGTGTTTGAACGTGGATTTGGCACAGGGCGGTAGAGGACCATTAGAGCAATGTGTATATGAAATATGAAGGAGATCGGTCGAAGGATGAAGAAATTATGAGACATTTACCCGAGTGTTAAAGTTTTGTGACGGACGGACGGACGGGACGACGGGAGGACGGGACGACGGGAGGACGGGACGCACGTTCCTACGAATGAATACTTGTTGGGTTTTTACTCTATAAAAATACCCACCTTCGGTTCATGGTCCAATTGAATGTGTGAAGTTTCATAAAAATATTCCAAAGGGTGGTCGAGTTATGGTCAATCAGTGCGCGAAACAAAAAAGGGAGATAACTAACAAATTAGCTATGCAAGAGTTGTCATTCTTGTGCGCGACACACATTCGGGTCGTGGTCTATGCATGTGTGAAGTTTCATGAAAATATTCCAAAGGGTGTTCGAGTTATGCTCCGGACAAGAAGTGTCTGCGGCGGACGCGGACGCGGACGCGGACGCGGACGCGGACGCGGCCCGCTGTTAAATGCATAGTATCCCCCGACGGAGTCCGGCGGATACAATTACTGTATAATTGTGTCACTATTCCACCACAATAATATTTTCGACAGATCATTGCACATAAATAAATCAATACAGAGAATAAATAATAAGGTCCGTTAACATTTGAAGGAAACACGGTTATCGCTCCTGCTATCACTGTGGAAATTTACGTCTGGTATAAAATGTATAATAATGCCAATCAATACGTGGAGTAATGGTGAATGAATGTTTATTTTGCCAGAACATGTCTCAGAGGATGTCCCTTATATAACATTGTGTGCCTACTGAGTGGGCATGTACCTTTAAATATAGCGGTCATCATAACATACATTCATATCATTGTACTCGATAACAAAATATTGGCAGTAGTAAATAAATGTGTCACTGTGTTACATGTATATACCACAGGTTGAAGTAACGTACCAAGGTCTATAAATACACTATATATACCTAAAAGTATCAATAAGTGGGAAAAATCAGTTGAAAAAAAAATAAAGTTTACTCCCTGTTTGAACACAATTCAATTGTGTTCTAACAGGGAGTAAACTTTTTGTTGTCAACTGATTTGTTCCCACTTATTGATACTGTTAGGTATATTTACTGTATTGATAGACCTTGGTACGTTACTTCAAAACCTGTAATTCAATTGAGTTCTAACAGGGAGTAAACTTTTTGTTGTCAACTGATTTGTTCCCACTTATTGATACTGTTAGGTATATTTACTGTATTGATAGACCTTGGTACGTTACTTCAACCTGTAATTCAATTGAGTTCTAACAGGGAGTAAACTTTTTGTTGTCAACTGATTTGTTCCCACTTATTGATACTGTTAGGTATATTTACTGTATTGATAGACCTTGGTACGTTACTTCAACCTGTGTATGTACTGATTTACCAGGTTCAAGGTTTATCGAAAGTGAGCGCGCTGTTCACTGATGTTCGAACTAGGACACGTGTTCATGATCAAGTGATAATGCTATTTGACTCTCAAGTTCAGAATTGGGATATCTGTATTGGTCGTATGAATAGTATGAATAATATGAATAATGATAATCAAGCGAGAAATACCCGTGTGTGCGATTGGTCAGTCACGTGAACTGCGATATAAATGGAGCGACGTGGTCTCTTTGACGCCATTAAAATCCATGACATTGCTAATCATATCACGCTCTTTAGCAGCAATGTGACGCTGAATATGATGATTATTAATTGTGCCAAAATGCCGTAAACAGGGGCGGCGGAAGCGGGGGGCCGGGGGGGGGCCAATAATTGTGTTGGGGGGCCTAGCTCCCCCCCCCCAATAATTCTGTAAATTTTGGATTTTTTACTCCAATATATTTGTGTAATCACGAGTACTGGGAACTTTGCTGAGAACTTTGCTGAGAATGCAGGAAATGGCGTTTCACACCACTTGGATTTCAAAAATAGCGCTATCGGGCCCTTCGGGCCCTCAACATTGGGCCCCCCCCCCAATAATGTTCGGCTTCCGCAGCCTATGGTAAAGCAAGATTAATCGTAATGTTCACAGCGTAAATGGATATGTACATGTATGCTACTGCATGTATAATATTGAAAAGGGGACACATATAGGGGTTTCTCAATTGATAATAAAATAATTATCGCCTTATTGTGAGGTCAATACGTGGTTTTATCGATCCGATAAACGTGATATTGACCGGTGACGCAGTGTGGCTGATAAATTGGGCCTATGGGTTTTGCGACCAGTGTATATTTTGATCAGCATGAGCATCCACACAGTCTGATCTTGTTCACAGTGCATACCTCTAATTAGAAATGCATTAAAACGTGCGACCAAGTCTGATCAGGGTCTGCACTGTTCACCATTCCAATAAGTAATATAGGTCGTTCTCATGATATAAACACTGATCACAAATCACAAATCACAAATCACAAAAGCCCAATTGCTCCAGTCACCGCTATAGAGGGGGCGGAGGAGATATAGTAACCCTCTCTCTTCTCTCTCTCTGCATACCGTTTGATATATGGCTGTCGCAGCAGTGCCGTGACTATCTGGAATCCTGTGTACAGGCATAATCCACTCCCGAACCCCTTCAGGAAACGCCTGATGAAGCGTTTGGCCCTCTTCGATGCTCTTGATCGTTCCCACAGGCCAACGGGTGCTCCGGTTTCATCGCATTCGCGCTCGTTTCCTGTCTTTGCCATGGAACCTATCTAAACTGTGTATCAAGAACGTCTGATGTGTTTACTTATGATGTGTTTATTACAAGTATAGATGGCTTATGGAAACGTTAAGTTCATGTTTGCAAAACACATACATGAGTCTTGGAGTGCTGATAGGCATGCACACCAGTGGAACCTCTCTATACCTGTAGCCGATTTCACAAAAATTGCAAAGTATACTTATCTTGCTAAGTACATTTTGAGGGACAAATTTTCAATTTAAGGATAAATTTATTATTTTTTATTAAATTGAATTTATTACATTATGATAATGTAATAAATTCAGTATAATAATTCTGCATACTTGTAATCATCAAATAGATGCAGTCATTAGTTCTATATCGAATAATGCATTTCGGGAAAAATAAAATATTACTCCCTCAAAGTACACTTTGCTATATAGGTATGCTATGCAATTTTGGTGAAATAGGTTACAGACATAAACGAATTATCGGTGTTTATTTTTATTATTATTTATATACTATGATATATAGTGTATGTTCGTGTTTGCATCCATACACGGATTACAGTGCAACCTCTCTAAACCGGACACCCTGGGGACCTCCCAGGGTGTCCGGTTTAGAGAGGTTCCACTGTATAAATAACCGACACAAACGTAGTGCGTACAATATACACAAACCTGCATACATTACAAGAATGATCATCGAGTACTTATTACAGTGGAACCTCTCTAAACCGGACACCCTGGGGACCTCCCAGGGTGTCCGGTTTCGAGAGGTTCCACTGTATAAATAACTGACACAAACGTCGTGAGTACAATATACAATATACATCCAAACTGCACAAATATTTACCAACCGAGTCTCCTCCCACCTACAGTGTACGTATGTTTAAATGTATATCCAACACATGTACATGATAACACATGGGTCACCTAAACGTGTACATGCAGGTCACGCATGAGCAATGCTCCGACTCATGAAGAAATGGGCTTATGAACAAGCACGAACGATATAAACGAGCCCGGTCTCCTTTTTGTCCCGTTACACCGGCTCTGAACGTATCTCCCTTGTCGTATTTCGCCGATATTTCTTTCGAAAATCAGTCAAATTTTCCGTATAAAATGTGGAAAATTTACATTAAACAAGAGGCAAAAATGGGCCTGTATCGCTCACCTGAAATGATTATCCCATGACAGTCGATTATATATACCAAGTTACATGTTGTCTCAACATATGTTGTTGTTTAACGGCCTGTCAACAGATAACGTCATTTAAGGCCGGGCAAACGGGTTTGATCCCGCATTTGACCTGCTGCATTGGGTGGTGGGGGGGGGGGGGGGGGGTGGGGGGGGGGGGGGGACCCAAAATCAAAACGCAGTATTTACATCGAAATAACTTCAGCTCAGAAATTGGAATTACTGACCTGGTGCCAGGTCCAAACCACACCAAAGTCACTTGGCGCCTTCCCATACAGGCAAGATTACTCTTATAAGGGGTATAACCAGATTCAACTCCCACATACAAGAAAGCCAAAGACGTACGAGGGTCAAACCTGTAGCCTATTTCACCAACATTGCAAAGTATACTTTTCTAGCAAAGTATAAGTTGAGGGAGTAATCATTTATTTTTCCTGAAATGCATTATTTCGTATAGAACTAGTGACTGCATATATTTGATGATTGAAAGCATGCATAATTATTATACTGAATTTATTACATTATCACAGCCAAAATGGCTGTGATAATGTAATAAATTCAGTATAATAACAAGAACCGAGGCAAAGCCACGAAGGCCAGGTTTTTTCCAAGCATAGACACTTGGATAACATAATTATACCCACTTTGTGTAGACTAGATGGCCGTGGCCTGCATGTCGCGCCTTGGGGCGAGGCATGGACACTAAAAAAATAGATATAGTAGATATAGTAAAAACTTTAACGAAAAAACTTTAACCGGACACACGGACGTACGGACGGACGGACGGACGTATGCCAAAATGCCGACGATATCGCGCTTTCCACAAGCGGGTGCGACAATGATGTTAAACACCCATGTGAAGTATCAAGGTAATGGGTGAAGCAGTTGCAGAGATATAGTACACGAAAAAACTTTAACAAAAATATTCAAAGTAATTTGACCTTGACATTGGGCACAGGGGCCGCACGGTTTGGGGTTAGAATGAAAATATGGATGATGACAAACACCCATGTGAAGTTTCAAGGTAATGGGCGAAGCAATTGCAGAGACATAGTATAACGAAAACGTGTTAGCCAAAAAACTTTAAACAGACGTACGTTAAAAACTTAACGTTTAAAATGGCTATGTTAATTACGTAGAAATAATAGGTGAAGGTAAAAATATGGTCACATGTTGGATAGTTGTATGTGGTAAGCACCCCTTGGTTATGAAGCTGTGAAAGTTTGGTGGTCCTAGGTGGCACAGTACCAAAGAAATGGACTTAAACACGAAAACTTAACATTGTAAACGCGAAAACTTAACATTGAAAATGGCTATGTCGACTGCGCGGAAAAAATGGGTCAAGTTAAAAGAAAAGTAACATGCTGGATAGTGATATGTGGTGGGTACACCCCTTGATTATGAAGCTGTGAAAGTTTGGTGGTCCTAGGTGGCACAGTACCAAAGAAATGGACTTAAACACGAAAACTTAACATTGTAAACGCGAAAACTTAACATTGAAAATGGCTAAGTCGACTGCGCGAAAAAATGGGTCAATGTAAAAAAAACGTAAGAAAAAAAGTAACATGTTGGATAGTGATATGTGGTGGGCATGTGTGAAAAATTAAGCATTTTAGATGAAGGAAGCAGAAGTTATAACAATATTTCTCTGATATTAAGTTTTGTCAAGAGACTAAGTATTTGACCTTTACCTTGGGATCAGTGGGGGTTGGACGGTCGTGGATTTGGCACAGCATGGTAGTAGAGCCTTACAGGAATGCATGTTTGAAATATTAAGCATTTAAGATGAAGGAAATAGAAGTTACAACATATTTCTCTGATGTCAAGTTTTGTAAAGAGACTAAGTATTTGACCTTGACCTTGGGATCAGCGGGGGTTGGACGATCATGGATTTGGCGGGGGTTGGACGGTCGTGGATTTGGCACAGCAAGGTTGTAGAGCCTTACAGGAATGCATGTGTGAAATATTAAGCATTTTAGATCAAGGAAATAGAAGTTACAACTATTGGTTTGCATGATAGAGAAATTTCACGTTCTAATCAATATTTTCTGGTTAAGCATGTTTGTAGTGAACCTTACGGAATGCATGTGTGAAATATTAAGCATTTTAGGAAATCAAGGTTTTAGATCAGTTAGATCAGGTAGAATCAAGGAAATAGAAGTTATAACATACTTGGTTTGACACTGATAGAGAAACTTTCACAGCTTCATAATCAATATTTCTCTGATGTTAAGCATGGTACATGTAGTAGAACCTTACAGGAATGCATGTGTGAACAAGAAACGAGGCAAAGCCACGAAGGCCAGGTTTTTTCCAAGCATAGACACTTGGATAACATAATTATACCCACTTTTTGTAGACTAGATGGCCGTGGCTTGCATGTCGCGCCTTGGGGCGAGGCATGGACACTAAAAAAATAGATATAGTAGATGGAAAAACTTTAACGAAAAAACTTTAACCGGACACACGGACGTACGGACGGACGTATGCCAAAATGCCGACGATATCGCGCTTTCTGCAAGCGGGTGCGACAATGATGATAAACACCCATGTGAAGTATCAAGGTAATGGGTGAAGCAGTTGCAGAGATATAGTACACGAAAAAACTTTAACAAAAAAATTAAAAGTAATTTGACCTTGACATTGGGCACAGGGGCCGCACGGTTGGGGGGTAGAATGAAAATATGGATGATGATAAACACCCATGTGAAGTTTCAAGGTAATGGGCGAAGCAGTTGCAGAGATATAGTATAACAAAAAACTTTTAGCCAAAAAACTTTAACCAGACGTACGTTAAAAAGTTAACGTTGAAAATGGCTAAGTCAATTACGTAGAAATAATAGGTGAAGGTAAAAAAATGGTCACATGTTGGATAGTTGTATGTGGTAGGCACCCCTTGGTTATGAAGCTGTGAAAGTTTGGTGATCCTAGGTGGTACAGTACCAAAGAAATGGAGTTAAACACGAAAACTTAACATTGTAAACGCGAAAACTTAACATTGAAAATGGCTAAGTCGACTGCGCGGAAAAAATGGGTCAAGTTAAAAAAAAGTAACATGTTGGATAGTAATATGTGGTGGGCACCCCTTGATTATGAAGCTGTGAAAGTTTGGTGGTCCTAGGTGGTACAGTAACAAAGAAATGGACTCGAACACGAAAACTTAACATTGTAAACGCGAAAACTTAACATTGAAAATGGCTAAGTCGACTGCGCGGAAAAAATGGGTCAAGTTAAAAAACAAGAGGGCCATGATGGCCCTAATTCGCTCACCTGACTCCATGAACACCAGAGGAGAATGTGACATTGAGTTCATGTGTTTTAAAAAAACTTGTGCTATTTTTAGATGGCGGTCATCTTGGATTAAGCGATGACTCTCATTTTACCAAATCTGGAAATGCTTCACCCAAGGATCTTAACTTAAGTTTGGCCAGCCTCGGCCAGCATCGGCCATGTGGTTCCCGAGAAAAAGACGTTAAAAATCTTGAATAAATGGATCTTTTGGCGGCCATCATGGATGACACCGTCCGATTCCAACAAATATTGCACCAGAGCAATCACCTCATCGATACCTTCAATTTGATATATGACATGAGCATATTCGGTCAAAAATAAAATTTGACCCCACAGGCCACGCCCATTTTTGACCTCGGGGTCACCATTTTGACACCTTTGAAAGAGCATTCTACATCGATCATTCCTACCAAGTTTCGTTGAAATCTGGCTGGCTGTTCATGAGAAGAAATCTTTTTAAGAATTTGCGCTATTTTTAGATGGTGGCCATCTTGGATTAGCAACGACCTCCGTTTTAACAAATCTGAAAAGGCTTCACCCATGGACCATAACTGTGAAATTTGGCCACCATGGACCAAGCGGTTCGTGTGAAGAAGAATTTTGAAATCTCTAATAAAAGAACGACCTTTTGACCTTTCGGCGGCCATTTTAGATGACATGACCACCAATTTCGACAAAAAATGTACCAGAGCGATCGCCTCTTTGATACCTTCGATTTGATATAGACATGACCATATTCGGTCAAAAATAAAATTTTACCCCATGAGCCACGCCCATTTTTGACCCTGGGGTCACCATTTTAACAAATTTGAAAGAGCATTGTACATCGATCATTCCTACCAAGTTTACTCGAAATCCGGCTGGCGGTTCATGAGAAGAAGATCTTATAAGAATTTATGCTATTTTTAGACGGCGGCCATCTTGCTTTAGCGATGACATCCATTTTAACAAATCTGAAAAGGCTTCAGCCATGGACCATAATTTTAAGTTTGGCTATCATGGGCCAAGCGGTTCATGTGAAGAAGAATTTTGAAATCTCTAATAAAAGAACGACCTTTTGACATTTCGGCGGCCATCTTGGATGACATAACCATCAGATTTCGACAAAAAATGCACCAGAGTGATCGCCTCGTTGATACCTTCGATTTGATATATGACATGACCATATTCGGTCAAAAATAAAATTTGACCCCAATTTGACCCCACGGGCCACGCCCATTTTTGACCCCAGGGTCACCATTTTAACAAATTTGAAAGAGCATTGTACATTGATCATTCATACCAAGTTTTGTCGAAATCCGGTTGGCGGTTCTTCAGAAGAAGATTTTTGAAGAATTTGTGCTATTTTAGACGGCGGCCATCTTGGATTATGTAATGGCGTAATTTTAACAATTTTGTAATCCCCCTACCTAAGGACCATGACCATGAAGTTTGGTGACTATAGGCCCAATGGTTACCGAGGAGAAGACGTTTGAAAATGTTCACGGACGACGACGGACGACGACGATGACGGACGACGGACACATTGCGGTAACAATAGCTCACGAGCTTCGCTCAGGTGAGCTAAAAAGTAACATGTTGGATAGTAATATGTGGTGGGCACCCCTTGATTATGGAAGCTGTGAAAGTTTGGTGGTCCTAGGTGGTACAGTAACAAAGAAATGGACTCAAACATGAAAACTTAGCATTGTAAACACGAAAACTTAACATTGAAAATGGCTAAGTCGACTGCGCGGAAAAAATGGGTCAAGTTAAAAAAAAGGTAACATGTTGGATAGTAATATGTGGTGGGCACCCCTTGATTATGAAGCTGTGAAAGCCTTTGGTGTCCTCAAAGTTTGGGTTGGTTCCTTTAAGGTGGTACAGTAATAAAGAAATGGACTCGAACACGAAAACATAACATTGTAAACGCGAAAACTTAACATTGAAAATGGCTAAGTCGACTGCGCGGAAAAAATGGGTCAAGTTAAAAACAAGAGGGCCATGATGGCCCTAATTCGCTCACCTGACTCCATGAACACCAGAGAATGTGACATTGAGTTCATGTGTTTTAAAAAAACTTGTGCTATTTTTAGATGGCGGTCATCTTGGATTAAGCGATGACTCTCATTTTACCAAATCTGGAAATGCTTCACCCAAGGATCTTAACTTAAGTTTGGCCAGCCTCGGCCAGCATCGGCCATGTGGTTCCCGAGAAAAAGACGTTAAAAATCTTGAATAAATGGATCTTTTGGCGGCCATCATGGATGACATAACCGTCCGATTCCAACAAATATTGCACCAGAGCAATCACCTCATCGATACCTTCAATTTGATATATGACATGAGCATATTCGGTCAAAAATAAAATTTGACCCCACAGGCCACGCCCATTTTTGACCTCGGGGTCACCATTTTGACACCTTTGAAAGAGCATTCTACATCGATCATTCCTACCAAGTTTCGTTGAAATCTGGCTGGCTGTTCATGAGAAGAAATCTTTTTAAGAATTTGCGCTATTTTTAGATGGTGGCCATCTTGGATTAGCAACGACCTCCGTTTTAACAAATCTGAAAAGGCTTCACCCATGGACCAAAATAACTGTGAAATTTGGCCACCATGGGCCAAGCGGTTCGTGTGAAGAAGAATTTTGAAATCTCTAATAAAAGAACGACCTTTTGACCTTTCGGCGGCCATTTTAGATGACATGACCACCAATTTCGACAAAAAATGTACCAGAGCGATCGCCTCTTTGATACCTTCGATTTGATATAGACATGACCATATTCGGTCAAAAATAAAATTTTACCCCATGAAAGAGCATTGTACATCGATCATTCCTACCAAGTTTACTCGAAATCCGGCTGGCGGTTCATGAGAAGAAGATCTTATAAGAATTTATGCTATTTTTAGACGGCGGCCATCTTGCTTTAGCGATGACATCCATTTTAACAAATCTGAAAATGCTTCAGCCATGGACCATAATTTTAAGTTTGGCTATCATGGGCCAAGCGGTTCATGTGAAGAAGAATTTTGAAATCTCTAATAAAAGAACGACCTTTTGACATTTCGGCGGCCATCTTGGATGACATAACCATCCGATTTCGACAAAAAATGCACCAGAGTGATCTCCTCGTTGATACCTTCGATTTGATATATGACATGACCATATTCGGTCAAAAATAAAATTTGACCCCAATTTGACCCCAATTTGACCCCACGGGCCACGCCCATTTTTGACCCCAGGGTCACCATTTTAACAAATTTGAAAGAGCATTGTACATTGATCATTCATACCAAGTTTTGTCGAAATCCGGTTGGCGGTTCTTGAGAAGAAGATTTTTGAAGAATTTGTGCTATTTTAGACGGCGGCCATCTTGGATTATGTAATGACGTAATTTTAACAATTTTGTAATCCCCCTACCTAAGGACCATGACCATGAAGTTTGGTGACTATAGGCCCAATGGTTACCGAGGAGAAGACGTTTGAAAATGTTCACGGACGACGACGGACGACGACGATGACGGACGACGGACACATTGCGGTAACAATAGCTCACGAGCTTCGCTCAGGTGAGCTAAAAAGTAACATGTTGGATAGTAATATGTGGTGGGCACCCCTTGATTATGAAGCTGTGAAAGTTTGGTGGTCCTAGGTGGTACAGTAACAAAGAAATGGACTCAAACATGAAAACTTAGCATTGTAAACACGAAAACTTAACATTGAAAATGGCTAAGTCGACTGCGCGGAAAAAATGGGTCAAGTTAAAAAAAAGGTAACATGTTGGATAGTAATATGTGGTGGGCACCCCTTGATTATGAAGCTGTGAAAGTTTGGTGGTCCTAGGTGGTACAGTAACAAAGAAATGGACTCAAACACGAAAACTTAACATTGATTGTGGTGCCCGCCCGCCCGGCTTTCGCCAATCCAATAGCCTGGACTTTTTTTAAAAAAAACCTGGCTAAAAATTAATAAATGTATCCTTAAATTGAAAATTTCTCCTTCAAAGTGTACTTATCAAGATAAGTATACTTTGCAATTTTGGTGATATACACTTCTGATAATAGGTGTTTATTAATTCAATAATTAATTGCGACATATAAAGGTGCAAATTCATATCATACAAGAAACGAGGCAAAGCCACGAAGGCCAGGTTTTTTCCAAGCATAAGACACTTGGATAACATAATTATACCCACTTTTTGTGGACTAGATGGCCGTGGCCTGCATGTCGCGCCTTGGGGCGAGGCATGGACACTAAAAAAATAGATATAGTAGATGGAAAAACTTTAACCGAAAAACTTTAACCGGACACACGGACGAACGGACGGACGTATGCCAAAATGCCGACGATATCGCGCTTTCCGCAAGCAGGTGTGACAATGATGATAAACACCCATGTGAAGTATCAAGGTATTGGGTGAAGCAGCGTTGCAGAGATATAGTACACGACCTAAAAAAACTTTAACAAAAAATTCAAAGTAATTTGAACTTGACATAGGCACAGGATCGCGCTTTCTGCAAGCAGGTGCGACAATGATGATAAACACCCATGTGAAGTATCAAGGTATTGGGTGAAGCAGTTGCAGAGATATAGTACACGAAAAAACTTTAACAAAAAAAGTCAAAGTAATTTGACCTTCACATTGGGCACAGGATCGCGCTTTCCGCAAGCAGGTGCAACAATGATGATAAACACCCATGTGAAGTATCAAGGTATTGGGTGAAGCAGTTGCAGAGATATAGTACACGAAAAAACTTTAACAAAAAAATTCAAAGTAATTGACCTTGACATTGGGCACAGGATCGCGCTTTCCGCAAGCAGGTGCGACAATGATGATAAACACCCAAGTGAAGTATCAAGGTATTGGGTGAAGCAGTTGCAGAGATATAGTACACAAAAAAAACTTTAACAAAAAAATTCAAAGTAATTTGACCTTGACATTGGGCACAGGATCGCGCTTTCCGCAAGCAGGTGCGACAATGATGATAAACACCCATGTGAAGTATCAAGGTATTGGGTGAAGCAGTTGCAGAGATATAGTACACGAAAAAACTTTTAACAAAAAAAATCAAAGTAATTTGACCTTGACATTGGGCACAGGATCGTGCTTTCCGCAAGCAGGTGCGACAATGATGATAAACACCCATGTGAAGTATCAAGATATTGGGTGAAGCAGTTGCAGAGTATAGACACGAAAAAACTTTAACAAAAAAAATCAAAGTAATTTGACCTTGACATTGGGCACAGGATAGTGCTTTCCGCAAGCAGGTGCAACAATGATGATAACAAAAAAATTCAAAGTAATTTGACCTTGACATTGGGCACAGGGGCCGCACGGTTGGGGGTTAGAATGAAAATATGGATGATGATAAACACCCATGTGAAGTTTCAAGGTAATGGGCGAAGCAGTTGCAGAGATATAGTACAACGAAAAAGTTTTAAAACCAAAAAACTTTAACAAGACGTACGTTAAAAAGTTAACGTTGAAAATGGCTAAGTCAATTACGTAGAAATAATAGGTGAAGGTAAAAAAAATGGTCACATGTTGGATAGTTGTATGTGGTAGGCACCCCTTGGTTATGAAGCTGTGAAAGTTTGGTGGTCCTAGGAAGTACAGTACCAAAGAAATGGACTTAAACACGAAAACTTAACATTGTAAACGCGAAAACTTAACATTGAAAATGGCTAAGTCGACTGCGCGGAAAAAAAGGGTGAAGTTAAAAAAAAAGTAACAAATTGGATAGTGATATGTGGTGGGTACCCCTTGATTATGAAGCTGTGAAAGTTTGGTGGTCCTAGGTGGTACAGTACCAAAGAAATGGACTTAAACACGAAAACTTAACATTGTAAACGCGAAAACTTAACATTGAAAATGGCTAAGTCGACTACGCGGAAAAAATGGGTCAAGTTAAAAAAAAAGTAACATGTTGGATAGTGATATGTGGTGGGCACCCCTTGATTATGAAGCTGTGAAAGTTTGGTGGTCCCAGGTGGTACAGTAACAAAGAAATGGACTCAAACACGAAAACTTAACATTGATTGTGGACGCCGCCCGCCGCCGCCCACCCGCCCGCCCGGCTTTCGCCAATCCAATAGCCTGGATTTTTTTTCAAAAAACCTGGCTAAAAATTAAGCATTTTAGATGAAGGAAGCAGAAGTTATAACAATATTTCTCTGATATTAAGTTTTGTCAAGAGACTAAGTATTTGACCTTGACCTTGGGGTCAGCGGGGGTTGGACGGTCATGGATTTGGCACAGCATGGTAGTAGAACCTTACAGGAATGCATGTGTGAAATATTAAGCATTTTAGATGAAGGAAATAGAAGTTACAACATATTTCTCTGATGTTAAGTTTTGTAAAGAGACTAAGTATTTGAGCTTGAACTTGGGATCAGCGGGGGTTTGACGGTCATGGATTTGGCACAGCATGGTAGTAGAGCCTTACAGGAATGCATGTGTGAAATATTTAATATTTTAGATGAAGGAAACAGAAGTTATAACAATATTTCTCTGATGTTAAGTTTTGTAAAGAGACTAAGTATTTGACCTTGACCATGGGATCAACGGGGGTTGGACGGTCGTGGATTTGGCACAGCAAGGTTGTAGAGCCTTACAGGAATGCATGTGTGAAATATTAAGCATTTTAGATCAAGGAAATAGAAGTTACAACATACTTGGTTTGACACTGATAGAGAAACTTTCACAGCTTCATAATCAATATTTCTCTGATGTTAAGCATGGTACATGTAGTAGAACCTTACAGGAATGCATGTGTGAAAAATTAAGCATTTTAGATGAAGGAAGCAGAAGTTATAACAATATGTCTCTATAATTGGTCAAGAGACTAAGTATTTGACCTTGACCTTGGGGTCAGCGGGGGTTGACGGTCATGGATTTGGCACAGCATGGTAGTAGAACCTTACAGGAATGCATGTGTGAAAAATTAAGCATTTTAGATGAAGGAAGCAGAAGTTATAACAATATGTCTCTGATATTAAGTTTTGTCAAGAGACTAAGTATTTGACCTTGACCTTGGGGTCAGCGGGGGTTGGACGGTCATGGATTTGGCACAGCATGGTAGTAGAACCTTACAGGAATGCATGTGTGAAATATTAAGCATTTTAGATGAAGGAAATAGAAGTTACAACATATTTCTCTGATGTTAAATTTTGTAAAGAGACTAAGTATTTGACCTTGACCTTGGGATCAGCGGGGGTTGGACGGTCATGGATTTGGCGGGGTCGGACGGTCGTCGATTTGGCACAGCATGGTTGTAGAGCCTTACAGGAATGCATGTGTTAAATATTAAGCATTTAGATGAAGGAAATAGAAGCTATAACATATTTCTCTGATGTTAAGTTTTGTAAACAGACTAAGTATTTGACTTTGACCTTGGGATCAGCGTGGGTTGGACGGTCGTGGATTTGGCACAGCATGGTAGTAGAACCTTACAGGAATGCATGAGTGAAATATTAAGCATTTTAAATGAAGGAAGTAGAAGATACAACATATTTCTCTGATGTTAAGCATGGTAGTAGAACCTTACAGGAATGCATGTGTGAAATATTAAGCATTTTAGATGAAGGAAGTACAAGTTATAAAAATATTTCTCTGATATTAAGTTTTGTCAAGAGACTAAGTATTTGACCTTGACCTTGGGATCAGTGGGGGTTGGACGGTCGTGTATTTCGCACAGCATGGTAGTAGAGCCTTACAGGAATGCATGTGTGAAATATTAAGCATTTTACATGAAGGAAATATAAGTTATAACAATATTTATCTGATGTTAAGTTTAGTGAAGGACGGACAAACGAAACGGACGGACAGACAACCTGACTCCAGTATGGGGGGGGGTATAAGCACACATTATCAGTCAGTTACTAGAAGACACGGTCATGCAAATTGTTTTCTGTGCGTCATATGGTACATGTATCTGGTGTCAATCACTCAATCATAAGGTGTACTGTACATGTTTTGTTTTCTAAAAACATGTACAGTACAGAAAAAGCTGTAGATGCAAAGTGCATACAAAAATAAAGTATGTATAAATACTGTCAATGCTAACAGTAACATGCAGATAAACAGATAATAAAGTCTGTAATATTATAGTAGTGTTATATATGTAATTCTCCTGGAAGTAATTCTGTAAATGTATATGGGGATTAAAGGCAATATTAATCAGATTGTTGTGAGATATCACTGCTAGCGTATCAGTATTAATAAGGCACTGGAAAGGTAAATCTACCCACTTTTTTTACAGTAATAGATTATCTTTGAATTCTGTCAGCACACACGCCAAATGCCCCTCCCCGCCCAGCCCCACGTGACAGTGAAACTTCGGCAAACTTCTTAAACAGACACCGGACACACATACGGTCCAAACACTATATGCCTTCCAGCTCTACTTGGAGCTAGCTGGATACAACAGCAATCATTGAGTGAGTGATTGGAGAAAATAATATTTTCAGTCAAAAAAATGGGCATAGCTGCGGATGGGTCAGTGGGACAGCCAAATTGTTTACGTTACGCACTCTTGCACTTGGTGTTTGTGATGTATACCGAGTATGAAGAGAATCAGTCAAAAACTGAAAAAGAAGTTCGCCGGACAAGGGATAAAATATTGTTTCATAGTCAAAAAAGGGTATAGCTACAGATGGATCAGTGGGACAGCAACCATTTTCATGTTATGCACTCCTGCACTTGATGGTTGGGATGAATACCAAGTATGAAGATAATTAGCCGAAAATTGTAGAAGTAGTTCGCAGGAAAAGGTAAAAACTATTTTCATAGTCGAAAAACGGGCTGCGGATGGATCGGTCAGAAGTCGCCGGACAAGGAAAAAAAATATTTTCAGTGTCGAAAAAAGGGCATAACGCGGATGGATCGGTAGGACAGCGACAATTTTTACGTTACGCACTCCTGCACTTGATGGTCGGGATGTATACCAAGTATGAAGAGAATCTGCTAAAAAATGTAGAAGTAGTTCGCCATACAAGAAAAATTGTCCGACAGATGGACGGACGGACGGACGGACGGACGGACAGTTGTGGTGGTATAATTATTTGAGTTTATGTAGATTTGGCATTCCAGCCAGTAATGTTAGATGTACTGAATGGCAACCCTGATCCGACTGCACATGTTCTTTTGCTCATGTCATAATGGCTTTTACATAATTAAAAATAAATCAAATTAATTTCCAATTTTTCTCATTTCTTCCCGAATATGTTGAATATGTTATAATTCCAGCACAAAAATATTTACACAATTCCCTAACATTTGATTGGCCCGTAGCAAGTCTATGTCCAAAATTTATATCCCAGTAAACTCCCACGTCGAACTACTTTCCGTAACCGTGAGGCGCAGTTAAAAAAATTCTTATGAAAACGGAAGATAAACACATTTTCTTGATGAATTTATTTCAAATGCTGGAATTATAAGGAATGAATGGCCTTTTTGTGGAATTTATCGGGGATATAAAGTCGCGGGAATACTGGACGAGGCCTTCCGAAAAAATTACAATTTTCGAAAAAAAATCTAAAAAAGAAGAAGTTTTTTTAGAAGGTCTTCGTCCAGTATTCCCGCGACTTTTCCAAGTTTATACCCCGATAAATTCCACAAAAAGGCCATTCATTCCTATAAACGTTTTTTTCAATAAGATGGTTCAAAGTATGGTCAAGACACTGTAAAAATATTCAGTTTTCCATCAGTGCAACGGTGTATTTTAGTTGTTTATGTAATAGTGTGAAAACATCATACAGTGGAACCTCTCAAAACCAGACACCCTGGTTTAGAGATGTTCCACTGTAAATCAGACATATGACTATGCCAATGTATGCGGCTATGCTTTGCGAACTTGAACAGCAATTATCATCATAAATATACACCAATGAAACTCATAAAATTAAGGATACACAGACTGCCTGCGTGTCCGGTTTAGAGAGGTTATACTGTAATAATTCCAGCACAAAAATATTTACACAATTCCCTAACATTTGATTGGTTCGTAGCAAGTCTCTGTCCAAAATTTATATCCCAGTAAACTCCCACGCCGAACTACTTTCCATAACTGTGAGGCGCAGTTAAAATAATTTTTAAGAAAACGGAAAATAAACACATTTTCTTGATGAATTTATTTCAAATGCTGGAATTATAAGGAATGAATGGCCTTTTTATGGAATTTATCGTGGATATAAACTTGGAAAAGTCGGGGCAATACTGGACGAGGCCTTCCGAAAAAATTACAATTTTCGAAAAAAAATCTTCTTTTTTTTTTTTCGAAAATTCTAATTTTTTAGAAGGTCTTCGTCCAGTATTCCCGCGACTTTTCCAAGTTTATACACCGATAAATTCCACGAAAAGGCCATTCATTCCTATAATAATGTTGTATTATGTATATAGCCGACACAGATGGACAGTTAATCTACGGCTACATGGGTCACAAATACAGCAAGAACAAGGTCGCTTTTTGTCATGGTGTGTTAAATTGCATACATGTACAGGAATAAATTAGAATATGTATAGTATATCAAAACATATAAAATATATAGAACATTAAATGAATGTATAATTCGCAGACACATGTAAAATCTTCAGTTATTATCACAGATAGGTTTCTGTACAAAATGATATTATCCAAAAATAAGAAAATTTGGTAGAGCATTTAGATTTCGACATTTAAATACTATATTGTATCATAATCATAATGAGTGTTCAATTCTGTTTATTGCATAACCACATAATCATACATTGTAGCTGCTCTGAAACCATAGCATGCCTTCAGGTGACAAATTTGTTACACAGATGTATTTATTGTGTTATGTAAGAAAATGAAGATTATATCAACAAAAGCAGGATTTAGTACATATTTGATATCTGTGATATTCTGTCATGGTGCATCGCTATAACAAGTGATGAAAACTATCATGTATTGTTACATGGTTTCCGTTGTTTGCACATACGTGCAAACATATAGCGCGTGCTGTTTGCATATGGCTTTAGGCAATGCTCATTCCGGGGCCGCGCGTAATGGAAGTGCCTTCATGACGTCACTACGCGGAAGTGCCTTCATGACGTCACTACTTCATGACGTTCATGACGCGGCCCCGGAATATGAATACCGAAAATTATCTACGTGAATGGGACGATTTATAAAAGTACTGAAAATACAGAATATAATGCTCAAATTACATCAGTTTTTTGTTGGAAATGTAACAATAACGTTTGATCATGTCCAGCCGCGCGGCCTTGGGTTCAAACAGTTCCCTCGGGCCACAGCAAACATTTGCACACAGCTGGACATGAACAAACCTTATATTATATATGATCGTGCATAAATGTTCATGCAACCAGTGATGTAGCTAACGTGTAAATTATGTGTAGGTCCATGGGGCGTGGTCATCCAGGAAAATGCTTCATCCCTGTAGCCAATTTCATCAAAATGGCAAAGCATACTTATCTAGCAAAGTATACTTTGAGGAGGTAATCATTTATTTTTCCCAAAATGCATTATTTCATATAGAACTAACCACTGCATATATTTGATGATTAAAAGTATGCAGAATTATTATACTGAATTTATTACATTATCACAGCCAAAATGGCTGTGATAATGTAATAAATGCAGAATAATAAAAATTAATAAATTTATCCTTAAATTGAAAATGTCTCCCTCAAAGTATATTTTGCTAGAAAAGTATACTTTGCAATGTTGGTTAAATAGGCCACTGAATGAATGCAAATCTGTGATCTGACGTGCGTTTCATAATGAAAATTGTCAGTTTTTATATGATAAATGTTTTCTCCTGTTTCTACCTACTATATTTATGCGGTTCTGCATTTATATACTGGGAGTCACCAGCCATATCTATCCCATACCCGCACCGCCAACCACACTATGTTTTTGGGCTTATGGGATTTGTGACCAGTGTAGCTCCTGATAAAATAGCACATTTATGCCTGATAATGATCTACATTGAAGTACATTGTCTGTTAGAAGTGTGACGGGTGTTTCATTGATGGAATGACGAACAGTGCAGATCCTGATCAGACTGTGCGAATGCACAGGCTGAGCTGGATATACACTGGTGGCAAAACCCATAAGCCCCATTTCTCCAGTTTGAGCCACATTTCTGGTAATAATGTGTAGAAATGTGGCTACACTGCCTAATGGTAGCTACGCCACTGGCGGCCGTTAATGTATGTGTATGTATTGATCAAATATATGTGCATACCATCATGTCAATTATTTAAACAAAAAATAAATATCATTAGTTCAAAACATTGGTAAGTTTAGTCTGTATAATTAGAAATAGATCAAATCTCAATTTAAGACTTGAGCATACTTAGATTTAGTCTGAATTTGAATGTTTTTTTGGCATGGTTTAGGCAATGAATGAGTAATCAGGGGCGCCGGAAGCATCATAAGATTGGTCTGGTGAATCTACTGGGTGCCCCCGGTATCCACCCAAAGTGTATGTTGTTACCACTCAGTTGAACCGTCTCGCCGAGACGGTTCAACTGAGTGGTAACAACATACACTTTTGATGAGAAATGAGAAAAATTTCAGAAAAATATTTACATTCCGTTTTTTTTATACATGAATTACAATATGTTAAAATTATTGATCCGGCAGTCGACGCCCCTGGTAATACCCTATGCAATGTGTCGTGAGCAAATGGCTGGGGTGCATCAAGTTAATTAGTAACCACTGTCGCTCCAGATAAGCCTGCACATCCATGCAGTCTGATCAGCACCTACAATGTTCACTAGTAATATTGACAATGACACCAGTGAAAACTTTAGATTGATCTTAATCAAGTAACAAAACCTACATAATATTTGCTCATTCCGTAGTATACGATGTTATCTAATAAGAGAACATTTTGGCTCGGAAATGGTAGGAATTCATTGGCAAACGTTGGAATTCTTACGCATTTCCTAGCAAGTTGCCCGATAAAGTTGGTGTGCAAAGACACTAGCTAGCGTGGTACTCTCTATGCCATCGACAGTGAAAACCTTTAGCTCAATCTATATCAGCCAGGGTCTGGTTGCTCAAAAGCTCTGTTAGCTTAACATACTGTTACATCCTTAACATTGTTAAGAATTTAACAGTCTGTCAAGCTAACAGAGGTTTTGAGCAACCAGGCCCTGGATGAGTGCAAACATGATGACTGATCACTGGTAAACAATTCAATAAGCCCCATTTGTCAAGACACATCACATATGAGACACGCCGTGTGATGTTGTGCCTTCGGACATCAGAATAATTTCATGAAATATGTTCACAAAATTTACAATATTTTCCGTAAATGGTGTCAAAAGTTGACAAAATTTTCAGAGTACATATATATTTCCGCATAATTATACTCTGAAAATTTTGTCAACTTTTGACTATATTTATAATATTGTAAACATATTTAATGAAATTACGCACATGTCCGAAGGTACAAAATCACATGGCGTCTCTCAATTATTACTGTGCCTCCATCAGTGGAACAGAGTTTTGATTCACAATAGTCATACAGCTATATTCCTCGATCTTCACCCAAGGTTCTTGTGATGCGACCTAGGCTGAGTACCAGCACGTTTACGGGCAAGTTGGTTGTTGGCATCGGGTTGGTTGAGGGCATGAAATCTCCAGGCGGTGCTAAAACAGTCCACGGTTATCACATTGTCTTTTCTGTTATCCTTTTCCAGTTTCTCCAGTTCGTCGGGAGACAGGATCGGCAGTCGCACCCACACGATCACGTTCTTCGCTACCTCCGACACAGATTTACCCAGAACAACCTGGAAAAGAGTAGATTATGCAGTTAACTTGTTTGAAAATTTATCAGTGACTTTCAACACTACAACCATCTGTAGTGTTGTTTGCAAATAATATAGACCCAGATGAGCCAGCTTATGACGGGCCGGCTCACCAGGATCTGCACTTTTTGCAAGTAATTTTGATATTTTTTAGATGAAAAATTAATATACCCCCTTTTCATATTAAAATGGACTAGTCTGAACATTAGTTTGTGCAAATTGGATTGGTCAGAGAATTAACTTAATTTTAGGGGTGAAAAGATCAAGTTAATAAATGTAAACATATTAAAGCATGTACAGTATGTAGAATTTGACCTGTTTCCGAATTGCCTCCCTTGTCACATCAGGTTTTCATTGATAATCAGAGCTCCTGTTAAGGTGCATAATTTGACAAACTTGGGGTGAAATTTTGTTATTTCTTCATCAATAATGGCAAGTTGTGAGTCCTTTAGAATCGTCTCATTGAGACGATTCTAAAGCACTCCCAACTTGCCATTTTTGATGGAGAAATAAGAAATTTACCTCCAAATTACGCACCTTAACTGGAGCTCTGATAATGTTGATATCAATTTATAAGTTTCGCAAATCAAGTTGCTAAAAATGTCAGAGTCAGGGGTTGTCCTATTTTCGAGCTCCATGGAGTGAAGCGAGTATGCTGTCCGGGGGCATGCCGCCCAGGACAAATTTTGAAATCGAGATGTCCAGAAATGCACTTTCCTGTGTTTTACGGCATTTAAATTCAGACTCCAAAATTTCCAATATTTTTCATAAATAAAGTTGACAACATCTTCTGAGTACATGCGGAATATATATAATTCCGCATGTACTCTGAAAATTTTGTCAACTTTCGACGCCATTTACGGAAAAAATCGAGAGATGGTGTACCATAACCATCTTTATCACATGAAACCCTTGTTATGCAGTGTTTTAACCCATTTCATAAATGTAATAACACCTGGAGCACATTTGATTGGCTGTCCGCATCACCCTAATTACGTATTCATATTATGCGCCAACGTTATGTCAAATTAATAAAATAGAGACGTTCCAAATGACGTAATGGTGTGACAAAGCAATGATGTTTTGACATTGACGTCATCGTGTTTTAAACGTCATTAGAAGTGTCCGTGCTCACTAAAAGTACGGCCATTGTCAGAATGAACTCCCGTTTCGTAGTATCAAGTGTTTACAAAGAACAGGAATCTGTTATTTGTTATATTTATAATACTTTTAGTGCTAGGATTAAAAGTATTTTTCTCCGTGAAGATTTCAACTAGATGCGAAAATAGTCAATGGCGTCTGCTGAGTGAAACATAATTATGGATATCTCCCAAGGTTTCTGCTTGTTGGAGGCTGAAGTCATGTGATAAACAGAATCTCAAACTCGTTTCCCTTTGATATGAGATTTATGAAACTCGTCTGCAATTTTATGCACCTCGCCCTAGGCTCGGTACATAAATAATTGTGCGTGACTCGTTTCATAAATTCCATATATCAAATGGAAACTCGTTTGAGCTCCTCTATACATATATTAGTGCTCATTTATACTAAAATGTCACTTAATGTGCAAATGCAGCACTTGGCAATGAGCATTGAAAATCAATTGATATAGTCATTTATTGATTTGGGTCTCACATCCATTTATCAATGTCAAACCTACACTGGCAGCTTAAATGTGCTGTGCTTAAGCATAGCCAATTAAACTGATTCTTTATTTAATCTAATAAAATGCTCGGAAAATTAAACAAATCCTGATGCAAAACTGCTTGGTTCCGACAACGATAAGTGAAAGTGGTTAACGTCTCAGCAACAGCTAATGTCATAGAGATGGGGCCTCGATTTCAAATCTCACCCAAACAGACCAGTGGGATGGAAATCATTTTTTATGCCTAGCCATCCCTCACTCAGTAGTTCCAAGTTGTAATGGATTGGGGCTTTACGTCCATTCAACAACAATGTCAGATGTGGCTGTGACTGGAGAAATGGAGTTTATGGGATTTGTAACAAGCATATCTCCTCATGCAATAGCACACTCCTGAAGCCTGATAATGACCTACTAGTATATTTCTTGTTAGAAGAACGACAGGGTTTTCCTTGATGGAATGGCGAACAGTGCAGATCCTGATCAGACTGTGTGGCTGCACAGGCTGATCTGGATCTACAAATGTCGCAAAACCCATAAGCCCCATTTCTCCAGTCACAGTTACATATACAGACAAGTTCCAAAATCCTGGCCACGGGATCTACATACCGAATTGACGGCCGCCCATTCCTTGATGTACTTGAGTATCTCGAACTCGTCCATGTTGAGGCCGTCGACCTTGATCACCTCCGCCAGCGCGTCATCTGACAACTCCTGGAACGCCTTTGACTTGAACACACTCTGAAAGGCATTAAAGTGTAAGTGTTTACTGTACAGGTGGAAGACTCGAATAATCCTGTCACATAAAAAATGCCCAGTTAAAATAGAAGGCTGCAGCCCCCATGTCGCACCTGCCAAGGCTGTAATAGTATTATTATACCGAAAAACTTTAACCTCAGACGCACATATGTATGTACGTATGCCAATGTGCCGACAATATCGCGCTATCCGCAAGTGGGCACGACAAAAATACCATTACCCAACCCACCTGGCGTCGTTGGTTTCAAGTCTCACCCAACAGATCAGTGGGATAGAAACAAACGAACATATTATTTCATGATATATCATCAGAAAGACCAGTGCGATGGAAATACTATGAAAGTATTTTTCATGCCTAGGGTAGGGATAGAACCGATAACCTCAGGAATTGAAATCCAATGGTGTACCCCCTAGACCACAATTTACCCATCCGATTACAACCTTCGGTATTGAAGTCCAGTGCTCTGTCCATGCCAGAAGAGATCGCGACTGATTAACGGATTATTGTATCAACTGGTCTACGCCATTACCTCGGTGTGCTGCTCTATGAATATGATCACTTTCTCCTTGAGTTCGTCCTGCCCATATGTAACGGCAGCCTGCATACAGTCACACGCATTTTGTACGGTCAGGTTGTCTTCCAGGTACTCCACACATAGCTGTGGGCAGAAATATACAAGATTGATTGACTGGGGTTTTCATAGTTCTCTATGTCATACAAACTGGAATACACATTTAACCATTTCACCTCTAAGTAACTGGAATGGATGTTGATATGCTAATTTTGCAACCAATACAATTGTCACAAAATGATTTGCGGACAAGTCTATTTATGGAAAGGGTGTGTTTTTGCTTTCAAAAATATGAAAATTGCAGATCCTGATGGGACGCTCGTCATGAGGCGGCTCATTTGGATCCACACTGTTTGTTTGCCAATACCATTATACAGGCCTGCATGTAGTTTTGAAAGGGTTAAGGCAATTATATATCGTCAAACAGGGATAAAGTGACCAAGAGATTTGGTGGCAAAAGAATAGAAATTATTAACTCTTCTGATTCTCAAAATATAAAAGTGGATACACTTAGAGATATTCATTTCTGTGAAATCTAAAATGGATGCCATTTTAATTTAGTGACGAGTAGAGACTAATTCCTTGATTAATGGCCTTGGTCCGAAACGTTGGAAGAGTGGGGTCAATATATGTATACATCAGGGCTTCTAAAATTTCAGTTTGTCGGTTCTGGACCGATTTTTGAACTCTCAGACCGATTGATATTTTAAAACACATGTATTCAGATATTTACCGATATTATGCACAATTTCTAGACATACTGGTATGTGGCTATGACTGGAGAAATGGGCTAATGGGATTTGTGACCAGTGTATCTCCTGATCAAATAGCACATTGCTGTCGCCTGCTTACTATATTGCTTGTTAGAAGCATGACAGATGCAATGGAAAACAGTGCAGATCCTGATCAGACTGTGTGTATGCACAGGCTGATCTGGATCTACACTGATTCCAAAACAAATAAGTTGCATTTCTCCAATCACAGCCACATATTGAATATGGTATACCTGTCTGAGATCATCCAAGCCATATTCCAGGGCGGTGGCCAGTACTTCTATTGCCTGGATGAACAGATAAATCATTTTATTGATGAGAGTACTGCATAGTTACATATAAATATGTTCACATTTAATAAATAATGTTTATATATTAATTAGCACATGCTTTTAGCAGTATAAAAGTTATAAACCTTTTTATTTCATAATCTAAATTTCTTAAATACATGTACATGTATTAATACAATTTTGAAGTGACCAATATGTTTGTACATTTACAAGACAATTTGTTGAGTTCACTTACAATCTTTGGAGTGAGTGTTACACAGTTTGTATAAATGAACTCCAGCATTGCCAGGAATATATCCGAAGACATGTCTGACAATACAAAAGGCACATCTTTGTCCGTAGCACCATTCTTCTGTGTCTGGTCGGCAAACATGGCTTTGAAGACAGCACATCTTGATGCCAAAATACACCTGTGTGCATATACCGCCTTTCTGCTCTGTCCTATCAGAAACTTAATGTCACTGAAAATAGAATAAATAATATTTGATGATAATTTCTTTGAAGGATCTTACTCGTCAGTGCCCCTTGGAAGGACAGAATCAACCAATCAAAATCTGGGAAACATTTCATTCCAGGATATGCCAATAGGTAAGTCAATTCAAAAACAATATAACTTAATATTGTTTTACATAAGTCAGACAGTATCCAACAAATAAAAACAACCTTAACCCTTTCAACCCAAAATAACTGGAATGGATTTCGATATGTTCATTTTCCGACCAATCCAATTGTCACAAACTGATTTTTAGACTAGTACTTTTATAAAATAAGGGTGTTTTTTTTTAAAATATGAAAATTATGTGCAAAAAGTGCAGATCCTGACGAGACACTGTTTACAAATACCACCATAGAGGTATGTAGTGTTGAAAGAGTTAAAAGAGTGATGTTGTAAATTGACGGACCAACTTGATCGTATATTGGTGCCTCTTGGAAAACCAATCAAAATCCAGAGATGCCAAAGGGTGGGTATGTCAATTACTAGTAATACCTCCTCCGACAGCAGTGTTACCTATGCAATATCCAATTTGGAGGGGCTCCACGTACTGTATTTGCAATATCATATCGTGACCTTAACAAATCAAGAGGAGAAATAATTAGTTGCGGGCAGTAACTCTGCGAAACTCCCTTAATTACTGTCTGTAGCATAATGACGGTGCCATCCATAGCTTTCTCCTGCAGAGCAGCGAATCAGATCTGTAGCCGATTTCATCAAACTTGCAAAGTATACTTATCTAGCAAAGTATACTTTGAGGGAGCAATCATTTATTTTTCCTGAAATGCATTATTTCATATAGAACTAACAACTGCATATATTTAATGATTAAAAGTATGCAGAATTATTATACTGAATTTATTACATTATCACAGCCAAATTGGCTGTGATAATGTAATAAATTCAGTATAATAACAAGAGCTGTAGGAGAACAGCATAGCTCGACTACGAGGATTGTCGATGTACACATAGCTTGACAAAGAAGGTGGCTGCGGCCTGCATAAACACCTTAACCAAGGTTGACTAAAAACATTAACCAAGGGAAATTAAGTAAGTAATTCAAGGTTAAATGTAGGTCAATGTCAGATATAGGTCAGGGGTTATTGATGTACATCACTAGGAGATAAAGTTTTCCAAGTATGGTTGCTGTAGGCCCAGGAGTATTCCATATACAAGCTTGAGTAAAAACCGTAACAAAGGGGAGAAAACTAAGTAATCCAAGGATAAAAGTAGGTCAAGGTCAAATATAGGTCAGGGATTATTGATGTACATCACTAGGAGATGAAGTTGTCCAAGTATGGTTGATGTACGTAGGCCCAGAAGTATTCCATATACAAGCTTGACTATAAACATTAAGCAAGTAATTCAAGGTTAAATGTAGGTGAAGGTAAAATATAGGTCAGGGGTTATTGATGTACATCCCTATGAGAAAAAGTTATCCAAGTATGGTGTCTGTATGCACAATAGTATTCCATCTACAAGCTTGACTAAAAACCTTAACCAAGGTTGAGTAAAAACCTTAACCAAGGGGAATTAAGTAGGTAATTTAAGGTTAAATGTAGGTCAAGGTCAAATATAGGTCAGGGGTTGTTGATGTACATCACTAGGAGATGAAGTTGTGCAAGTATGGTTGGTGTAGGGCCATGAGTATTCCATCTACAAGCTTGACTAAAAACCTTAACCAAAGAGAATTAAGTAAGTAATTGAAGAGGAAATGTAGGTCAAGGTCAAATATAGATCAGGGGTTATTGATGTACATCACTATGAGAAAAGGTTGTCCAAGTATGGTGTCTGTATGCACAATAGTATTCCATGTACAAGCTTGTGTAAAAAGCTTAACCAAGGTCGAGTAAAAACCTTAACCAAGGGGAATTAAGTAAGTAAGTAATTCAAGGTTAAATGTAGGTCAAGGTCAAATATAGGTCAGGGGTTGTTGATGTACATCACTAGGAGATGAAGTTGTCCAAGTGTGGTTGGTGTAGGGCCAGGAGTATTCCATCTACAAGCTTGACTAAAAACGTTAACCAAGGGGAATTAAGTAAGTAATTCAAGAGGAAATGTAGGTCAAGGTCAAATATAGATCAGGGGTTGTTGATGTACATCACTAGGAGATGAAGCTGTCCAAGTATGGTGGGTGTAGGGCAGTAGTATTCCATATAGAAGGTTGAGTAAAAAAATTCCTTAAACCAAAAGGAATTAAGTATTAGTATTGAAGAGGAAATTTTTGTAGGTCAAGGTCAAATATAGATCAAGGGGGTATGATGTACATACCTATGAGAAAAGGTTGTCGAAGTATGGTGTCTGGATGCACAATAGTATTCAATGTACAAGCTTGAAAAAAAAAACTTAACCAAGGTTGACTAAAAACCTTAACCAAGGGGAATTAAGTAAGTAATTCAAGAGGAAATGTAGGTCAAGGTCAAATATCAAATATAGATGAGGGGTTATTGATGTGCATCACTAGGAGATGAAGTTGTCCAAGTATGGTCGGTGTAGGACCAGTAGTATTGAATATACAAGCTTGACTAAAAACCTTAACCAAGGTTGACTAAAAACCTTAACCAAGGGGAATTAACCAAGTAATTCAAGAGGAAATGTAGGTCAAGGTCAAATATAGATCAGGGGTTATTGATGTACATCACTAGGAGATGAAGTTGTCCAAGTATGGTGGGTGTAGGGCCAGTAGTATTCCATATACAAACTTGACTAAAAACCTTAACCAAGGCGTGACGGTGACGCCGACGCCGGGGTGACAACATAAGCTCTACTTATTCTTCGAATAGTCGAGCTAAAAATTAATAAATTTATCCTAAAATTGAAAATTTCTCCCTCAAAGTATACTTTGCTAGGAAAGTATACTTTGCAATGTTGCTGAAATAGGCTACAGATTCACACATTAGCCATTAATTAATGAAATGACATGTTCTTAATATTTTTCAACTGAAACAAATAAAATGTTAATTAGTACTAGGAACTAATAATTCTGAAGTATACCCTTATCCCTGTAGAATATCTAGAAAATAAGCATGTGACTTTTAGAATGTAGGCTCTAACAAAAAAAGTACATGTTTATTTCTAGTAATGACTTCATGACTGTCTTAAATTGATATACATTAATTGTACAGTCAATGAGTAATGATGGCTTACACTTGTAAAGTGGCATTTTCCTGTGCCATTTTCAAAAACAGTGATAAAGTATCAATACATACATGTATTTTTAAATTAAATAACTTCTAGGTTATTTCAATATGCATGTAAATAGTAGGTGTGCAATATTTTATTGTTTATAGAAATAAAAAAATTAATGAATATGTGAAGAAAAAAAAACATTGGTAAAAAAGGGTATTGAAATCAACAATCATTATAATAATGCTGTGTATGTTTGTAAATGTAACTAGGGTCCAATCCAAGTGTTTATATACAGTTAGATGCTGTATATTTTCAGTTTTATTGAAAACAATAAAATTCCAAGAAACAAATAGCAGCCATCACGACCCAACTTGATTGCTTGATTGGGTCAGTGATGGGGTGGCACGATTTACCCAAATCTACCCAAATCTTCAAATAATTACTATATGTGTTAATACATAAAGCTATACACATCATAATAACGATGTTGGACTGTACTTGCATAATATATGTCATTAATTTGCTCGTACCAGGGCCCAATTTAATGTTTTTATGCAAAATGGAAATATTTGTATATGAAATAAAGGGAGAGTACCGCGATTAACTTATACTAGGAAGCCAAGGAAGATAATCCACTTTATAATGGCTAAACATGCTAAATGGGAATGATGATTTTTAATTGAAATACAAATAAAAAAAACTGTAGAACCTCTCTAATGTTGACATCCAAGGAGACAGTGTGAAGGTGTCGACCGTATACTAGCCGTTGTCGCCCGCCAGGACGTGTAGCCATCTTGTACATAATAACTTGTTGAGGCTATACCTCAAGGGAAATTTGCAATCAGTCTGATCAGGGTCTACTCTGTTTTCCATCTTGTACATAATCACTGTATACCGTATACAAGCAAGCCGCGTGTCGCCCACCAGGACGTGTAGCCATATTATGACAATCACTTGTTGAGGCTATACCTTCTAGGGGAAATTTGCAATCACAGTCTGATCAGGGTCTACCCGGTTCCCCATTTTGTGCATAACCACTTGTTGAGGCTATACATGTAGGGGAAATATGCATTCACAATCTAATCAGGATCTACACAGTTTCCCATATTGTACATAATCGACTCTATATAACGATCGAGCTATATACCCAACTAAAATACACTGTGTTCTGGTCAATACAATATAATATTGGGCTTTGTCTACATATAGAGGTGTGAAAAACATTCAAGCTACATGTATTATATATTGCATGCATATTTACGTTCATTTTCATCAATGTTCTTAATACAATTAAGATCGTTTATTATTGTAGATGAATATTAAGAACATTTATATTGCTTTTTTTCTACACACACATAATATATATATATATATGTGTGTAGAAAAAAAAGCAATATAAATGTTCTTAATATTCATCTACAATAACAATAATAAACGATCTTGTATTAAGAACATTGATGAAAATGAACCTTACGGTAATATGCACGCAATATATACGTGTGTAGAAAACAAGCAATATAAATGCATGTTCTTAATATTCATCTACATCTATGTAGAAAAAAAAGCAATATAAATGTATGTGGCTGTGACTCGATAAATGGGGCTTATCGAAATTGTGACCTGTGTAGGTTCTGATTAAATAACACCCTCCTGTAGCCCGGTAACAACATATATTGCTTGTTCGAAGCATGACTGGGGTTTCATGTATGGAATATGACGAATGTTGCAGACGCTGATCCGACTATGCGGTTGCACATGCTGATCTGGATCTACACTGGTCGCAAAACCCATGAACCCCATTTCTCCAGTCACATCCACATATACTGTGAGTATTTCTCATCGTAAGCACAAATGGGTCTGGTACTCCGTAAATGTTGCAAAATTTTCTATTTCTCCATTATGCCTTTCTGTGTCAGTTTTGAAATGTAACGTAACACAGAGATGCCTGGTTGTGACAACAGGGCATGCGTGTCGTTGTGGACACATTGCTAATCGTCTTTTTGTGTCGACCTGGTGCACAACTGTGCTCCTGGTATATGCTATTTTGTCTCCACCACCGATACTTATGTGCTGGAATACCGTCATAGACCTTAGATAAACAATTATTATGGAACTGAGCAACATTCACATCATTTCATGCGTCCATGCATCGCTATTTTTGTGAAAATAATGGAGACGACGCGTCCAAGTGGCATACAGGGAAACCGTTCAATGTGTGACTTTTAGTTTTGACCCTACCAATTAAATTGCAATAACTAAACTAGCTATGTCCAGAAGTCATTTGTGGTAATAAAAACATTCATTCAATGCATTATACTTTGTTTTTAACTATTTCAAAAAAATGTTGGCATATATTTACTCAGCGAAATAAATATTGCAATACTATGGAGGTGACCGGTTAGACAGTTGGACTAGTATACATGTGCCATATGAAATCATGATCGATGGCAACTTAAAGTTAGACAACTGAGACATAATTAATGAGTCTCGATCACGGTAGTCTCCCTTTATAATAATGATAAATGTATATTAATCGCTTTCCCGCAGAAATATGTGCTTTATTCTTCCTTTTTTCAAAATGTGCTTATTGTATGATATGCTAATGATATATTGTAGAAAAAGTATATAATATAGTCATAAATGTTATTTTTAATGAAGATTTGGGTAAGATTTGGGTAGATTTGGATAAATCGTGCTGCCGTCAGTGATGTTCTCAACTAGTTTATTTCAGCCGACACTGCACGACTCAGGGTCTCTTGTATATTCTTAATCCGACTGAACAGCCCATGTACATCTGGGTCTGCATATTCCTGGACTTATCTAGCCCTGGTCTATTAGTCTACCACACACCCACAAATCGCTCTCTTGTTATATGTTTATAAAAAAAATGAACCCTTCCCCACCCACCTCAGGCACCTGTCAGTCTCCAATTATTGATCAATTATAACAATAAAGCACCTGTGATCTTTGTTATTGAGCAGTTTCTTCATGTTCGCTGCAAAGTCAAGAATATTGCCCTTCATCATTTTCTCGTTTGCCATTTTGAAGGTGTCGTTATCGCTTGTACAATGAAAATATATAAATGTACAGACAAAATTGCCAATTAGCGTTCTCTGTTGTCAAGAGCACCTGCCCGGAAGTAGAATTACACGCAAGTAATCATGCAGAAAATTATATAAATCTATTTCAATAAAGTAAATAACCAGTTATTGCTGAGAAAACAATAGCTCTCTTGTAAATATGTTAATAATTTAGTAATTATTTACATAATTACTGTTTTAACCGCGCCAGTTGTCGTAAAAGAACCAGTGTCGTAAAATTGCTTTTGTAGGGGAAGCAACTCCCACAGACTGCAATTTGACAGAACATCAACTCTGACAAATGTTTGTGATCTGACAGCTGTTTATACGCGCCTGCCCTACAGTACAAATGTTTCAGTAGATGCATAATTTAGTACACATGCGAAGAAAAGAATTGTAAGCCTAACATCATACTCCGTTGTTTGGGTTCCAGGTCAAATCGTCCCCTGTCCAAATCGTCCCCATATCAAATCGTCCTCAGTTTGGTCAATTCGTCCTCATAGGTACGATTGTTTTGGTCAAATCGTCCTCATAAGGACGAAATGACTTGTTTTGGTCAAATCGACCTCAGTCTTATATATATATAGTTATTTTGAAGACATTATTGTGTACCAATAATGTGTAATTCATTTTTGAAGCATACTTTACATGTATATAGGTAGGAAATTACACATTGCAGGAAAATAAAGAAACACAAGAACATGTAATGTGGTATTTCAACTGTATTACCAATATGCATGTACGAATAGCACCATATGTCAGACAATCACTCAAAATGTGTAACGAATATAACAAAGAAAGTCTAGCGAGATCCATGATAATCGGTGAACACGCACCCTAACTTGAGCTCTGCCTTCCTCCACGTAGCATGTAAAATGTGTAACAAATATAACAAGGAACGTCTAGAGAGATCCATGATAATCGCTGAACATTTGGTCAAATTATGAACAAATTTAACTCAGAACAGAACAATCAAACGTCTAATCTGTTGACGGTGCCATGATGGTCGAGCAGATTCGTAACAGCAGATTAATTCATATTCACATACAGACAGATATACTAATTGATTGAATTACTATTATTCTGTATTTCAGCATGCACGCACCTGAACTTTTCTCCAAACGGCTTGTGTCCAGTGGAAACAGCATCCTTGGATCGTCACACCAGGTAGAACCTTCCGAGCTGCGTTCCATACCGTATAAGTTCAAAGGTCAATGGAAATAATTCGGGACGAGTGCTGTATATAATTACTCGGTATTATGGGATTAGCAAATTAATCAGTAAGTATAATCCTTTCTTGAATGCAGCCGTATGTTTGTGAATCGGGTACGTGGTAACATACATCATAATTAGCACTATAATTATTTGCAATTATCGCCGGCAAGTGGACATGTTACGGAACATATATATATATATATATATATATATATATATATATATATATATTATATATATATATATATATTCTGGTATATAACATATATTACATGTTTTTACCATAAGAAAATGTAGTAAAGTACAGTGAGACATGATAAATTAAATTAATTATCGTGTTTGAGGAGCTTAGAATGTGAAACCTGAATGATATGTTGAATGATATTGTATATAAATTTCTAAATAAATTACATGTACAAGCGTCCGTGCTTACGGCGATATTGGATAGCAATCACAGTGACGTTTCTATTTGAATACCATTGTGTTTGCAGTCCGCTATTGCCCAACCACTACGCGCATTTGACTTTGATTCAGTGTGAGCATTGTGAATGTTCTCGTGCATATCGCAATAATGAATGTCAACCACGGAGACTCCTCAGGGGTCTCATTGTTTGCCACTCAAGATTGCCATTGCATTAGATCAATTCAGACGATGCATATTTACTATAGTCATGTCGATGTAACTTCTGATAAATAATACTTGCGAAGTTCGCAGCCAGTATAGCCCCAGGTCAGTCTGCATACTCGTGCAGGCAGATCACTGGATCTATACTGCCGAATAAACCCGCAAGACCTACTTGTTAATTATTTGATTATATTCCATTGTTTACTGTGCGCCTTTTAAAAGCATGGAACAAAAATTTACTAACATTCAATGCTGTGTTCTGTGCTGACATTAACTGATCAAACTTATTTATCGTTGGCCAGTGACAATAATATTTTGCAAAATATTTCTTCCGCAAATCGGAGTAATGCGGGCATTCAAGTAATAGATGGTATTCATCCTCGATTCTGTGCATGTTACAGAATGTACAAAGTCTGTCCTGTCTGGCTGTGTTATTGTACCTGCCAGTTTCAATGGTTAATGTGTGCGAGGAAAGTCTAAACCGACTTAGCGTAGTTTTAAACTTACCGTTAGCGATAGTATCCATGTAAGTCTCTGCATTATTGTTAGATTTGTAACGACCGTACAGTTTCAGTTTGTTTGATTCGTGTATAGATGCATGCCAAGTTTGAGTGTAATTGTCGCATAATCGTTGTTTGATCTGGGCGCATGGGATTTCCATTTCGTCTTGATGTATCCATATGTTTGAAAAACCAATTTCCGTTAATGTTTGTTTTATATGGTGAGCCCAGTTTAAACCACTATATGTTTCATTGTTATTTGCATCTTGTTTCAACATAGTGTAAACATCATGCAATAGTTTATCACCTGTTTTTAGAATTGATGACCAGTATTGTACCATTCAAATTTTTCTGAACAAAGAGAGTGGTTTTCCACCAAGCTCACCATATAGCCCCGACAAATGTGTCGATTTTTTAACACCTAAAAGGTGACGACAAAATTTAGTATGTACTCGTTCTATGTCTTTGGCGTCATGATAACCCCATACCTCAGATCCGTACCCTAACACCGAGCCCACTAAGGCATCAAACAGCTTAAATGTATCATGTGCGGGTAGCGTAACATTAATTAGCACTCGTGTCAGATTGTGTAGTGCGTATGTACCATATTCACTGATGCATTTTTGTGTTCTGTTCCAATTACCGTTCTTATAGAACATTATTCCCAGATATTTAAATTGATGCTCCACTTCTAGTTCATTATCCCCATAGTATAGTTTTGTATTTGTTGCATGACCTCTTTCAAACACCATTATTTTCGTCTTTTGTGTGTTCACTTTCAGATTCCACGTATCACTATATTTTTACTCTGTAACTGTTGTAGTTGGGTTTCACTGTTAGCGAATAGCACAGCGTCATCGGCATATAATAGCATAAATCTGTTGATGTTGTCCAAGGTAAACATATCTCCGGCGGCACCCTCGCGTAGACTATCTGCCATGTCGTTGAGGAAAAATATGAATAAAATTCCGGACATCGGATCCCCCTGCTTGACCCCTTCATTGGACACGAAAAAGTCGGAAAGCTTATTTTTAAGCTTCACACAAAGTTTCACTTCATTGTACATGGCTCGTATAGATTTTACCATGTGTGAGCTTACCCCTTGTGTGTAAAGTTTCTGCCACAGCATCCGCCTGTCAACGCTATCAAACGCCTTTTGATAGTCCACAAACGCCGTAAATGGTTTTTGCTTGTAGTTCATAACTTTGGAAATTATTGCATGGAATACGAAAATGCAGTCAATAGTAGATTTATGCTGTCGAAATCCATATTGGCAATTCACAAATTTTTCATTTGATTCAGCCCATTTCGCTAGTCTGTTGTGTATTATCTGTGAGTAGATTTTTGATAATACACTGCTTAGCGCTATTCCCCGGTAGTTGTCCGCATCATCGATAGATCCCTTCTTGAACATAGGAATACTTTCTCTGCTCGTAGTAAACTATATGCATTTATTATTTCTACAAAATATGACAATCACAATACCAACATTGGTCTTAACATAATATGTATAAGACATTATTATATGCTACAATAAACAAAATAAAACATCCATAATGACCATATTGAGGACGAATTGACCAAACTGAGGACGATTTGGTATAGTATGAGGACGATGTGACCACAAACTGAGGACGAAATGACCCAACTGAGGACGATTTGGACTGAGGACGATTTGACCGGATACCGTTGTTTGTATATCACTGACACTGGTAAATCACATCCCGCTTATTTGCCATACCGGGTATATGCTTATTTGACCAGTCCCCACCCACAACCATCACAGTCATGATCACACCGACACTGTCACAGTTTAATAATTATAGTAGTTGCAAACAGTACCTTTTGCAATCTACTTCCGTACCGTGCATGGCTACGAATGGTACGTCATTTTCTGGACCTATCAAATTGTCTGATTCCGTCAATCCACGAGTCACAGGCATGCAGGTGTGTTCCTGAAGTTACAACTGTGTCAATTGTCTTGTGTTGGTAGGACAGAATCAGCCAATCAAAAATTAAAATTCAGGAACATTTCATTCCAAGAGGCGCCATTGGGTAGGTCCGTTAAGTTACACTGTCCCAAGAAATTAAAATGCCGCTATTGTGTTTCTTATCTGGGCTACTTAAATTGTGAAGTCATTCCCACCTAGTTGCGGCCATGCAACTCTGCAAAAAACAAATTGTTCCAAATTATAGGCTCATTTTGTTTCATAAAATATTATCATACCCGATAAATAGAATATCAGGCTAGTATCTTTTGATACATCAAGTTTATCAGGTTCATCTCGGAAATCATCAAATGGTTCTGTCTGAAATTAACGCAGACAGAAAATATGGGTTAGGAAATGGTAGGCTTCGGAATTACTTCTCATTTCCTAGCCTTGCTAGATTCAGCTTATGCAACAAAATATAATCTAACATTTTTGGTGATTTAAATATACAAGTTGACAGAGCCTCATTTCATAAGATATCCGTAAACTCTTTTATGTGTTGGAGTTAGTTATGCAAGTTTGAAATGACAATTCAAAATGTTGAAAATGTATGTCTGCCACAACATTATTAACCCTTTCAACACTGCAGACCTGTATAGCATGTATTGCTGTGTTTGCAAACAGTGTAGATCCAGATGAGCCGGCTCTTGACGAGCCGTCTCGTCAGGATCTGCACTTTTTGCCAGTAATTTTCATATTTTTGAGAACAAAAACACCCCCTTTTCATAAGTGGACTTGTCTAAAAATACTTTTGTGACAATTGGATTGTTCGTAAAATTAACATATACAAATCCATGCAAATTACTTAGGGGTGAAACGGTTAAATAATCACTTGCTTAAGATCCTCTATGTATAATATATTTCAGAACAGAAGGGCAAGATGTCTTCGGAAGATTTGAGCGAGGAGGAAATATGTGCACTGCATCAGGAGCAGCTAATGGATGCAATCGAGGCTCACAACTGTTTGAAAGTGCACGACATAATTCACAAGGAAGGCGTGTCACCAAACTTTATATGCGAAGGGAAGGCGCCATTATGCAAGGCAGCGTACTTTGGTTATTGCGACATTCTTGATATTTTGGTCGAGGGAGGTTGTGACCTTAACATCACGAATTCAGATGACCTGATCTGGCGAAGGCAGGCAGTGCATATTGCTGCTTCAAAGGGACATATAGAATTTATGAAACAGTTGCTGGCTCATGGTGCGGATGTGAATTGCCGTGATGATGATCAGCGAACCCCGCTACATTGGGCATCGACTCATGGTAAAACAGCAATGGTCGAATTCCTTCTACGTAACGGCTCTTCTATCGATATGGCTCAAGTAGATGGTTTCACACCACTTCATGCAGCAACATGCCTTGGACATAACAGGGTTTGTGAGGTGTTACTTGCAAGTGGTGCTGAAATCAATCGGACTGATCGTGACGGGTGGACTTCATTTCACACCGCAGTTTGTTACGGACATATAGACGTGGTAAGGACATTGATCGATGCAGGTGCTTCTCTGTCCAAAGTGACGAACGATGATGAAAATGTCATTCATATAGCTGCTGGTGGGGGGAAACTGGAAGTTGTTAAACTCCTGATTGACAAGGGCATGGCAATTAATGAAGTTAACATGAATGGTTTTACTGCCTTGTACCTTGCGGTTTACTATCAAGAGTACGAAATGACAAAATACCTCCTTAAAATTGGTGCGAATATGTATATTCCAAATGGTCACCGGAAAACGTCATTCTTTCTACTTGCCATGCGATGTCTGAAAGACTTCATGCTGCTGTTTATAAAGGCAGGCTATAATCTAAGCTCAGAACAATGGCTACTGAAGAAAGAGTTTCCGATTGAATTGCAGAAACTTCCAGATATCTGCAATTTACTCCACAAGATAGCCGCAAATCCCAGACGCCTGAAGGATATATGTAGGACCAACCTGCGCTCACTCATTCGTTACGATTCTGACAGTGACTTTGATACGAAATTGAATGACTTAAACCTTCCTGTTGATCTAAATGAGTTTGTGTCATGGAAGTACTTTTGAGATTATTATTAACCCATTAGTGACTGGATATACTTATAGTAGTATGAACGTTTTCATCTCAAAAGTATATGTTATCACCACTCGTTTGAACCGTCTCGACAAGACAGTTCAAATGAGTGGTAACAAAATATACCTTTATGGAGAAATAAACAAAATACCATGAGTCGATGCCCAATGAGAGAAAATGAGAAGTACTTTTGAGATTATTATTAACCCATTTGTGACTGGATACAATTATATTAGTATCAAGTTTTTGAGGAAAAAAATCCAGTTTCTTTATTTCATCTCGAAAGTATATGCTGTCACCACTCGTGGTAACAACATATAAGTTTATGAAAAAATAATGAGATAAAATCAGAAGTATTTTCTGAAGAGATTTTCTATACATGAAATATTGTAGTACATGTAATTGCGGTGCCTCTCGGAGATTATGACTGAGGAGCTTGCTGATTGTTGCAATAAGATTTACAAAATGAAATACATGTTCTGCTGATTTCTTAAATGTGGCTGTGATGGGAGAAATTGGGCTTATGGAATTTGTGTTTGTTTGTTTACTGGTGTTTAACGGCCTATCAACAGCTAAGGTCATGTAAGGCTGGGCAAACGGGTTCCATCCCGTTTTAACCTGCTGCATTCGGGGGGGTGGGGGGGGGGATGAAATCCCAAAATCAGAACGTAATGTTTACATCGAGAAAAATATATTACAGCCCTGAAATTTGTATAACCTGACCTGGTGTCAGGTCCATACCACACCAAATTATGGAATTTGTGACCAGTGTAGCTCCTGATCAAATAGCCAACTCCTGTAGCCCGATGACAATCTATACTGCTTTGTTAGAAGCACAACAGGTGTTTCATTAAAAGCATGATGAGTGTATCACTGATGGAATGGCAAAAAGTGTAGATCCTGATTAGACTGCGGATGTGCAATCGGGGTCTACACTGGTTGCATAATATTATCATGTCATAAGCCCCATTTCTCACACCTACAAAAAGCTTTTTCACATATGATATACATGTACATACGTTTTTACAGGAAATGTTATGTTAACAATTTGTGCTAATTTTCTTAAGTATTAAACTGTCTAACACTATAGTGAGTTGATTGTGAAATGTAACATAATCAAGGACATGGTTTTTTATTTTTTATTTAGATGCTTGAGATTTATCACAGACATACAATGTAGTTCCATCATTTATCATTTTCTCCTTTGGATAGCAACTACAGTTTAACAAAACTCTTGTCCATACATAACTTAAACAACTCGCGATTCTTCGATATATTGTATAAATTAACGATGATTATTTCTATACCTGCTGACCGTTTCACTAAACTTTGTATGACTAAAATGTTCGTAAGTGCAAATTTAGAATCCTCTGGAAATTTAAATTGATGGATTTACATTTATTGAGCATAGGCTGCATGTGCAGCCTATGCTCAATAAATGTAAATCCAATAATTGTTTACAAGAAAACAATGTTAATGTGAAATTTACAGACTATCATAATTTTGCACTTATGAACATTTTAGTCGTGCGAAGTTTAGTGAAACGGGCCCCAGATTGGTCTGTATGTAGACCATGGCTATATGTTAATTCCGTTCAACAGCATCGTCATATACTGATGGCAATGTACCTGTACATGGAAGCACTGTACATTCAGTACCAAAATTACAACATATTTGATTTGACTTAATGGTGTTTAACGGCCAGTCTAAGGTCAGCTAACAACTAAGGTCATTTTCGGCTGGGTTAATGGGGTCGAATCCAGGTCATGAAAATATTCCAAAGGGTGTTCGAGTTATGCTCCGGACACGAAATCAGTGCACAAAACAACAAAGGGAGATAACTAAGAAATTAACGACGCAAGAGTTGTCATTCTTACGTGCGACACACCTTTGGGTCGTCTTCTATGCATGTGTGAAGTTTAATAAACTAGAAAATGTGTTCATAGAACACGGATGTCACACATATCGCTTTGATAATAAATGAGGCCAAATTCCAAGTCAAAATTTTCTTTTACCTGAGAGTTAAAGTTTTTCAAGCACCAAGTATGTGACCTTGACCCTGGGCTTGGCGGGGGCAGGACGAACGTGGATTTGGCACAGGGCGGTAGAGGACCATTAGAGCAATGCATATATGAAATATGAAGCTGATCCGTGAAAGAAAACAGAAATTATAAGATATTTACCTGAGCGTTAAAGTTTTTGAAGCACTAAGTATGTGATGTTAACCCTGGGCTTGGCGGGGGCAGGACGAACGTGGATTTGGCACAGGGCGGTAGAGGACCATTAGAGCAATGCGTATATGAAATATGAAGATGATCATGAAAGAAAACAGAAATTATAAGATATTTACCCGAGCGTTAAAGTTTTTGAAGCACTAAGTATGTGACCTTGACCCTGGGCTTGGCAGGGGCAGAACGAACGTGGATTTTGCACGGGCGGAGGGCGGTAGCGGACCATTAGAGCAATGCGTATATGAAATATGAAGCTGATCCGTGAAAGAAAACAGAAATTATAAGTTATTTACCTGAGCGTTAAAGTTTTTGAAGCACCAAGTATGTAACCTTGACCCTGGGCTTGGCGGGGGCAGGACGAATGTGGATTTGGCACAGGGCGGTAGTGAACCATCAGAGCAATGTGTATATGAAATATGAAACAGATTGGTAGAAGGATGAAAAAATTATGAGACATTTACCCGAGTGTTAAAGTTTTGTGACGGACGGACGGACGGGAGGACAGGACGCACGTTCCTACAAATGAATATTTGTTGGGTTTTTACTGTATAAAAATACCCAACAAGAGTACCCAACACTATCCTAACCCTACCCAATAAGACCCCCGTACGCTTACAACAAGTACCCATTTGTGTGTGCGGACGGACGGACGGACGGACAAGGGTAACACTAAATGCCCCCTCCACTATCGTGGTGAGGCATAAAAATATTCCAAAGGGTGTTCGAGTTATGCTCAGGATACGAAATCAGAGCATGAACCAACAAAGGGAGATAAGTAAACAAGAATTCCGCGGAATCAAATGCCTCGCCTTGTCCCGCCTTGACCTCGAGCCTGGGCCCGAAAGCAATTTTCACTGGCCCGAAAATATTATACAATTATTGACTAGTGAGCCATGGAATATCAGATTATATTCTATGGCTCACTAGTCAATAATTGTTTTATTATATGATAATAGTCTGTATATAGCACTTACGACCTTATGCTACTAGACAAAAATTTAAAAAGAATTTGAAAAAAAAAAAATGGAAAAAAAAAGTTTAAAAATTAAAAATAATGCTTGCTACTGGAGCCCAGAATTTTTTTTTAATAGTCCTATATTTATCTACATATATCTGCACAGGTCCACATAATGCCACAATATTTTCAACACAGTTTACGGAAATGTAATATCCAATGTAGTAATTTACCTGTATAAATTACCTGTGGTCAAGAGTGGTCAAGACTGGTCAAGACTGGACATTTGCACATGCTAGCACATGCACAGGTGAATGGTTCTCCCAGTCTCTATTGTTCTCTCTACAGGTAAGGTCTACAGAGCACACGAGAAAAGGTGTACAGAGCAGACGAGAAAACGGGTCTTCATGCATTATTGTCCAGTTTGTAGAGTGCGCAAAACAAAAAAGGGAGATAACTTAAAAATTAGCTACGCAAGAGTTGTCATTCTTGTGCGCGACACACCTCCGGGTCGTGGTCTGCATGTGTGAAGTTTTATGAAAATATTCCAAAGGGTGGTCGAGTTATGCTCCGGACAGGAAATCAATGTGCGAAAACAAAAAAGGGAGATAACTCAAAAATTAGCTATGCAAGAGTTGTCATTCTTGTGCACGACACACCTTCGGTTCGTGGTCTAATTGAATGTGTGAAGTTTCATAAAAATATTCCAAAGGGGGGTCGAGTTATGGTCAATCAGTGCGCGAAACAAAAAAGGGAGATAACTAAAAAATTAGCTATGCAAGAGTTGTCATTCTTGTGCGCGACACACCTTCGGGTCGTGGTCTATGCATGTGTAAAGTTTCATGAAAATATTCCAAAGGGTGGTGGAGTTATGCTCCGGACACGAAATCAGTGTGAGAAACAAAAAAGGGAGATAACTAAAAAATTAGCTATGCAAGAGTTGTCATTCTTGTGCACGACACACCTCGGGTCGTGGTCTATGCATGTGTGAAGTTTCATGAAAATATTCCAAAGGGTGTTCGAGTTATGCTCCGGACAAGAAGTGTCTGCGGCGGACGCGGCCCGCTGTCAAATCCATAGTATCCCCCAACGGAGTCCGGGGGATACAATTATCATATACAAGAAAGCCAAAGACGTACCTGAGGGTCAAACCAGGTCTCTAGAGGGTCGAGATTCCGGTAAGGATGTATCCCATTCGTTAAATTGCCCATCACATGCTCCCAACCAACCACCACAAAAATCAGAACTGAATATTTACATAAAAGTATATATTCAGCCCTGAAATTAGAATAACCTGACCTGGTGCCAGGTCCTCTCTACACCAGAGGATTAATTGTATCACTTTTATAATGTTTATAACAGTCAACTCTCACAGCAGAAAGCCAAAAATGTACCCGAGGATTAAATCCGGGATATCGGGATTCTGGTCAGGATAAACCTCATCGTTAAGTATACCCTTCGCATGCTCCCAAACAACCACACAATTTTCCATAGAGGTATGATTAAACCCTCACATAATGCCAAAGACATACCTGAGAGCCAAACCAGGTCTCCGTTTGGGATACCGATCGTTAAATTACCCATCGCATGCTCCCATGGTCATTTAAGGCCGGGCCAATGGGTTCGTTCCCGTATTCAACCTGCTGCACTGGAAGGAAAATCCAAAAATCAGAAAGGAAAATTTACACTGAAAAAAATATATATATGCAGCCCTGAAATTAGAATAACCGGACCTGGTGCCAGGTCCATACCACACTAAAGCGACTTGGCTGCTTCCCTAAAAGTATTAGGATTACAAACAACCATATTACTCGTATAAGGGGTATAACCAGATTCAACTCTCACATACAAGAAAGCCAAAGACGTACATGAGGGCCAAACCAGGTATCCAGTCTGGATTCCGGTAAGGATGAATCCTGATCGTTAAATTACCCATCGCTGCTCCAACCTGCTGCCCACTGGAGAAATGTGGCTTATGGGTTATGCAACCAGTGTAGCCTCAGATCAGCATACACATCCATGCAGTCTGATCAGGGCCTGGATTGTTCGCCATTACATCGATGAGAAACACCTGTCGTGTTATAAACAAGCAATATACATGTACATTGTCATCAGGCTACAGAAATGTCCTATTTGATCAGGAGCTACATTATTTCTCCATGACAATAAAATGCTCAACGCGCAGGGATTGTTCACACGCGGCGATATCTGAGAACCAAAGTACTTTTTTATGGCCTTACAATGAAACAAGAAGCAAATAAGTGTAATCAATATATTTTATTGGACACACTGATGGTATAATTATATTCTCCTGAGTTATACTAGCTGCGGTGGATTTCTGAAACTTGCTTTAACAAAAGGAAGACAAACATGTCATTCTACTAGCCCTATACAGGGGCGTCGGAACAGGTCTGGCAGCTGCCAGATCAATAATTTTAACATATTTGTAATTCAAGTATAAACCAGATGGCCACGGCCCGCATGTCGAGCCCGCCGAGGCATTTGATGGTATTTTTAAAAACTTTAACACATATTTCGGACGGATGCACGGACGTCATTGTGATCACTATGTCTCGCTTTCCACAAGCGGGCTCGACAAAAAAAAGGAATGTAAATATTTTTCTGCAATTTTCTCATTTCTTATCAAAAGTGTATGTTGTTACCACTCAGTTGAGACGGTTCAACTGACTGGTAACAACATACACTTTGTGTGGATACCGGGGGCACCCAGTAGATTTGCCGGACCAATCTTATGATGCTTCCGGCGCCCCTGCTATATGAAAATGTGTGAAACCTAGGACACGCATTTTATACACAAACATCATACAAAACACATTTTTCATGTTCTGCAAAATTGAAATGGGTTTTTGATGGCCTATCAATAGCTAAGGTCATTTAAGGCCGAGCTTACTGTATGGGTTTTATTGTAAATGATGAACAGAATTGGCCAACATTTTTAATAATAAACACGACTTTCCTACAATATTTTTCCTCCATTTTTGTACACCAAAAAAGTTAATTCACTAGTCTTCTTGAGACCGTTTCAAATGAGTAATTATGGAAAAAGCAGAAAAGTTCAAACATGTGAAGAATGCTTCTCAAATGTAGAATGAATTAGAGATTGCAGCAAATTATTTTCCTTTCAAATATATGTATAGACATTTTGCCCATACATGCAATCTTGTGAGATCTGTGAAAACCTGAATCTTCCAAACATAGTAATACCTGAATGTCTTAATTATTGAGTCATTTTGGCACAGAAATCAACAATTTAGATTCCATGTAGTATAGCTGCACAATAAAATATGGGATTGGATATCCATAAATAAAATACATGTAACTCACTAGGTCTTTCTTTGTTTGTTTGTTGGGGTTTAACGGCCTATCAACAGCTAAGGTCATTTAAGGCCGGGTCATTGGGTTTAGTACTAAATCCCATATATTACTGTACTAGTACATGTACTAATGGAGAGGGGGGAATCCCAAAATCAGAACTGAATATTTACAATAAACAAGAATTCCGCCACGGAAGCGGTGTCGCGCCTGCCGAGGCATTTGACCGTGAGCATTACAAGTAAATAAATTACCTTGACCTTCAGAATTTGGATGTGGGCGTGTGCATAATGAAGCATCATCCGTAGACAAACATTGATGTGAAATATTATCAATGTCTGGAAAGGGGTTAAAGAGATATTGTGAAAAAACAATAACTTTAATAACGGATTTCTGTTACAAAACCGGTGAACATTACAAGTAAATAAATTACCTTGACCTTGATAATTTGGATGTGGGGGTGTGCGTAATGAAGCATCATCCCTAGACAAACATTGATGTGAAATATTATCAATGTCTGGCAAGGGGTTAATGAGATATTGTGAAAAAACAATAAGTTTAACAGATTTCTGTTACAAAACCGGTGAACATTACAAGGAAATAAATGGCCTTGACCTTCAGACTTTGGATGTGGGGGTGTGCGTAATGAAGCATCATCCCTAGACAAACATTGATGTGAAATATTATCAATGTCTGGCAAGGGGTTAAAGAGATATTGTGAAAAAACAATAACTTTAACGCATTTCTGTTACAAATCCGGTGAACATTACAAGTAAATAAATGACCTTGACCTTCAAAATTTGGATGTGGGGGTGTGCGTAATGAAGCATCATTCCTAGACAAACATTGATATGAAATATTATCAGTGTCTGGCAAGGGGTTAAAGAGATATTGTGAAAAAACAATAACTTTAACGTATTTCTGTTACAAAACCAGTGAACATTAAAGTAAATAAATGACCTTGACCTTCAAAATTTGGATGTGGGGGTGTGCGTAATGAAGCATGATTCCTAGACAAACATTGATGTGAAATATTATCAATGTCTGGCAATGGGTTAAAGAGATACTGTGAAAAAACAATAACTTTAACAACGCATTTCTGTTACAAAACCGGTGAGCATTACAAGGAAATAAATGACCTTGACCTTCAGACTTTGGATGTGGGGGTTTGCGTAATGGAGCATCATCCGTAGACAAACATTGATGTGAAATATTATCAAAGTCTGGCAAGGGGTTAAAGAGATATTGTGAAAAAACAATAACTTTAATGTATTTCTGTTACAAAACCGGTGAACATTACAAGTAAATAAATTACCTTGACCTTGATAATTTGGATGTGGGGGTGTGCGTAATGAAGCATCATCCCTAGACAAACATTGATGTGAAATATTATCAATGTCTGGCAAGGGGTTAAAGAGATATTGTGAAAAGACAATAACTTTAACGCATTTGCCTTACAAAAAAAACGGACGAGGACGATGACGAGGACGACGACGGAAAATACAACGACTATAGTCGCGCTTCTGCTAAAGCAGCCGCGACAAAAACTATATATTCAGCCCTGAAATCAGAATAATCCTGATCTGATGCCAGGTCCTCACCACACCAGAATCACTTGGCCCCCTCCCAAAAGCAGTAGGATCAGTAATACTCTTACTACTTTTATAATGGGCAATAACCCAATTCAACTCCCAGGTAACAAAAGAGCCAATGATAAAAACGTGCCAAACCAGGCAAATCGTGATTCCTATAAGGAGGAACCCATACCGTTAATTTACGCCTTCACGTTCGCCCGACTAACCACCCACTGCTAGGTCTAGGTATGTGTAATAATTAATTATGAATATTTAGTGACATAGAAAATGTTATAGGTATGTTGTCATCATCAGGTATATAGCACATAGGTATAACAAAACATCACTAAATTGGCTCTAAATTACATTAACAGTCACTCATGATCAACATGATAAAAATATATTCTGAACCAAACTGCCAACACAACACTCATTGATAATATATGGTGTTTACCTTCTACAGTGGAACCTCTCTAAACCGGACACCCTGGGAGGTCCCCAGGGTGTCCGATTTAGAGATTTTCCACTGTACAACAGGCAGATGACTACTTCAAGACGAGCATGATTGCTTTGTGATCATGAACACTGAACAGGCAGTATCATCGGATTAAGCACCACTCACTTTTCTCTATGTCTGGTTCAGAGGTGTTCTCGAGCCGTCTCATCATGATCTGCACTTTTGCAAGTAATTTTTCATACTTTTGAGACAAAAAACGCCCCGTTTTCATAAATGTACCAGTTGCAAAATTAACATATCAATAGTCCATTCTAGTTATTTAGGGGGGAAAGGGTTAACTAGGACAATACATGATGTAACCATCTTCAACATTTTAGAAAGTAAATAATGTTTCAATCGCAGAGAGCACATAATGTTACATATTACTTTCTCATGATATTCAATGCATTGTGCAAGGTGGAAATCTTATTGATTTGTTTGTTTGTTTATTGGTGTTTAACGGCCTATAAACAGCTAAGGTCATGTAAGGCCGGGCAAACGGGTTTGATCCCGTTTTAACTTGCTGCATTGGGGGGAAAATATCAAAATCAGAATGGAATATTTACATCGAGAAAAAATATATTCAGCCCTGAAATTCGAATAACCTGACCCGGCGCCAGGTCCATACCACACCAAAGTCACTTGACCCTTCCTCTAAAATAGAATTACGAATAATCGTAATACAATGTACTCACATAAGGAGTGAGTGAGTGAGTGAATAGGGTTTAACGTCCGCTTTTCTGACATAGAGGTACAAGCCTCAGGGAGTCTACACGCAGACGGGTCAACGGGGTCGAGTCCCGTATCCACCTGTCCAAGGGGGGTAAATCCCAACTTCAGAACTCAATATTTACAATCAAAATATATATTCAGTCCTGAAATTAGAACAACCTGATCTGGTGCCAGGCCCTCGCCACACCAGCATCATTTATCCCATCCCCTAAAAGTAATAGGATTAGCGCTAATCTTACTTTTATATATGGGGCATAGCCCGACTCAACTCTCACATACAAGAAAGCCAAAAATGTACATGAGGGCCAAATCCGGTATAGTGGGTTCCGGAAAGTATGAACCCAATCGTTAAGCCAGTTTAGTCGCCTTTTACGACAAGCAATGGCTACTGCAGCACTATTCTCAGGATCAGTTGATCCCGCCCCGGTACCTGCACGGGGCACTCACATAAGGAATATAACCAGATTCAACTGTCATATACAAAATGTGAAAGATGTATGTGAGGACCAAACCAGGTCTCCAATCGGAATTCTGGTAAGGATGAACCCTGATCGTTAAGTTACCCATCGCATACTCCCACTTGAAGCCCAAATTTGACTGTGCATGCCGTTCCCTTCCATGACCCCATTCCCAATTTTCTTTTTTTTTACTCATACATTATCGCAATCATTCATGTTCGCATACATGAGAACATGACACACGAGAGCAAATGTAATTTTCAAGTACTGTTTTACGGTAATAACGTTTTCCAATATTTTTGGATACATAAACTCACCCCTGTTTCAAAGTTCTGCCTGTGTAATGCTTCCTTTTTCACATGGCTCTTTTCAATCATGTGAGAAACACTAAATGAATATAAATGTATAATTCCAGCACAAAAATATTTACACAATTCCCTAACATTTGATTGGCTCGTAGCAAGTCTCTGTCCAAAATTTATATCCCAGTAAACTCCCACGCCAAACTACTTTCTACAGGTGCACGGTCAGTGCTGTCAATGTAAACAAATGGCTGCCGTCTGTCAAAATAAACACATTTTCTTGATGAATTTATTTCAAATGCTGGAATTATAAGGAATGAATGGCATTTTTGTTGAATTTATAGGGGATATAAACTTGGCAAAGTCGCGTGAATACTGGACGAGGCCTTCCGGCCTTCGTCCAGTATTCCCACGACTTTTCCAAGTTTATACCCCGATAAATTCCACAAAAAGGCCATTCATTCCTATAATATACATGTACTAGATAGATACAAGTTCTGATTACATGACTAACAACATAATAGAAAGTGCCCAAGTTATAATACTGTAATAGCAGCTTGCAATCAAGGTTTATTTGCAAATACAAAACAACATCAATTATGCGATCCAGTTGCACCAATCATTCTAACCAGTTGGGATGCAGCAAATGAATTTAGATTTGCTCATTTTGTTTGTTTGTTTGTTGGGGTTTAACGGCCTGTTAACTGCTAAGGTCATTTACGGCTGGGTCAATGGGTTTAGTACTAAATCACATATATTACATGTACAAGTACATGTACATTTTCAAGTACAATGTACAAATGGGGGGAAAATCCAAAATCAGAACTGAATATTTACAATAACAAAACTATATATTCAGTCCTGAAATCAGAATAATCCTGATCTGATGCCAGGTCCTCGCCACACCAGAATCACTTGGCCCCTCCCAAAAGCAGTAGGATCAGTAATAATCTTACTACTTTTATAATGGGCAATAACCCAATTCAGCTCCCAGGTAACAAAAGAGCCAAAGATAAAAACGTACAAGAGGGCCAAACCAGGCAAATAATGATTCCTATAAGGAGGAACCACTACCGTTAATTTACGCTGTCTCGTTCGCCCAACCACCACCCACTCCCAAAATCAGAACTGAATATTTACAATAACAAAACTATATATTCAGCCCTGAAATTAGAATAATCCTGATCTGATGCCAGGTCCACGCCACACCAGAATCACTTGCCCCCCTCCATAAAACAGTAGGATCAGTAATAATCTTACTACTTTTATAATGGGCAATAACCCAATTCAGCTCCCAGGTAACAAAAAAGAGCCAAAGATAAAAACGTACCCGAACGCCAAACCAGGCAAATCGTGATTCCTATAAGGTGGAACCCCTAGATATGCGGAAATGCAAACATATACTCAATGCATACACCTGTATATATGCTAACTTATATATGTCCACATATACATTGTGTGTATATGATGTAGTGACACTCATGTCAAGTGTATTTATTATTAATAATACCAGTGACTTATTAAGAGCTTATTGATTTTGTGATTAGTGTAGCCCCAGATCAGCCTGCACATCCGTGCAGTCTGATCAGGGCCTACACTATTCACCATTGGGCCACAGGTTGAAGTAACGTACCAAGGCCTATAAATACATTAAATATACCTACAAGTATCTATAAGTGAAAAAAAGTAAGTTAAAACTTTTGTTTACTCCATTATCAAGGTGCATGATCACGTGGTTACAACAACAACAAAGTCGCTCACTCCAAAGTAAGTATTATTTTATATTTTCCTTAATATGCAACGGATTTTGATGAAATATGGCGCAACAAACGTGTCTTCATGAGCTGCATTTGGTGGTCTATGGAGTTTGGCACAGACTTATGTCGTTTTTACGAAGAATCGATTTCCGTGTCTCTAAACGACAGAAGTTTGGGCGAAAATAAAAAGACCACCAAATGCAGCTTAACAAGACGCGCCATATTTCATCAAAATCTGTTACGTAATAAGGACACTATAAAAGAATACGTACTTTGAATCGGTACTTGTTGTTGTTAGTACCACATGATCATACACCTTGATTATAACATATTGTGTTCGAACAGGGAGTAAACATTTTTTTCTTTTCAACTGATTTTCTCCCACTTATTGATACTTTTAGGTACTTGGTACGTTACTTCAACATGTACATTGGGCCAGAAAACATTCATGTTTCTTCTATTGAGTATCAGGTAGTACGATTCACAGTAAGCCCATTTTTCTATTGCAATCATGTTATAAGTGTTCAACAATAGTTTATTTATTGTCAGCACATTTGAACCAGCTATGGAATTAGCCCGCTTTTCATATTGCCATATTTTGTCAATAATGATCTCACTAAATTTATTTAATGGTGTTTAACGGCCTCTCAACAGCTAAAATAAGAACAGAGTATTTACAGAAAATATATATATTCAGCCCTGAAAATAGAATAACCTGACCAGGTGACAGGTCCTCACCATACCAGTCACTTAGCCCCACTCCCCAAAAGTAATATAATTAGTACTGCTCCTACTATTTTTATAATGTATATAACGGATTCAACTCTCAAGTAACAAGAAGGCCAAAAATGTACCTGAGGGCCAAACCAGGGGTATTGGGATTCCAGCAAGGATGAACCCTACCACTAAACACACTCTTCACATGCTCCCAACCAACCACCCAAGATCTCGAAAACATATTTGTTATAAAAAAGTAAAGAAAACATTCCGAGTTCATGTGATGTTGTTTATTGGATTTACATTTATTGAGCATAGGCTGCATATGCAGCCTATGCTCAATAAATGTAAATCCATAAAAAGTGGTTTCTGTATCGACTTGACATTGTCTGCCTATTGGAGAATGAGCAATACTGATACGCTCATTCGGAGATCAATTTACATGACTTCGGTATGCAGAGCTCCAGTTAAGGTGGGTAATTTGGAGGTAAATTTCTTATTTCTCCATCAAAACTGGCAAGTTGTGAGTGCTTTAGAATCGTCTCAATGAGACGATTCTAAAGGACTCCCAACTTGCCATTTTTGATGAAGAAATAACAAAATTTCACCCCAAGTTGGTCAAATTACGCACCTTAACTGGAGCTCTGGGTATGGTAGATTTTTTTTAGAAAATCAATATCGTCGAAAAAGCATTAACTGCTAAGGGAGGTAATTCCCGAGCTGGAGTCATTTATATTTGGGCCACAATCTGACAAAACTGGGCGTATGTCATTCTGGCCAGTGTAGATCCTGATCGCCGTACACTCGCATACAGTCCTCAAAATGATTGCCGTGAATGATTTGATTTATTGGTGGCTAACAGCCTATCAACAGCTAAGGTCATTTAAAGCCGCACATAACATGCTGCATTGGGGAGAAAATCCCAAAATCAGAACGGAATATTTACATCGAAAATATATATTCAGCCCTGAAATTAGAATAACCCGACCTGGTGCAGTGAAAAACAGCTTAACCCTTTGAACCCGAATACCCGCTATAGCGTTTTATGCAAACAGTGCAAATCCAGATGAGCCGCTCGTAACAAGCCGTCTCATCAGGGTCTGCACTTTTTGAAAGTATTTTTCATATTATTTTAGAACAAAAATGCCACTTTTTCATAAATGGACTAGTCTGAAAATCATTTTGTGATGATTGGATTGGCTGCAAAATTAACATATCAAAATCAATTCAGTTACGTAGGGGTGAAAGGGTTAAGTTTTGATGATCCTATGGCGAACAGCGTAAACCCTGATCAGCCTGTGGCTGATCTTGGTCTACACTGGCTGCAAATTTTGTCATATCGATGGTCTAGTAACATAAGGTCGTAACTTTAGCATAGCAGTTACGACCTTATGTTACTGGACCATCGATATCATGGTTCATTTAATACAGAATTCAGTATGTTTAAAATAATTAAAACAATATATATATATAAGGGCTTGGGTTAATCAACATAAAAATCATAACATACCCGTAGTAACTTGAAATCACCACTATGGATATAAAGCAACAATTATGACTGATTGGAATGAACAGAATAACAAGAGGCCCAAATGGGCCTGTATCGCTCACCTAAAAGCCTCCATAGTGGTCATCTTGATTTTACAAAGACTCTTCACTTACAACTTCAAATGTTCCACAGAATTTGTTGGTACCTTCTGATCTAACATATATTGCGAATGTGCATGTGATTTACTGCTATACCTTCGATTTGATATATAAAATGACCATATTCGGTCAAAAATAAAATTTGACCCCTATTTGACCCCTCGGGCCATGACCATTTTTGACCGAGAGTCCACCATATGAACAAATCTGAATCAGCGTTAACTATTGATCATTCATACAAAGTTTCGTCGAAATCGGCCTGGCGGTTTGTGGAGAAGATTTTTTATGACAATTTGACCTACTTTTCAACGGCGGACATCTTGGATTTGGTGATGACCTCCATTTTGACAAAAATGAACAGGCTTCACCAACAAACCATTTCAGTTAAGTTTGGTCAATATCGGCCAAGCAGTTCACAAGAAGAAGTCCTTTGAAATCTTTAGTAAAAGAACAACCTTTTGACCTGTCGGTGGCCATCTTGGATGACGACTTTTGACCTGTCGGTGGAATCTTGGATCTGATTTTGGCAAAACATGCTCCAGAGTGATCGTCTCGTCGATACCTTCGATTTTATATATTATATGACCATATTATTTGACCCCTAGTTGACCCCTCGGGCCAAGCCCATTTTTGACCCAGGGGCCACCATATGAACAAATCTGAAACAGCGTTAAATATCAATCATTCACACCAAGTTTCGTCGAAATCGGCCTGGAGGTTTGTGAGAAGAAGATTTTTTTGACAATTTGACCTACTTTTCAACGGCAGACATCTTGGATTTGGTGATGACCTGCATTTTAACAAAAATGGACAGGCTTCACCCACAGACCATTACAGTTAAGTTTGGCCAATATCGGCCAAGCAGTTCACAAGAAGAATACGTTTGAAATCTTTAGTAAAAGAACAACTTTTTTACCTTTCGGTGGCCATCTTGGATGACAAAATCATCTGATTTAGACAAAACATTCTCCAGAATGATTGACTAGTCGATACCTTCGATTTGATATATTATATGACCGTATTCGGGCAAAAATATAATTTGACCCCTAGTTAACCCCTCGGGCCACGCCCATTTTTGACCCAGGGGCCACCATATGAACAAATCTGAAACAGCATTAACTATCAATCATTCACACCAAGTTTCGTCGAAATCGGCCTGGAGGTTTGTGAGAAGAAGATTTTTTTGACAATTTGACATACTTTTCAACGGTAGACATCTTGGATTTGGTGATGACCTGCATTTTAACAAAAATGGACAGGCTTCACCCACAGACCATTACAGTTAAGTTTGGGCAATATCGGCCAAGCAGTTCACAAGAAGAATACGTTTGAAATCTTTAGTAAAAGAACAACTTTTTTACCTTTCGGTGGCCATCTTGGATGACAAAATCATCTGATATAGACAAAAAATGCTCCAGAGTGATTGACTAGTTGATACCTTCGATTTGATATATTATATGACCATATTCGGTCAAAAATAAAATTTGACACAATATTTGACCACTCGGGCCACGCCCATTTTTGACCCAGAGGCCACCATATGAACAAATCTGAAACAGCATTCACTATCGATCATTCATACAAAGTTTCGTCAAAATCGGCCTGGCGGTTCGTGAGAAGAAGATTTTTTAAGAATTTGACCTACTTTTCCACGGCAGCCATCTTGGATTGTCGATGACCTTCATTTTAACAAATCTGAAATGGCATCACCCATATATCATCCCTGTAAAGTTTGACCAACATCGGCTCAGCAGTTCGGGAGAAGAAGATGATTGAAAATGTTCACGGACGACGGACGACGGACACTTTGCCATAAGAATAGCTCACATGAGCTTTGCTCAGGTGAGCTAATAAAAGAAACAAGAAAGAAATTGAAAGCTGAAAATGTACATAGACAAAATAGCAGTGACAATGTATACAATGTATATAGGTATCTTCTGTGAATACTGACTAGCATCAAATTAAATTGCAATTGTGAGTAATTATAGTTCAAATATTGCAAGCAAACACACAAACACATAATATTATGTAGGCAACATATGATGAAACAGACCTAATGATAGTTGTGTCCAGTGAAGCTCCAGTTCGGACTGAGGTTAACTTTGATGTAGTTTTTCACAGTACATGTATTTAAAGGTACATGCCCACTCAGTAGGCACAAATTGGTCTTTATAGGAATTAAACAAGTGTATAATTGTGTCACTATTCCATCAGTTCTACAAATTACAAGTGCTCACTATACAGATATTATCATTTAGTACATATTTTACTGATAGTGACCCGCGGTGGTTTCAGGCTATTTTCATATATCTCCACTGAAGACGATTATCATGCACTGTCAAAAGATGTTTTTATCAAAAATAAACAGTAGTGGTATTTTCCCCATACCCATGATTTCTCCATTTGTAGCCTTATGCCTCCAAACACTATAAATCCAGTAACAGATATATGTACATTGGAACCTCTCCAAACCAGACACCCTGGGAGGTCCCCAGGGTGTCCGATGTCCCAGTGTGTCCGGTTTGGAGATGTTCCACTGTAAATCAGACATGTTAGTGCATCATGACACATTCCAGTGTTTTGCAATCATGAAAAGGCATTGTAATCAGAAATACATAACAGTGAAACAAATGTAAGTTAAAGGTACATGCCCACTCAGTAGGCACAAACTGTATAGGAATTAAATAAGTGTATACTTGTGTCACTATTCCACCAGTTTTAAAAATTACAAGTGCCCCCTATACAGATATAATCATTTAGTAATATTTATTTTACTGATAGCGACTCGTGGTGGTATCAGGCTATTTTCATATGCAAATGAGGCATGCTGTTTTAATTATTTACATGTATACTAATTACATGCGTCACCTGAAAAAATAACATTTTCCACAGATTATATGTATGGTCATTGTACATAAAAAAATAAACACATACAGAGATTAAATAGTAATGCCTGTTAACATTTTAAGGAAACATGGTTATTGTCCCTGATATCAGTGTGTAAATTTACGTCTGATATAAAATGTATAATAATGCCAATCAAAATGTGGGGTAATGGTGAATGAATGTTTATTTTGCCAGAAAATGTCTCACATGATGTATCTGATATAAAGAACGTTTTGTGCCTACTGAGTGGGCATGTACCTTTAAACATCCATATGTTTCCAGGAGTGTCCAATTTAGAGGGGTTCCACTGTAGTATGTCTGTGATCAAATGGACCTGCTCCATGACGTTGCTATGATACAGTATTGATGAACATCAAGAACTTGCTGAATAATGTAAATAGTTAAATCCGATGTTAATTTGATATAAAGGTGACCAATTTGTTTTTATTTAAAAGATCTGACACACCACACCATAAAGGGAGTGCTTAAATGGAGAGTGACCTTAGCACACTTGTACTTTGAACGTATGGTTGCCATTGAATGCGACCTGATATGAAACTCCATAAGCTCCACTGTGTACAGTGGAACCTCTCTAAACCGGACACTATAAAAGAACCTGTGCTCTTATTTTTGACGAGTTCTTGTTCATTTATCTCCGACAGGTGATAATGTATGTTCGTGATCGCATAGCACACAACTATGGCTCAGAATGATCAAATGCAGGTTTAGAGAGGCTTCACTGTACTGTGTTACATGTAGGCCTACACAGTTCATAAAACTAATGTATAATCTTCCACAAACCAACCGATCCAACGTTTTGGCCCAAGGCTTTCATTAGGGAATTAGTTGCTACAACTAAGTGGCACCAATTTCAGATTTCACAATTTTTATGTTTATTCATGTCATAAGTTATGACGTTATGTATACACATAAACATTGTGAAATCTAAAATGGATTCCACTCAGCTGATTGTCGAAACAGATGCCAATTACTAGTAGATGATTGTAGTAACTAATTCCTGATACAGGCCTTGGGCAGAAATGTTGGAAGAGTGGGTTTGTGGTTTATCAAGTACACTTCAACATATCGATGGTCTAGTAACACAAGGTACTAAGTGCTATGCTTTAACATAGCAGTTACGACATTATGTTACTAGACCATCGATATCCTATTACTGTAAAAGGTTTAATGCTTAATAAAATGATAGCTTGCATTGAGCTCATTCATTCATCCATAGAAGAACACACCAGTTATTAGAGGTGATATGAGATAAAAATTTGATTACAAATTAACTATAATAAAACTATAATAAAAATGTTTATGGATCAATGACAATATAAATCAGTAAATCAAAATGGATTCTAGCTACAAAATAAATTGTGCATAATCAAAAAGAAAACACCGACAATACATACACATAAATATCAGAAATGCCACATGCTATCTTATAACAGAGTGATTGGCATACATTGTTTGCCCAATACATGTACTTGTGAACCAATGGGTATCCAGCACCCTAGCAAAAACAGTAAATATCTACATGAACTGTGAACTAGCATAGCAGGCAGTGTGTCATTACTGTACTAGTATAATAAAACATTGGATAGATAGGCAAAAGGCACAAAATGTGTGACTCGTCACTATAAAAAGGTCTTTTTGTGTTTGCGACCAGTGTAGGTCCACATTAACATACACACCAGCATCAGAGTCTGCACTATTCACTATTGAATTGGGAAAACATTCCTGTAGCCTATTTCACCAACATTGCAAAGTATACTTTTCTAGAGAAATTTTCAATTTAAGGATAAATTTATTATTTGTTATTATACTGAATGTATTACATTATCACAGCCATTTTGGCTGTGATAATGTTATACATTCAGTATAATAATTTTGCATACTTTTAATCATCAAATACATACAGTCGTTAGTTCTATATGAAATAATGCATTTCGGGAAAAATAAATGATTACTCCCTCAAAGTATACTTTGCTAGAAAAGTATACTTTGCAATGTTGGTGAAATCGGCTACTGATGCATCTAACAAAAGCCTCAGATTCTAATCAGACTGCATGGGCATACTATAGTAGCTGACCAAGCCAAACTGGGGGCCGTTTCACTAAACTTTGTACGACTAAAATGTTTGTAAGTGCAAATTTTCGATAGTCTGGAAATTTCAATTGATGGGTTTACATTTATTGCATATGCAGCCTATGTTCAATAAATGTAAATCCAGTAATTGTTTACAAGAAAACGTTATTAATGTCAAATTTACAGACCATCATAATTTTGCACATACGAACATTTAAGTCGTAAGTTTGGTGAAACGCGCCCCAGGAGCTACACCTGTCACAAGTTCAGTAAGTCACTTTTTTCAGTAATGAGCCACTCGATAATAGACATTTGATAGGCAAAGGCAAAAGGTACAGAGCAAATGTGGGCCACCAGCTGAGAAAAGACATCCTACAGAATGAAATGTGAAAGTGAATGGGTTTAGTGTCCCAGCAACTGCTAAGGTCATATAGAGACGGGATCATAGTTTAAAGTCTTATCCAACAGACCAGTGGGAACAATGCCAAAGTCCAATGCCATATCCCCTAGGCCATGTCCCATCCCTACCCTACAAAATGAACATATTCGCGCAGTCTGATCAGGGTCTACACATCTTTGCCATTCAGTCACTGATGCATGCCATGGGCTAAACGATTAAATCCTAATAGCTTTAATGTATGGAATGCCAAATGTATATAAACTCAAATAATTAATGCTAGCTCTAAATATTTAATGTTAGCCCTAATTATTTAGAGCTACAGGGATTCCGCTGGCGATCGCCACTTTCGCAATTGGCGATAAAAAATTACAATTTTCGAGAAAAGAAAATTGTAATTTTTTATCGCCAATTGTTTATTTTTATCCTATTGGTTATTCCTTTTGTTTGTTTTTTTTTGATTTTTTTTTTTTTGATTTTTTTGATTTTTTTTTTTTTTAAGTGCCGATTTTTTTATTTTCCCCAACGGAATCCCTAGAGCTAGCATTAATAGCATTATTTATTTGAGTTTATGTAGAATTGACGTTCCATAGTAATGTCGTAAGGTAACTGACTAATCTCAGCCGGCCACCCAAATACCACACAAATAGGTTTCTGGCTACAATACTTACATATAGGTAATCAAAATACATTTGGAACCAGTATACGAGGAACAAGAGTGCAGAAGGTCACAATATATGCAGGTCGAGGCAGTCAGTAAACAAGAGGAGGCAATTCACTTTTTGATAACTCATTCTTGCTATGATAGACACGGGTACTGAATTTGGTTATAATCTGTCAAGTAGAACTTGTGCTATCATGACAACAATGATACAGCGTACGTACATAAAAAGTGAACCTCTGTTATTGCAAGGACCTGGGGGCCATTTCACTAAACTTCGTAAGTGCAAAATTATGATAGTCTGTAAATATCACATTAACGATGTTTTCTTGTAAACAATTATTGGATTTACATTATTGAGCATAGGCTGCATATGCAGCCTATGCTCATTAAATGTAAATCCAACAATTGAAATTTCCAGACGATCCTAAATGTGTGATTAGGAACATTTTAGTCATACAAAGTTTAGTGAAACAGGCCCCAACTTGCCACTCACCCATACAGTGTGAATCCATAATACGTCCTGTATTTTCAAACAGGAGTATAAAATACAATATATTCTCATTGACTGGCCTGTACATAAATATATTTTTCCAATCTGATTAGTCATTAACGATACAGAAATACAAACAAACAGTTGTACCACAGGTGTCAGTTTGCTTGAGAGTAATAGCCTGTAGGTATTGCTAGGTGATGTACGGTCCTCAGCTCAGGAAGGTCGCAACCAGTTATCAGTGTAATTTCATGCTTCTATGAGCATTTTTGGTAATTTTGTTATAAACCCTTAGAATGCGGGAACTGAAAATAGCCGTCTGCTGATAATTCATATTCTGTCTTTTCTCTCAGTAAAAACATGGTTTGGCAGCATTTTAGAATCATTTCCATTGGAAATGATTCTAAAGTGCTGCCAAACCCAGTTTTTGATGAGAAAAATAAAAAAATATTCAGCAGACGACACAAATTAATTAAGCATTGCATGGGTTAATAATATTAATGTATAATATACAAATATTGTTTATTCAACCAGGTGAGATGACTATTGTGAAATAATGATCGAGTGATTGGGTCCTTCCACTGAACAAACCAGTGAGCATAGCGAACCAAGTTTGTTTATAGGTAGCAACCAGTCAGAAGCTAGTCACAATCACCTAGCTGAATAAATATTTTCTTACATTTCACACATGATATTTGAACAAAAACAAAGTGAATCAAGCCTAAACTAGATTCATCAGTGAGCGAGGCTTACGGGATACCCTCTGTGTGGGCCCAGGTATGTGACCTTGACCCTGGGCTTAGCGGGGGTGGCACAAACGTGGATTTGTCACAGGGCGATAGAGGACCATTGAGGCAATGCGCGTGTGAAGTGCTAAACGGATCCGGGCAAGGAAACAGAAATTATAAGCCATTTACCCAAGCGTTAAGGTTTAGTGACGGACGCACGGACGGATGCACGTACAACCCAACTCCAGTACACCCCCCACAATTTGTTGTGGAGGGTATAAATATGACCAAGAAATGCGGAAAATTATCAATTAAACACAATTAGATATATCAGTTCACCACCTTGTAGATTGGCTGTGCCCGAGCAGTAGCACAGCTCAGGCTCAGCCAATCAAGCTGCTTCACTTCGATCACAATATTCAAGTATTTTGAAATAAAGAAAGTGACAAATATTGGCAAGACTAGCACAGACGGTAGTAAATCAAGAAATTAATGCCGAGTTATTACAATCAAGCAAGCCAGACTCGTCTGAGCTCAACTGTCAGAAACACTGACACATAATATATATTTCAAGTACCGTAATTAAACAATTGGGGAAAATAATCAATTTGGCAGATATATTGCATATTAAATCACATGTGCGTATCAGCCGACTTGTGCACTGGAATTCTTTCATAGATATGAAGTATAATGTAATGCCTTGGTTTTCGTTGATAGAAACTTGTGCACATGTGGCCAGATTTCATTGGAATACTTTCCTGTAAACTCTTCAACCAGACCATGTCCCCTGAAAATGAAAGATGGATTAATGTGAAAGAGGTTGGGTTTACATATTAGTAAAGAATATTATTTCTGTTGATATTGTATGACTCACCTGCGTTTCTCCACAAAATTGCCGTTGAATGGACGTAAAACCCCAATGAATCAAACACACAGAATTGCTCAGCAGGGGCCCGTTTCACTAAACTTTGTACGACTAAAATGTTCGTAAGTGCAAATTTAGGATCGTCTGGAAATCTCAATTATTGGATTTACATTTATTGAGCATAGGCTGCATTTGCAGCCTATGCTCAATAAATGTAAATCCAATATTAATTGTTTACAAGAAAACATTGTTAATGTGAAATTTATATTGTAATTTTGCACTTACGAACATTTCAGTTGTACAAAGTTTAGTGAAACGGCCCCAGTTCTTCAAACCAAGGGCAGAGATGTGTGACTGGCGAAATGAGGCGTATTGCCTTTGTAATCAAATTTATCAGGGCCTCATGTCATAATATATCTTGTATTTGTGGCTCCGATCGAGATATACCGGTAGCTGTTATGTCATGTGGAGGGCAGAGCTCCAGATAATGTGCGTATTTGCGTAAATACCCAATTAAAATTGCCAACAAGAGTGCCGCAAGTCATAAAATACGCCCGTCGAATATGGGCCAGACAGCGAAGATGCAGAAATGTGAAGCTGTCATCAAAGCAAGAAACATTAATGAGAATTTGAAAGTCTATAGCATTATTTCTTCATCTCGTTGTGCTAAACATGTATACTAATTTAGGCAGAGATAGAAAAGTAGAGTGCAAAGTAGAAATGATAGGGAATTGGATACAATAATGTAGAAAAAATGGCTAAGTTAAAAAGGTGATATTTTTGTTAAAAAATATTTTTTCGGCATAAAAACACCAAGGTGCACATCTTCAATATGTGTAGAAGACGTGTGTATAGTTTCAGAACGATCGACTGAACGGTTTCGGAGGAGTTGTGTACATAAACTCTGTACCGTATATAGAAATGTATAGAAAAATGAAGAAAAAATGGCTAAGTTAAAAAGGCGATATTTTTGTTACAAATATATTTTTTCGGCATAAAAACACCAAGGTGCACATCTTCAATATGTGTAGAAGACGTGTGTATAGTTTCAGAACGATCGACTGAACGGTTTCGGAGGAGTTGTGTACACAAACTCTGTACCGTATATATAGAATTGCATAGAAAAATGTAGAAAAAATGGCTAAGTTAAAAAGGCGATATTTTTGTTAAAAAATATTTTTTCCGCATAAAAACACCAAGGTGCACATCTTCAATATGTGTAGAAGACGTGTGTATAGTTTCAGAACGATCGACTGAACGGTTTCGGAGGAGTTGTGTACACAAACTCTGTACCGTATATAGAATTGTATAGAAAAATGTAGAAAAAATGGCTAAGTTAAAAAGGTGATATTTTTGTTAAAAAATATTTTTTCGACATAAAAACACCAAGGTGCACATCTTCAATATGTGTAGAAGACGTGTGCATAGTTTCAGATCGATCGACTGAAAGGTTACGGAGGAGTTGTGTACACAAACTCTGTACCGTATATAGAAATGTATAGAAAAATGAAGAAAAAATGGCTAAGTTAAAAAGGCGATATTTTTGTTAAAAAATATTGTTTTGCCATAAAAACACCAAGGTGCACATCTTCAATATGTGTAGAAGACGTGTGTATAGTTTCAGATCGATCGATTGAACGGTTTCGGAGGAGTTGTGTACACGAACTATGTGCTTTTTCTGCAGCCGCCCGCCCGCCCGCCGTGCGGTAAAACATAATACGTACCGTTTTTTAAAAACGGTCGTATAAAAACCTATTGAAATCAGAAGTAGTGAGTATCAAAGCAATGAAAAATGTGTGGAGACAATTCTAATGAAATACCAAGATCGGTTTTCATTTAGAAGCAAACTATTCAATGAGTGCGGTCTGCTGATGTGTAAACAGTTGAGTGATTCTATTTTACACAATTATAATTTTGAAATACCCAATTGTTTCAGAAATGATGGATTGACAATACTCAATTAATAATTCCTTATCTGGAGCCCTCGTCTAGCTTTTGGCATGCCAATGCATTTGTGCAGCCTGCTAATGATCTGTTTGTTAAAGAATGAAAAATGGTTTACCAATTGAATGGGGAACAGTGCAGATAGATCTAGAAATACAGGTATGTTTGTGGCAAAGGTTATACACACAATTTCTTCAGTCACAGTCAAATCAGGGTATGCACTGTTCACTCATTTATATTCATATACATGAGCCAAGCTCATGTTTGCTTTCCTTTGCTTATTGGTGTTTAACAGCCTATCAACAGCTAAGGTCATTTAAGGCCGGGCAAACGGGTTCAATCCCGTTTTAACCTGCTGCATTGGGGGAAAAATCCCAAAATCAGAACGGAATATTTACATCGAGAAAAAATATATTCAGCCCTGAAATTAGAATAACCTGACCTGGTGCCAGGTCCATACCACATTAAAGTCACTTGGCCCCTTCCCCTAAAATAGGATTACAAATAATAGTAATACTCACATAAGGGGTATAACCAGATTCATCTGTCACATACAAAATGCCAAAGACATATGTGAGGGCCAAACCAGGGGGCCGTTTCACTAAACTTATTACGATTAAAATGTTTGTAAGTGCAAATTTAGGATCGTCTGGAAATATCAAATGATGGATTTACATTTATTGAGCATAGGCTGCATATGCAGCCTATGCTCAATAAATGTAAATCCAATAATTTTTTACAAGAAAACATTGTTAATGTGAAATTTACAGACTATCATAATTTTGCACTGACAAACATTTTAGTCATACGAAGTTTAGTGAAATGGCCCCCAGGTCTCCAGTCGGGATTCCGGCAAGGATGAACCCCGATCGCATGATCCCACCTGCCACCCACAACCAAGCTCCGTGTAACTGTTGTAAGTTGAGCACGAGTCTCATATCGGGCTACAGCAGAAAATTTATCTTCTAAGCTACAATCTTATTCCCCACTGTGATTTTCATCTGTCAGATGTATTTTCTTAGAGGAAATAATTCTTCCTAACAGCCAATGTGGCAATTTTCATAAACTAGCAATAAATTGTCCATTCCCAGACGTCATAGTGCTCCCCAAGTCAGAATTCACTTGTACTGTGTGCATATAATTGTTTTTCAATTATCATTTAACACTTACACGGTCCCTATGTAACTGGAATGGAATATTCTATTTTATATTACGGCTATTCTATCAATCAAAAGAGGGAGAATTTCTTAATAATATCTACACATAGTGCAGATCCTGATCAGAAGACTCGTTACGGGTCGGTTCATCAGGATCTACACTGTTTGCAAACATTGGGATAGAGGCCAGTTGAAGGGTCAAAACACAGGATTTATTTCCCTTATTGCTCGCAAGTCAAACAAAGAAAACGTGTGATATGCACTTGTTCCTTTATCAGATTTACCAACATATGTGGGAATCATTTCTGCATCAAAATATGTTTTTTTGAATAAACTACGGATAATTAAACCACAAGACTTTAACCCAAATGTTCTGACGGGTATCAAGCAGTTGAGTAATGCACATGTCAGTAAGTCACACTGCATGACAGTCACTTCAGCAGTGAGTAAACTTGTCAGTAGTTCACACTGCAATGACAGTTCACAGGGTGAGTTTTTAATGACTTGTCAAGTAAGTCACACTGCATGACAGTCACAGAGCTTCAGCTAAGGTGCGTAATTTTATCAATTTGGGGTGAATTTTTTTAATTTCTTCTCATGGCAAGTTGGGAGTGCTTTGGGGAATCGTCTCATTGAGACAATTCTAAAGCACTCACAACCTGCCATTTTCGTTTCATTTTACCTTTACATTGTTTGAGTAACTGAGTGATTGACTGCGGTTTCCATACCTGTAGAAATTGAGGACAGGTTGAGCCATGTTCTGGTAGGCGTCCAGCCGTTTCTGTACGGTCTCTGGCTTGTCATCATGGCGCTGGATCAGGTCCTCACCGGTTACATCATCCTTACCCTACAACACGGAGTAATCATTGTACATTGATTGACACAGTGTTCATTATAGGAATGAATGGCCTTTTTGTGGAATTTATCGGGGTATAAACTTGGAAAAGTCGCGGGAATACTGGACGAAGGTCCAGTATTCCCGCGACTTTTCCAAGTTTATATCCCCGATAAATTCAACAAAAAGGCCATTCATTCCTTATAATTCCAGCATTTGAAATAAATTCATCAAGAAAATGTGTTTATTTTCGGTTTTTTAAGAATTATTTTAACTGCGCCTGACGGTTACGGAAAGTAGTTCGGCATGGGAGTTTACTGGGATATAAATTTTGGACAGAGACTTGCTATGGACCAATCAAATGTTAGGGAATTGTGCAAATATTTTTGTGCTGGAATTATTGTTTAATTTGAATGCACTATATACATATCACACAACCTGATTGGCTGATGGTCATACATTGCAGGTATATCATTGTTGATGAACTGTAGCAAATTATTTCAATATGTATTCCTACACAAGTACAATAGGAGTGCATTAGAAATAGGTTAACCGCATTCTAATTTTGAAATTTGCGGCATATATCAGAAAATGATAGGTCGGAAAACATGTTTAATGGCGACGCACTAAACAGATTTTCTGACCGATCATTTTGTGATATACGCCGCAAATTTGAAAATTACAATACAGCTAACCCTATATTGATACAGTGGGGTTCTCCTTCCATCCCTGGTATGACATGCTTACCCAGCAACATGAACCGTATACAGTATATTGATTGATTGATCTATATGTCATCCTTACCCAGCAACACAAGTCATATACCGGTACTGTAGATTGATTAATACCGGTAGATTGTTCAACTGATAGAGTGGTTCAGAAATAAATCTACAGCTATTTTTCCCAATCTGCTTCACCACTTTCTAGGCATATCTGAGACCCAGTACCTTTAACCCTTACTATGCTAAATTAAATGTTGTCGTCTGCTGGAAATGTTTTATTTTCAATATTTCTCGACAAAAACCTGGTTTTGACAGCACATGAGAATCGAGTCCAGTGGAGACGATTCTCATGTGCTTTTAAAAACCAGTTTTTTGTTAAGAATTAAAGCAAAAATTAAAAACAGCAAACAGCAATTTGCGTCAACAGCGTAGGAAGGGTTAACATCTGTTCAACAGTTCAAGGTCATATACAAACAGGTGACTAGGTAGTATCAGCCTGCACCTGTCCCTTGCCGAACTAACAAAAATCACCAGTAGCCGATTTCATCAAAATTGCAAAGTATACTTATCTAACAAAGTATACTTTGAGGGAGTAATAATTTATTTTTCCCGAAATGCATTATTTCATATAGAACTAACGACTGCATATATTTGATAATTAAAAGTATGCAGAATTATTATACTGAATTTGTTACATTATCACAGCCAAAATGGCTGTGATAATGTAATACAGTCGAACTTCGATGGGTCGAACCCTGGTAAACTCGTCAGCCATGCTTGCCTCGAACTAGCCTTTAGATCCCGGCAGACTTCTTATATAAATACGTTAAAACTACCCGGTATAGGTCGAACTTGTGAAAGTCGAACAACCCTCAATGCCTCGAATCGCTGTCACGCCCGGTCGTGTATAAATCCACTATAAACACCACAAAAACTCGAACATGTCAGACGATTGTCTCCAGACTAGTTGATTGACTTTCACACCTATTGTTAACCGGTTGTCAAACAAATCTCAAGTGGTCATTTGAGCATATACAATAACGGCAGTCGTGACCAGCATACGTGGTAATTATGCATTGACCAATGTCGGCGAAGTTGTTAGTTAATTAAAGTGGTAATTTATGGGATATGTGGAATTAAATATCGCTCAGTTTTAACTAATGACCCAAGCATCTGGCCTTTTAAGTTGTAAATCAACATGAACTGTTTTTACTATGATCAGTAATGAGTGTGATGTGTTATCCGATTTATTCGCCATATAAGCAGGTGAAGCGCAAGACTACGAAGCAAGGCGAGATAACAGACTTCTTCAATACCGGACGTGTATAACTTTCATGTATAACTTGTACTGGGTTCCATGTGATAGTAAATTATGATATGCAGTGGATGTGGTTCCGGGTCCGAAGTAGTGATGGGGCGACTGGGCATGATCGTATCGGACGGGGCAATCAAGTCCGCCAATTATATTTCGTAATCATTTTCTGTTGTTCTCATGTTCTATTGCTGTATAATGGCTATGTAAATAAAAACACACATGAGTTTGCCGCTTTCTTTATTTTATTAAAGCCTGTTTCTGTTAATAAACGACTGTGACAATTAACCGTAAATGCAAATGTAAGCGCATTTATATGAAACAATGTGTCGTAATGACGACTTGTTTCACTTAGTACACTGACCAACTCGTCGATCTGTAATGGTTACAGTAGAAAATCCCGATGGGTCGAACAACGGATGGGTCGAACTAAAACTTAACCCCGCAGGCTGTTCGACCCATCGAAGTTCGACTGTAAATTCAGTATAATAAAAATTAATAAATTTATCCTTAAAGTGAAAATTTCTCCCTCAAAGCATATTTTGCTAGATAAGTATACTTTTGCAATGTTGGTGAAATAGGATACTGTCCCTTGCCGAACTAAAACAAATCCATTAGCCAGATCCCCTTTCAATCGATATGACAAGCAGGGGATACTGCACCCTATTTCTCAAATCAGAAGCAGCAGCCAATTCCAACACATATATAAGCGAATTTTGGTGATATACAGCAAACATTCTCGAAACTCTCAATGACTTAAGGAGAGATTCCACTGCATGTCATTGTCATAGGAAATGTCTTTCAATACCATAATAAACCTAAATATTCAGACACAATTTATTCTGGGAAACACATAACTAGGGATTCCGCTGGCGATCGCCACTTTCGCAATTGGCGATAAAAATAAACAATTGGCGATAAAAAATTACAATTTTCGAAAAGAAATCAATTTTTTTTCCAAAATTGTAATTTTTTATCGCCAAATGTTTTTTTTTTGAAGTGGCGATTTTTTTATTTTCCCCAGCAGAATCCCTGCATAACCATGTACATGTATTTGGATACAATTTGTTTTTGAAAACCCCTATGAAATAAGAGTTTCCTAAAACAAAAGGTGTCCGAATACTTAGGGTTATTACTCACAGCTCCAGATAAGGTGCATATTTTACGCACTTAATTTAGCTGAATATGCATTGATTATCAAAGGTGGGAGTACAAAATACCTACAGCAATATGAAAATATGCATCGATTTTCAAATTGAGTAGTAATGAAGTTGAAAATTTACTTAGTTGAGCTGCAAGCAGCTCAAATAAGTGAATTTTTTAATTTGTTTTATCATTTTATCATTTGTTCCTATTTAATAGGGAAAAAAATCAATAATACATTTGTAAAAGTAAAATACGCATTGAAATTGAAATCTGGGGGTATAATACTCTTTAGATACAAAACTTATCTGGAGCCCTGAGTACTGTAACTTCTTAACAGCACGTACCGGGACTTTAGGTGGGTTAAACTCTGTGTGGTAGATCCTGCCACTGGGGGTGTGTATCCAGCGACCCTTGATGCGCTCAATGATCACGGAGAACGGCACGTTGAGGCTGATCACGACGTCCACGGACTCCCGCTCATGCAGGGCACTGGCCTGGGGCAGGGTGCGCGGGAAACCTGCATTGGACAGTCTGTGACCACAGGTGGCAAACTCTTAGAGTCAGAACTATGTTCCAGAACATGGCCACTTCCCAAGAGTTACCCCACCCACCAATTTCCAAAAGTTGACAAACTTTCATAGAACATGTATGAACCATAAAAGGTTTGTCTACTTTTGACAACATTACAAAAAATATCATAACTTTTGTGAGTATTGTACATGAACAAGAATTCCGCGGAATCAAATGTCTTACCTTGTTCCACCTTGACGCTGGGGCCTTGACCCTGGGGCCCCGAGAATAGTCCTATATTCATCTACACATCATAGTAAAGGTATGTATAAAGTTTGATGCCTGTGTTGAAGTAATGACTGTAACACGAAAACTTAACATTGAATGATGACGACGCCGCCGCCGCCGACGACTCGGGGGGAAAAGCAAAACCTTAGTCGCGCTTTCCGCTTTCGCGGGCGAGACAAAAATCACAATTGAGATTTTTGCAATCTGTAAAAAATAACAAGCTCTGTCAAATAAGGGTGATATTATCAGATCAAGGTCTTGTTGCGAACGGTAACTCTTGCAATCTACTCCCGTACCATCCGTAGCCTACGGACGGACGGTACACGAGTAGATTGCAAAAGTTACCATTCGCAACTAATCTAGGTTCAGATATTATAGAGAGCCCATTCACAATGTGCCTTATCACATGAGCATTATGTACTGAAAATAAGTCGTTCAAATTTCGACTGCCCCCCACTCCCCCCCTCGGCGAAATCCTGGATCTGCCACTGGTAGGTACATAATCACATGGCTTAGTTGTCTAATATACAGACAGGAATGTCCCTGTATATGGGGAGGACTGCATATTTGGCACTAAAATTAACACTACATTTCCAACACCAACACAATATCCTGATCTGGTGGCAGGCACCCTCAATACATGAGATCACTTGACCCCAAATTCACAAACTAGAAATTATGGTCTGTCGACGCACTTAGGGCCCCTATTTGAGAAACTCATACAAAAACTTTCAAATAAATAAACAGACAGACGGATGACCGGACGTACAATCAGTAGCGAGGGTAATTGTATTAATGTGGAAGGATGTATCATTACTAAGTAATGTGTGCAATATGAATATATTAGCTAAAGGCAAACAGAAAGCATAGATGATTTGAGAAACTGTTACAAAAACTTTATAAAATAAATAAACAGACAGACGGACGTACAATCAGTAGCGAGGGTAATTGTATTAATGTGGAATAATGTATAGTTACTAAGTAATGCACGTGTGTAATATGAAGATATTAGCTGAAGGCAAACATAAATTATAGGTGATTTCAGAAACTCTTATAAAAACTTTCAAAAAATAAACGGACGGACGGACAGACAGGGCGAAACCTATAGGGCACCGCCGATTCTCAGCAGGGCCCTTATAAGATATGAATTCATGTAAGGAAGGATACATCAAATATGTTTACCCTCCCAACCTCCAAATCAAAAATCAGAATTTTTATTGGTTGAAGCTGAGCTGACCTCAGTCTCTGTCAACCTTTGACATTGACTGGACTATACGTATCATCAAGTAGCCAGACAGAGCCTCAGACAATTAGATACTATGAACGTCAAGCAGACAGGTGGCATTGAGTGAACATTGACATACATGATACCACCGAGCAGCCAGCTATAGCCTTAGACAATTAGACATAGTGTAGCATCTAGCAGACAATCAACATTGATTGGACTATACATAACCAGCATTTTCTGCTTGTAACACAGGACAAAGTCGTCCGTTACATACAGAACACTTGAGTTAGACTTAGTTCTATAACATAAACTGTATATATTCAATTTCATCTGTTATTTCTGATTGAATATGGAAATCTAGCAAGATAAAATTTGACCCCGGGTCCATCAGCAAAACCTGGGGTCAAATGTCATTTGCATAGGTTAGACTATGAAAGATAGATCCTTAGATAATTAGACATAATGTAAAATCAAACCGACAGGTGACATTGACTGGACGATATGTACCATCGAGCAACCAGCTAGAGGAGTGGAGCTGGTGGAGTTCGGCTGCTATAAGCCTCACCATCACATCGTCTGGCACCAGCTGTCCCTGGTCAATAAACGTCTTGGCTGCCACCCCTACACCTACAACATCACCAATATTGCAAACCTGCATATAAAATGGACTCTTCAGTATTCAGCAGGTATAGGTCTAAGCCTCACCATCAGCAGATCACCAATAAGCCCCATTTCTCCAGTCACAGCCACATATATGGAATGGACTCTTGTGACTGGAGAAATGGGGCTTATGGGTTTTGCATCTGCAGTCTGATCAGGATCTGCACTGTTGGCGATTCCATCAATAAAACAACCATCATGCTTCAAACAAGCCATATATATGTAGATCGTTGTCAGGCTACACGAGTGTGCTATTTTATCAGGAGCTACACAAAGGAGGTTCACAAATCCCATAAGCCCCATTTCTCCAGTCACATGCCGGTATACGGCAGCTACACAAACATTTATAGGTACCAGCTGTAAATGGCTACCGCATACACACCACAGGCAACACTGAATATTACACCACCCAGGGACGATAACCGTGTTTCCTTAACGGACATTACTATTTATTCTTCGTATTTATTTTTTGATGCGCAATGATCGTAATTTATAATCTGTCGAAAATATTAGTTTTTCAGGTGACGCATTTAATTAGTACAAATAATTAAAAAATATCATGCCTCATTTACATATGAAAATAGCCTGATACCACCACGAGTCACTATCAGTAAAATAAATATTACTACAGTCGAACTTCGATTGGTCGAACCCTGGTAAACTCGTCAGCCATGCTTGCCTCGAACTAGCCTTTAGGTCCCGGCAGAATTCCTATATAAATACGTTAAAACTACCCGGTATAGGTCGAACTTGTGAAAGTCGAACAACCCTCAATGCCTCGAATCGCTGTCACGCCCGGTCGTGTATAAATCCACTATAAACACCACAAAAACTCGAACATGTCAGACGATTGTATCCAGACTAGTTGATTGACTTTCACACCTATTGTTAACCGGTTGTGAAACAAATCTCAAGTGGTCATTTGAGCGTATACAATAACGGCAGTCGTGACCAGCATACGTGGTAATTATGCATTGACCAATGTCGAGGCGAGATAACAGACTTCTTCAATACCGGACGTGTATAACTTTCATGTATAACTTGTACTGGGTTCCATGTGATAGTTAATTATGATATGCAGTGAATGTGGTTCCGGGTCCGAAGTAGTGATGGGGCGACTGGGCATGCATCTATTGATTTATCAGTGTATGACGAGCGATGTAATTTTATACCTACAAGCATGCGCATCATTTTATGGCAAATACATATTCACTCACAAAGATTTATATGATCGTATCGGACGGGGCAATCAGTGGGGGCAGGACGAATGTGGATTTGTCACAGGGCGGTAGAGGACCATTGGAGCAATGCGTGTGTGAAATGTGAAGCAGATCCGAGCAAAGACACAGAAATTACAAGGCATTTACCCGAGCGTTAAGGTTTCAAATGCACCAAGTCTGTGACCTTGACCCTGGGCTTAGCGGTGGAGGGACGAATGTGAATTTGTCACAGAGCAGTAGAGGACCATTGGAGCAATGCGTGTGTGAAATGTGAAGCAGATCCGAGCAAGGAAACAGAAATTATAAGCCATTTACCCAGCGTTAAGGTTTCAAAAGCACCAAGTCTGTGACCTTGACCCTGGGCTTAGCGGGGGCAGGACGAATGTGGATTTGTCACAGGGCGGTAGAGGACCATTGGAGCAATGCGTGTGAGAAATGTGACGCAGATCCGAGCAAGGACACAGAAATTACAAGCCATTTACCCGAGCGTTAAGGTTTGGAACGCACCAAGTGTGTGACCTTGACCCTGGGCTTAGCGAGGGCGGGACGAATGTGGATTTGTCACAGGGTGGTAGAGGACCATTGGAGCAATGCGTGTGAGAAATGTGACGCAGATCCGAGCAAGGAAACAGAAATTATAAGCCATTTACCCAGCGTTAAGGTTTCGAACGCACCAAGTATGTGACCTTGATCCTGGGCTTAGTGAAGGTGGGACGAATGTGGATTTGTCACAGGGCGGTAGAGGAGCATTGGAGCAATGTGTGTGTGAAATGTGAAGCAGATCTGAGCAAGGAAACAGAAATTACAAGCCATTTACCCGAGCGTTAAGGTTTGGAACGCACCAAGTCTGTGACCTTGACCCTGGGCTTAGAGGGGGGCGGGACGAATGTGGATTTGTCACAGGGCGGTAGAGGACCATTGGAGCAATGCGTATGTGAAATGTGAAGCAGATCCGAGCAAGGAAACAGAAATTATAAGCCATTTACCCAGCGTTAAGGTTTCGAACGCACCAAGTCTGTGACCTTGACCCTGGGCTTAGCGGGGGCGGGACGAATGTGGATTTGTCACAGGGCGGTAGAGGACCATTGGAGCAATGCGTGTGTGAAATGTGAAGCAGATCCGAGCAAGGAAACAGAAATTATAAGCCATTTACCCAGCGTTAAGGTTTGAAAAGCACCAAGTCTGTGACCTTGACCCTGGGCTTAGCAGGGGCAGGACGAATGTGGATTTGTCACAGGGCGGTAGAGGACGATTGGAGCAATGCATGTGTGAAATGTGAAGCAGATCCGAGCAAGGAAACAGAAATTATAAGCCATTTACCCAGCGTTAAGGTTTCGAACGCACCAAGTCTGTAACCTTGACCCTGGACTTAGCGGGGGCGGGACGAATGTGGATTTGTCACAGGGCGGTAGAGGACCATTGGAGCAATGCGTGTGTGAAATGTGAAGCATATCCGAGCAAGGAAACAGAAATTATAAGCCATTTACCCAGCGTTAAGGTTTCAAAAGCACCAAGTCTGTGACCTTGACCCTGGGCTTAGCGGGGGCGGAACGAATGTGGATTTGTCACAGGGCGGTAGAGGACCATTGGAGCAATGCGTGTGTGAAATGTGAAGCAGATCCGAGCAAGGAAACAGAAATTATAAGCCATTTACCCAGCGTTAAGGTTTCGAACGCACCAAGTCTGTGACCTTGACCCTGGGCTTTGCGGGGGCGGGACGAATATGGATTTGTCACAGGGCGGTAGAAGACCATTGGAGCAATGCGTGTGTGAAATGTGAAGCATATCCGAGAAAGGAAACAGAAATTATAAGCCATTTACCCAGGTTTCAAAAGCACCAAGTCTGTGACCTTGACCCTGGGCTTAGCGGGGACGGAACGAATGTGGATTTGTCACAGGGCGGTAGAGGACCATTGGAGCAATGCGTGTGTGAAATGTGAAGCAGATCCGAGCAAAGAAACAGAAATTATAAGCCATTTACCCAGCGTTAAGGTTTCGAACACACCAAGTCTGTGACCTTGACCCTGGGCTTAGCGGGGGCGGAACGAATGTGGATTTGTCACAGGGCGGTAGAGGACCATTGGAGCAATGCGTGTGTGAAATGTGAAGCAGATCCGAGCAAGGAAACAGAAATTATAAGCCATTTACCCAGCGTTAAGGTTTCGAACGCACCAAGTATGTGACCTTGACCCTGGGCTTAGCGGGGGCGGGACGAATATGGATTTGTCACAGGGCGGTAGAAGACCATTGGAGCAATGCGTGTGTGAAATGTGAAGCATATCCGAGCAAGGAAACAGAAATTATAAGCCATTTACCCAGCGTTAAGGTTTCAAAAGCACCAAGTCTGTGACCTTGACCCTGGGCTTAGCGGGGACGGAACGAATGTGGATTTGTCACAGGGCGGTAGAGGACCATTGGAGCAATGCGTGTGTGAAATGTCAAGCAGATCCGAGCAAAGAAACAGAAATTATAAGCCATTTACCCAGCGTTAAGGTTTCGAACGCACCAAGTCTGTGACCTTGACCTTGGGCTTAGCGGGGGCGGGACGAATGTGGATTTGTCACAGGGCGGTAGAAGACCATTGGAGCAATGCGTGTGTGAAATGTGAAGCATATCCGAGCAAGGAAACAGAAATTATAAGCCATTTACCCAGCGTTAAGGTTTCAAAAGCACCAAGTCTGTGACCTTGACCCTGGGCTTAGCGGGGGGGAACGAATGTGGATTTGTCACAGGGCGGTAAGTTAAAAAAGGCGATATTTTTGTTAAAAAATATTTTTTCGGCATAAAAACACCAAGGTGCACATCTTCAATATGTGTAGAAGACGTGTATATAGTTTCAGATCGATCGACTGAACGGTTTCGGAGGAGTTGTATACACAAACTATGCGCTTTTTCTTCAGCCGCCCGCCCGCCGTGCGGTAAAACATAATACATACCGTTTTTTAAAAACGGTCGTATAAAAATAGAGAAGAAAAAGGAAAACAAAGAAAAAATCACACAAAAATTGTGTAATTAGTTGATTCGTGATTTCTGTAAGTTTATTCAAACAACGACATTCAAAGTCCATGAAAGAATTATTATTATTATGTTAGCAAATGCAATACCTTTAATCAGGTAATCATGTTCATATGCATACAGTGCGACCCCCCTATTGCACGGAAGTCCGGCGACATACGACCATCCGTGTTGCTTATCTGAACCGTGCAATATCCGTGGCAGGGGATATGAATTCCAAATCCAGATGCGATTACACCCGACACATATTGCACAGACGAGATTTGTGTGATGCTTTGTGCAAAAAATCGATATACCCAGCTGTGTGTACAGGCGTTTATTGTACGACATCATTCAGCACAAGGCTGTAAACTGTGTGACCTTTAGGCTATGTTTTGAAATGTTACTGATTGGTCAACACGCCTTTTGATGTGCCAGACGTCGCGAACGTGCGACTTTCATCATCGCATCACGGGGCAATCATGCAGTAACCCATTTCATGCTGAGGATACGCTTATGTTTGCGGACAAATATTTTCCTTCTATGCACTCAGAAGTATATGCCGCGACCACCAATTAATCCGTCTCGTCGAGATGGTTCAAATGAGTGGTCACAACGTATACTTTCATTGAGAAATAACAAAAATAAAAATATTTTTTTTAATAATTTCAAACCTGTAAATGTGTATTCCGAAAGGAATGAATTAAAAAAAAAAACGCTCTGGATTATACGCAGATCTGTTGCCATATTTCGCCGATATTGATTTCGAAAATATTTTACGTAAATGGTGTTGAAAAGTTGACACAAAATTCAGAGTTCATGCGGAATTGTCGGTGGGATTATGCACGTATCAACAGCTAATCGTCCGCATGAATAGGCAGGACACGTGACCATTATTTATTATCAATTAATCCTTTTAAGCGGCTGTTGATCGCGAGCAGTATACATTGTAATAAGCGTCTGTCTATCGCGAGCACTATACAACGTAATAAGCATGATTTTATAAATAACTTGTATGTTTAATACATTAATACAAGTTTGTATGTCATAGTCATTATTAATAATTACTTTAACTTTTGTTCAAAAGACATGATTTTATATGGGTCCGTTGCTAATGGAATTCTCGCAATAGTTGCTAACCGAAATTCGGATGATACCAGTACCCGTGCATGTCCCGAAATTTTATAGCGCGATCGCATTCGATAGCGATTTGAAATCTTGGACCCCGACCATCGCGTTATAATGGAGTTGCAGTGTAGTGTCACATGTCGTTATTTACAAGCGATTCACTTAAATGACACCCAGCCACAATTGGTTATGAGACGCTGTAAAACAAAAGTGCATTTAAAATATTGGAAACATTAAGCAATAACTCTCTTTTCAAACAATGTAAACACACCACACTGTGACAAACACAAAGCTATCATGAGCACTGCTGACATACATGTACCTGCAGTGCTCCAGATAAGGAATTAGTAATTGAGTATTTTCACTCCATCATTTCTGAAGCAATTGGGTATTTCAACATTTTCATTGGGTAAAATAAAATCACACTAATGTTTACACATCAACAGACAGCAATTATTGAATAGTTTGCTTAGAAATGAAAACATGTATTGCCATTTCATTAGAATTGTCTCCTGTTTAATGAAATACCAAGATGTGTTTTCATGGAAAATAAGAAAAATATGCTATATTTGTGGTCTGTTTATTGTTTTCTGTAGCATGATAAAGGTACCACAAAATTGTTATTGCTTTTTGATACTCGCTACTTTTCATTTCAATTGGGTTTTTGGCAATTTTAATTGGGTATTTAAGCAAATACGCAGCTTATCTGGAGCTCTGTACCTGTATGCATTTCTTTACATTGCATGTACAACATGTACAATGTTCAACCAATTAACACAAGCGACAGCAGGTGTGAATAATAGCAAACAATTAAGGGCACATTCTTTCCACAAGTATCATTCAATTTCAGTATGTGCACATTTAACATGGATGTCGAAGAATTGTCGCAGCTATTATGGATGCAAGGTATATTTTTTATATCCATTGTTTTCCTCTTTTGTGGATAGCAGTTATGTCCTTTTAATTTGTAAAGATATGATGCAAATTTGGAAATGGGAACGTTTGAATAGTTGTTAAATGCACGTGTTTATTGATTACTTCAATATATTTGTTACAGAACAACCGTATTTAACTATTTTCTGTTGTGAATATAATTTATTGTATAGTGAAATCTATCGAGTTATCCCAAGTTACGATGGCCAAATTTGTGTCATGCGACCTGTTCATGCACGTCACGCCAACTTCGAGAATTGTGGTAGGCATGCAGATAGGAAATAATTTGGTTTTATCTGGGTGCTCCGGTTTCCTCTCATTAAGTACAACTCTTGCGCCTCCATTTGTGGCAATGAAAGCATTTATGTATGGGTTCTCACTTTTATTAGTACTTATCAGTCAATACATGTAATTTACCGATTCCTTACTGGTTTTATTGATAATTTGTGAGCGCAGTAGGTCCCCACTAGAGAGGTGTTTCATGTCGAAATCTTTGACAATTCTATTCGAAATTGTGCCTTTCCCGGAGCCAGGAGCGCCCATAATGATTGCACGGATAAGTTGTGGTCTCATGTCTATGTGAGGGTGCTGTAAATGCCGAAAAGTAAGTGAAATTAATTGCCAAATTATCCGACAAACAGGTGCTTGTTGTTGTTGTTGCTGTCTGAAGCGAGTCTCGTTATAGTCGCAAAAGATGTGTTCCTAATTATCTTATTCATGCAATCATAATATGAATAATTTGAATATGCTTACAGAAAATTACACATTCCGATGTCTACAACATATATCACCCTTTAAAAACAATAAGCCAAAAAATAAAAGGATATCGTAATCGGCATCCATTTAGACCGCTTTACGATAATTTTGAATCGCGGAGCAAGAGGCATGTGAATTTATATCTTCTTGTTTTTTAATCTTCTTAAAACTCTTTGTTGTAAGATAGTTTTAGATATTTATAATCACGATCTTTACTTACTCCTATCCATAAAAATCCAGATGGTAGTGATAATCGTAATCATTAAATACTGTGTACAACTTTTACCATTGTCTGTTAACCATTCACCGATGCTAGCCAGTAACCGACAACTTCATTATATTAAGTGCATAGATTTTGTTATTAGTTCATACATTGTTCTGGGCCGGATATGAGTTAATAGGATATAAGTATTAACTTATATAAACTTTGTCAGTTTGGTCGTCACTTTTCGTTGTGTTTTCCATTATTTATTGTCTTGCAACGTCCACTTTCGGGGATTATGTACAGGATCATATTTTATTCTTTATTCATAATTGCTTGTACATATAATCACTTACAACCTCAGTTTCCCGGTAATTAGCTGGTACACATTTACAGCTGAGTGGACTGAAGCAGTGTGGATGAAGTGTTGCTCAAGGACACAACGCATGCCTAGCTTTAGTTGTCTAAGTTGAGGCTCGAACCCACGACCGTAAGATCAGCAGTCATCAGCGCTCCAGACCGCTTGACCATTCACTCCACACACTTCATAAGACGTAATCGTAATTGGTCCCACCTCCAAACTAGTTATTCCCCTTCCATGTTGTCACGAATGATCGTGGTGGATATGTTGTGATATTCGATCGTTCTTTGTCTCTACAATTAGAGCTCTCTTGAAAATTATTTTCTCATGATCGTCTTGATACTTAGATCGCTGGTGGGACAGCGGATCAGAGCCAGCGGGCATATGCTTGTTTATAAGACCAACAACATCAGCATGAATAATTTACATGCTGATGAATCGTGTACATGCTGATGTTGTTAGTCTAAAATTACATATTGTCTAATTTCAGAGATGGATGACTACTCGACGAGACGGCACAAGAAGAGTGCGCATAGCTTCAAGCACCGGACATCGCGCGGCAATCCGGAGGGCGACAGCATCAAATATAGGCAGCAGTACCGCGTACCCTCTCAACAGAGCGATCCAGAGCTGTCCACCGACAGTGGCGTCTCATCGATGAAGCGTCGTAAACAGATGCAGTACGAGTTCAAAGTTCCCGACTCAAGAGGCAGGCACAGGAGGACATATAGTGATTCTGACGTCTCGGCACTGGACATTACTGACACGCCAGACTCACTGAGCCAGATTAGTGCAATTGCTCCGGTCTCGGAACTGTCACTTGCGCAGACAACGTTGACACGGATGAAGCCGTCCCACTTCAGTGCGGATACCACGTGGGAGAATGCGGTGTCACACGCAAGAGGGGAACCGGATGGTGCTGAACGATCGTTCCATAGAAAGAAAAGCAAGGTATCTTTATTCAGCATTTTTTATACCCTATGTTTACGTTATTTGGTGTACTATTACTAATACCGTAATGATCACCACTGGCTCCGAAGTCCTGGGTGAGCGTTTAATAGAGCCACATGTTATTCAGCATTTGAAGGGAAAACAAGAAACGAGGCAAAGCCACGAAGGCCAGGTTTTTTCCAAGCATGGACACTTGGATAACATAATTATACCCACTTTTTGTAGACTAGATGGCCGTGGCCTGCATGTCGCACCTTGGGGCGAGGCATGGACACTAAAAAAATAGATATAGTAGATGGAAAAACTTTAACGAAAAAACTTTAACCGGACACACGGACGTACGGACGGACGTATGCCAAAATGCCGACGATATCGCGCTTTCCGCAAGCAGGTGTGACAATGATGATAAACACCCATGTGAAGTATCAAGGTAATAGGTGAAGCAGTTGCAGAGATATAGTAACACAAACAAAAATTAACAAATAAATTCAAAGTAATTTGACCTTGACATTGTGCACAGGGGCCGCACGGTTGGGGGTTAGAGTGAAAATATAGATGATGATAAACACCCATGTGAAGTTTCAAGGTAATGGGCGAAGCAGTTGCAGAGATATAGTATAACAAAAAAGTTTTAACCAAAAAATTTAACCAGACGTACGTTAAAAAGTTAACGTTGAAAATGGCTAAGTCAATTACGTAGAAATAATAGGTGAAGGTAAAAAAATGGTCACATGTTGGATAGTTGTATGTGGTAGGCACCCCTTGGTTATGAAGCTGTGAAAGTTTGGTGGTCCTAGGTGGTACAGTACATTTTCAAACGTCTTCTCCTCGGTAACCATTGGGCCTATGGTCACCAAACTTCATGGTCATGGTCCTTAGGTAGGGGGATTACAAAATTGTTAAAATGACGTCATTACGTAATCAAAGATGGCCGCCGTCTAAAAATAGCACAAATTCTTAAAAAATCTTCTTCTCAAGAACCGCCAACAGGATTTCGTAAAAACTTGGTAGGAATGATCGATGTACATTGCTCTTTCAAAGTTGTTAAAATGGTGACCCTGGGGTTAAAAATGGGCGTGGCCCGTGGGGTCAAATTGGTGTCAAATTTTATTTTTGTCTGAATATGGTCATTTCATATATCAAATTGAAGGTATCAATGAGGCAATCACTCTGGTGCATTTTTTGTCGAAATCGGATTGTTATGTCATCCAAGATGGCCGCCGAAAGGTCAAAAGGTCGTTCTTATATTAGAGATTTCAAAATTCTCCTTCACATGAACCGCTTGGCCCATGGTAGCCAAACTTAAAAGTTATGGTCCATGGGTGAAGCCTTTTCAGATTTGTTAAAATGGAGGTCATCGCTAATCCAAAATGGCCGCCGTCTAAAAATAGCATACATTCTTAAAAAATCTTCTTCTCATGAACCGCTTGCCGGATTTCGACGAAACTTGGTAGGAATGATCGATGTACATTGCTCTTTCAAAGTTGTTAAAATGGTGACCCCGGGGTCCGTGGGGTCAAATTGGGGTCAAATTTTATTTTTGACTGAATATGGTCATGTCATATATCAAATTGAAGGTATCAATGAGGCGATCACTCTGGTGCAATATTTGTCGGAATCGGATGATTATGTCATCCATGATGGCCACCAAAATGTCCATTTATTTATCCGATGCTGGGTGAAGCATTTTCAGATTTTGTAAAATGAGAGTCATCGCTTAATCCAAGATGACCGCCATCTAAAAATAGCACAATGAACTCAATGTCACATTCTCCTCTGGTGTTCATGGAGTCAGGTGAGCGAATTAGGGGCATCATGGCCCTCTTGTTTTTTAACTTGACCCATTTTTTCCGCGCAGTCGACTTAGCCATTTTCAATGTTAAGTTTTCACGTTTTCAATGTTAAGTTTTCGTGTTGAAGTCCATTTCTTTGGTACTGTACCACCTAGGACCACCAAACTTTCACAGCTTCATAATCAAGGGGTGCCCACCACATATCACTATCCAACATGTTACTTCTTTTTTAACTTGACCCATTTTTTCCGCGCAGTCGACTTAGCCATTTTCAATGTTAAGTTTTTGCGTTTACAATGTTACGTTTTCGTGTTTAAGTCCATTTCTTTGGTACTGTACCACCTAGGACCACCAAACTTTCACAGCTTCTTAACCAAGGGGTGCCTACCACATAAAACTATCCAACATGTGACTATTTTTTTACCTTCACCTATTATTTCTACGTAATTGACTTAGCCATTTTAACGTACGTCTGGTTAAAGTTTTTTGGTTAAAAGTTTTTCGTTATACTATATCTCTGCAACTGCTTCGGCCATTACCTTGAAACTTCACATGGGTGTTTATCATCATCCGTATTTTCATTCTACCCCCCAACCGTGCAGCCCCTGTGCCCAATGTCAAGGTCAAATTACTTAACTATTGTTAAAGTTTTTTTGTGTACTATATCTCTGCAACTGCTTCACCCATTACCTTGATACTTCACATGGGTGTTTATCATCATTGTCGCACCCGCTTGCAGAAAGCGCGATATCGGCGGCATTTTGGCATACGTCCGTCTGTACGTCTGTGTGTCCGGTTAAAGTTTTTTAGTTAAAGTTTTTCCATCTACTATATCTATTTTTTTAGTGTCCATGCCTCGCCCCAAGGTGCAACATGCAGGCCACGGCCATCTAGTCTACAAAAAGTGGGTATAATTATGTTATCCAAGTGTCCATGCTTGGAAAAAACCTGGCCTTCGTGGCTTTGCCTCGTTTCTTGTTTAGGAAGCATCTGAGTGTCTGCAAGATACAATTCACAAGGATAACATCATCATGATCAGACTATGTTTAGACAACAGGCTGTTAAACAAATTTGCACTAAAAACGAACTTTCTATACCAAAATGTGCATATGTGACAGAAGTACTGTTCTGACTTAGGGGAGATAACTCTTGTTTACTTATAGACTTATTATAGTGGAACATTTATTTTTCAAAATAACTTTATAATAAACGGATAAAGAAGGAATAATACTATATCATCTTAATAATATGTATATTAGTACTCGTTTAAAAGCTGTAGCAATATAATTGTTAACAAATTTAAATGATTTGGGGTTTATATTAATACACCTTTTTAGGCACCATCTCGTTATTACATTCATACACATGGCACCATTTTCTTGTCCAACATGAAAACGCCTAATGGTTAGTGTGTCGGACTACTGATCCAAGGGTCGTGGGTTCGAGCCTGACTAGCGGCGTGCGTTGTGTCCTTGAGCAAGACACTTTATCCACACTGCTCCAGTTCACCCAGCTGTAAATGGGTACCGATAATTCGTAGTTGCTCTGTAAATACGAATTACCGGCTTCTCTCAAAAATCTCTACCTCCGTTCTTTCTCCCATTCTTGGGAGACGGCATGCAAGGTCATAGAGCCAGTGCCGCCGTTAAATATAAGCTAAAAAAAAAAACAACATGAAAACGCCAGTAGCAAAATAATTCGAACAAATTGGTGTCCCTGAGTGAAGGAAAGTTTGTACTTTCATTGTTAAATATTCAAGGGAGCCCTCACCCACCCCAAACATTTTGCTGTTGAACATACATGTAACACCATTGGCAATCCATCAGTCAGTATTATGTTCTCATGCTTGATGCTTCATATTTTGAACAAGTATAATACCAATCTATGGAACTGGTCATTATTTATCACCAAGGGGGTTGGGATGTGAATGGGGCTGGATACATTTTGTTAACTCATCTTAGAAAAGTACAAGACCCCACCCCTTCCCACAGCGTTTCATTAAATAATAAAGATATATTGCATCTACTGATTGCCTGGGCTAATCATGCCCCATGCGATAGCCAGGAGGACATATTGCCTTGCTCTTGAGGTTCCGTATGTCCGTCCGCCTGTGTACATTTACATCAACAAGTTTGTAAGAGTTTCTCCAGTTAGAGTCCAGTATTCCAGAGAGGCACATCCATGTTTTACAAACATAATGTCTAGTATTAATGTTGATACAAAAGTTAATTTATTAAAGGTATTAATACATGTACTTAAATTTTCCTAAAATGTTGGGCAAGTACCGGTACTTTTTTCGTCTGGGCGAGTAGATTATAATTGAGATTATAATTGTACTTGCCCGGCCGGGCAAGTATGAAAAGTGAATATTTTTAAGCCCAGATTCCTGTACGGTTCTACTACCATGCTGTGCCAAATCCACGATCGTCCAACCCCCCCCCCCCCCCCCCCCCCCCCCCCCCCCCCCCCCCCCCCCCCCCCCCCCCCCCACCCCCCACCCCCACCCTGATCCGAAGGTCAAGGTCAAATACTTAGTCTCTTTACAAAACTTAACATCAGAGAAATATGTTATAACTTATATTTCCTTCATCTAAAATGCTAATATTTCACACATGCATTCCTCTAAGGTTCTACTTCCATGCTGTGCCAAATCCACGACCGTCCAACCCCCGCTGATCCCGAAGTCAAGGTCAAATACTTGGTCTCTTTACAAAACTTAACATCAGAGAAATAAGTTATAACTGCTATTTCCTTCATTGAAAATTCTTAATATTTCACTTGTGCATTCCTCTAAGGTTGTACTATCATGCTGTGACAAACCTACAACCGTCCAACCCCCGCTGATCCCAAGGTCAAGGTGACATACTTAGTCTCTTTACAAAACTTAGCATCAGAGAAATATGTTATACATGTAACTTCTATTTCTTTCATTGAAAATTCTTAATATTTCATGCATGCATTCCTCTAAGGCTCTACTATCATGCTGTGACAAATCCCCGCTGATCTCGAGGTCAAGGTCACATACTTAGTCTCTTTACAAACTTAACATGAGAGAAATTGGTTATAACTTCTATTTCCTTGCTCGGATCAGCTTCACATTTCACACAGGCATTGCTCCAATAGACCTCTACCACCGTGTGACAAATTCATGTTCATGCCCAGAGTCAAGGTCACGGGGGTATTCTGTAAGCCTCGCTTTCTGACCAATCTAGTTTGATCAAGAGCTACACTGGTAATAAATCCCATAAGCCCCATTTCTCCCGTCACAGCCACATATATAGTTTATTTTATATTATCAACGCAGGTCACCGTGCAGGATGCGCTGACCCCTGTACCAGAGGACTCGTCACTGCATACCAACAGGAGGAGGCCCGTGGAGAAAGAACAAGAAAACGAACCTCCCGTCGTTGAAGAAGTAGCCGCTGTGGAGAGAAAGACATCCATCAAGGTAATGCCTATTAAGAGGCCAAAGATATACTATTTTTCTGACCATGTACATGAATTTCTTCAGAAAATAGTGATTGCAGTGCTCCAGATAAGCTTTATGTCTAAAGAGTATTGTGATTTCAAATTAAATGCATATTTTATTTTTACAAAATTTTGATTATTGATTTTCTTCATTATTAAATAGGGAACAAATGATCTAAAGAAATGTAAACATTCACTTATTTGAGTGTATTATTACTTATTCACTTATTATACCCCCCGCAACGAGTTGTGGGGGGGTATACTGGAGTCAGGTTGTCCGTCCGTGTGTCCGTGTGTCCGTCCGTGCATCCGTAAACTTAACATCAGAGAAATATTGTTATAACTTCTATTTCCTTCATCTAAAATGCTTAATATTTCACACATGCATTCCTCTAAGGCTCTACTACCATGCTGTGCCAAATCAACGACCGTCCAACCCCCGCTGATCCCAATGTCAAGGTCAAATACTTATAGTCTCTTTACAAAACTTAACATCAGAGAAATATTGTTATAACTTCTATTTCCTTCATCTAAAATGCTTAATATTTCACACATGCATTCCTCTAAGGCTCTACTACCATGCTGTGCCAAATCCACGACTGTCCAACCCCCGCTGATCCCGAGGTCAAGGTCAAATACTTAGTCTCTTTACAAAACTTAACATCAGAGAAATAAGTTATAACTTCTATTTCCTTCATTGAAAATTCTTAATATTTCACACATGCATTCCTCTAAGGTTGTACTATCATTCTGTGACAAATCTACGACCGTCCAACCCCCGCTGATCCCAAGGTCACGTACTTAAGTCTCTTTACAAAACTTAACATCAGAGAAATCGGTTATAACTTCTATTTCCTTGCTCTGATCTGCTTCACATTTCACACACGCATTGCTCCAATGGACCTCTACCACCCTGTGACAAATTCACGTTCATGCCGCTCCCGCTAAGCCCAGGGTCAAGGTCACAAGCCCAACACTTGGACATTTTTACATATTTTAGGGGTACCTGGGCCCACGCGGGGGAGGGGGGGGGGGTATTCCGTAAGCCTCGCTTACTGACCAATCTAGTTTATACTGTAATGCGGCTGAAAATTTACAGTTTTTGCTTTTTGTAGCTCAACTAAGTACATATTCAACTTTATTACAGTATTTCCACTACTCAATTAGAATATCAATGCATATTTTCACATTGCTGTGAGTATATTGTACTCCCACTGTTGATAATCAATGCTTATTCAGTATTCACCTGTGGGTGGCAGGTGGGAGCACGCGATGGGTAATTTAACAATTGGGGTTCATCCTTACCGGAATCCCGACTGGAGACCTGGTTTGGCCCTCACATAATTCTTTGGCATTTTCTATGTGACAGTTGAATCTGGTTATACCCCTTATGTGAGTATTACGATATTCGTAATCCTATTTTAGGGGAAGGGGCAAAGTGACTTTGGTGTGGTATGGACCTGGCACCGGGTCAGGTTATTCTAATTTCAGGGCTGAATATATTTGTTCTCGATGTAAATATTCCGTTCTGATTTTGGGATTTCCCCCCCAATGCAGCAGGTTAAAATGGGATCGAACCCGTTTGCCCGGCCTTACATGACCTTAGCTGTTGATAGGCCGTTAAACACTAATAAACAAACAAACAGTATTCACCTAAAATAAGTGTGTAAAATATGCCAATGTGCACCTTATCTGGAGCTCTGGGTGGGGCGTATTCACATAGCATTATGTTTTTGTTTCTCAACTGTATTTTTATTTTATGTCCATAATACATTAATTCTGACATAAGTTTACAAGTGAAGATAGATATGGTAAATAAATGTAAGAAGTCGGTGACAGCCAGAACCAACATGTAAATTTTAGATTTCATAATATTTATGCTATTTCATTTGTATACACACCTTTGGAACATCCCTCAAACATTTATGTTCAGGGTCAGTTGCGGAAAGCAGCATCTGTGCTGAAGAGGGCCAAGTCAAAGCCAAAGTTGTCGGACAAAGAGGCAGCCAAGAAACGAATGGATGCAACACTGGCAGATGAAACAAGTATGTATCAATCAATATACTAGGAAATGCCGCTCGTATATGGCTGTGACTGGAGAAATAGGACGTATGAGATTTGTGACCAGTGTAGATGCTGTTCAAATTGCACACCACTGTAGCCTGATATATTGTTAGTTAGAAGCATGACAGGTGTTTCGTTGCTGAACTAGTGAACAGTGCAGATCCTGATCAGACTATGTGGATGCCCAGGCTGAACTCGATTTACACTGGTCGCAAAACCCATAAACCCACTTCTTTAGTCACAGCCACATATTAGTGGGGTAATTTTCAGTGAAACCGGCAAATATTACTCCAGGATTCACTGGAAATGACCCTGTACAGGCCACGATCTAAAAAAAACTTTATGACCAAAGTAGACACAGATCAAGGTCTACACAGTTCACCAAAGGAATGGAATATCAATTATGGGTTGTTAATAGGCAGAATATTCTGGCTGCTCAGGATATACATGTACACTGGCCAACTAAATTGGACATTTCTTCCAGAGCTCCAGATAAGTTTTGTATCTAATGAGTATTATACTCGCAGATTTCAAGTTCAATGCATATTTTACTTTTGCAAATGTATTATTTATTGTTTTCCTTATTAAATAGGAACAAATGATAAAAAATAAAAAAAAGCACATTTAAAAATTCACTTATTTCAGCTGCAAACAGTGTTTGCTTTTTGCAGCTCAACTAAGTAAATTTTCAACTTTATTACAGTATTTTCACTAATCAATTTGAAAATCAATGCATATTTTCACATTGGTTTGAGTATTTTGTACTTTTGAAAATCACTGCTTATTCTGCTACAATAAGTATGTAAAATACGCCAATATGCACCTTATCTGGAGCTCAGTTTCATCACTATATAATTCCACCACAAAAATATTTACACAATTCCCTAACATTCCTGTCCAAAATTTATATCCCAGTAAACTCCCATGCCGAACTACTTTCCGTAACCGTCGGGCGCAGTTAAAATAATTCTTAAGAAAACGGAAAATAAACACATTTTCTTGATGAATTTATTTCAAATGCTGGAATTATAAGGAATGAATGGCATTTTTTTTTTGAATTTATCGGGGATATAAACTTGGAAAAGTCGCGGGAATACTGGACGAGGCCTTCCGGCCTTCGTCCAGTATTCCCGCGACTTTTCCAAGTTTATACCCCGATAAATTCCACAAAAAGGCCATTCATTCCTATAATGTGCATATCTGAGAGCCAGTACCTTTACTGCAGTGACCAAGAAGCCCCCAATGAAAGAGTTGTCCAAGAAGGAACGGAAGAACGTGAGAAAGGCAATGAAGTCCAACTATGACCAGATAATGCGGTCAAAGAAAATCTGGGATGAATTAAGAAGGTAATTCAAGGTATTGGTGGTCTCGTAATTCCCCGTAATCTCATGGTGTTGTATTCATTCTCATGATTGTGGTAGAATCCAAATACGGCTAAGAATACTGCCCTCCCACGTGTAACAAACTTTGCAGTATTGTTTAAACTGCAGTTATCTGCACTATGATGCTATGGCTGACCCTGTGTGCCAATTCATTACCAAGTCCCCAAAACTGCAGTATTATGTTTAAACTGCAGTATCTGCACCTTATGATGCTTATGCTGACCCATTCGATTGCAATCATTCCCAAAGTCAAAAACTGCAGTATCTGTTAAACTGGCTGTATCTAGCACTATGATGCTATGCTGACCATTGTGCCAATCAATCCAAGTCAAAACTGCAAGTATCTGTTGAAACAATGCAGTAGTATCTGCCACTATGATGCTATGCTGACCCATGTGTCAATTCATCCCAAGTCTAAAAACTGCAGTATATGTTAAACTGCCAGTATCTGCCACTATGATGCTTATGCGTGACCCTGTGCAATCATCCCAATGTCAAAACTGGCAGTATATGTTAAACTGGCAGTATTCTGCAGTATGGATGCTATGCTGCCCACCCTGTGCAATTCATCCCCAATGTCAAACTGCACGTATATGTTAAAACTGCCAGTATCTGGCACTATGATGCTATTGCTGACCCTGTTGCAATTCATCCCAAAGTCTAAACTGCTGTATATGTTTAAACTGCTCGTAATCTGCACTATGGAATGCTATTGCTTGGGACCCTGTGCAAAATTCATCCCAAGAGTCAAACTGCAGTATATGTTAAATCTGCAGTTATCTTGCACTTATGATTGCTATGCTGACCCATGTGCAATCATCCAAGTCAAACTGCAGTATCTGGTTAAACTGCAAGTATTTCTGCACTATGATGCTATGCTGGACCCATGTGCCAATCATTCCCAAGTCAAACTGCAGTATCTGTTAAACTGCAGTATCTGCAACTTATGATGCTTATGCTGGAACCATGTGCAAATCATACATGTAGTGCAGATACTGCAGTTTAACAGATACTGCAGTTTAACAGATACTGCAGTTTAACAGATCTGCAGTTTACGATACTGCAGTTTGACTTGGGAGGGCAGAATAGACGAATTGTATCCTACTTGTGATCAATATCTCTTGGAAAATATTCACCAAATTTACTATATTTTCTGTAAATGATGTCAAAAGTTGTTGAAATTTTCAAAGCAATTGCAGAATAGATATGCTATGAAAATGTCACCCACTCTTGATGCCATTTACAGAACATATCACAGTTTCTGTAAATAATTTTCTTGGAAAATTGCACGTTGTTAGGTACAAAATGACATGGCTTGTCTCAGTTGTCATTACAGTTGATGGTTAAATGTTCTGGCTCCAGTAGCCGATTTCATCAACATTGCAAAGTATACTTTTCTAGCAAAGTATACTTTGATGGAGTAATCATTGATTTTTCCGAAATGCATTATTTCATACAGAACTAATGATTGCATATATTTGATGATTAAAACTATGCAGAATTATTATACTGAATAAATATTGGCTGTGATAATGTAATAAATTCAGTATAATAAAAATTAGTAAATTTATCCTAAAATTGAAAATTTCTTTCTCAAAGTATACTTTGCAATGTTGGTGAAATAGGCTACAGATCAGAAATGTGTGGGGTCAGTAGGCACTGAATTTGTAATTTTATGCACACATGCGCTGTCTGTTACTCGGGCAACCGCCTGTAAATGATCAGTAGCCTATTTCACCAACATTGCAAAGTATACTTTTCTAGCAAAGTATACTTTGAGGGAGAAATTTTCAATTTCATGATAAATGTATTAATTTGTATTATACTGAATTTATTACATTATCACAGCCATTTTGGCTGTGATAATGTAATAAATTCAGTATAATAATTCTGCATACATTTAATCATCAAATATATGCAGTTGTTAGTTTTATATGAAATAATGCATTTCAGGAAAAATAAATGATTACTCCCTCAAAGTATACTTTGCTAGATAAGTATACTTTGCAATATTGATGAAATCGGCTACAGGTTTAGAAAGTTAGTGTCAAACCCTGATGATATAGGTTTATGCTGCAAAATTGCTACACTATAAGTATTACCAGAAGCTGAAAACAATTTATACCAGATTGTAATATTGTGAAAACTGGAACATATTTATAGGCAAACAGTAACGAAGGAGAGAAGACACGAGCTGTGTATGGAACTGATGGCCATGGTGAAGGGCAAGATGAAGGAGGTGAGTCCCCTGTATGGGAGTGGTTTGTAATCTATGACCTATATATAACCGAAATGCATTATTTCATATAGAACTAATGATTGCATATATTTGATGATTAAAACTATGCAGAATTATTATACTGAATTCACTATAATAAAAATTAATAAATTTATCCTAAAATGAAAATTTCTCCCTCAAAGTATACTTTGCAATGTTGGTGAAATAGGCTACAGGAGCTACACTGGTCATAATCGACTTAGCCCATTTTCCCCCCCCAATTTTCCCCCCCAAAAAGCCAAGTTTAGTCTGCTTGGAATTTAACCTCCTTGTTGAATAACATTTTATCAAGATATTGATGTCGAAAATCAGCCGTACCTTCCGTAAATCATGTCGAAAATTGACAACAATTATTATACTTTCTAGTTTAGCCCTTTAACCCCTAAATAACTGGAATGGACTACATGTGTATGTTAATTTTCAGACTAATCCAATAATCACAAAATGATCTTCAGACTAGTCCATTTATGAAAAGGGGGTCTGTTTTTCTTTAAAAAATATGAAAATTATTTGGGGGAAAAGTGTAGATCCTGATGAGACGGTTCTTCTCGAGCCAACTCATATGGATCTACACTATTTGCAAGCACCGCTATAGAGGGCTGTAGTGTTGAAATGGTTAAATAAGCCTTGAATGGTCCTACCTCTATAATTATGTTGAAATTCAGTTAGGTTAGAAAATTAATTTGCACATTCTCGTCTCCACCCACCAATAAATAAATTGCTAGATTATTTGTTTATTTATTTACATTTTCTAAAAAATATGGAAAGTATTGTTTTTTACACAAAGTTTAAAGGTACATGTACATGCCCACTCAGTAGGCACAAAATGTTCTTCATAGGAATTAAATAAGTGTATAATTGTGTCACTATTCCACCAGTTCTAAAAATTACAAGTGCCCTCTATACAGATATAACCATTTAGTAATTGTTATTTTACTGATAGTGCCACGCGATGGTATCAGGCTATTTTAATATGCAAATGAGGCATGATATTTTTTAATTATTTTTACTAATTAAATATGTCACCTGAAAAAATAATACTTTCGACAGATTATAATGTATGATCATTGCACATGAAACAAGAATACAGAGAATAAATTGTAACATATTATGGAAACATGGTTATCGCCCCTGATATCAGTGTGGACAGGTGCGTTTGATATAAAATGTATACTATTCCAATCAATATGTGGGGTTATGGTGAATGAATGTTTATTTTGCCAGAAAATGTCTCCGATGATGTCTCTGATAAAGAACATTTTGTGCCTCCTGAGTGGGCATGTACCTTTAAACCAACATCAATAACAAACAAAAAACTCCAACCAATCCCATTGTATTCCAAAATTTAGATGGAAATCTACCAATGAATTTTCTATGAAATTACACATACAATTTCTTTGTTTCTAGTTCTGTGTTGCCCATGACACGGCGCGGGTCATCCAGTGTTTGATTCAGTATGGCTCTGCAGACCAGCGCGAGACCGTGTTTGATGAACTCAAAGGTATTACTGTGGTCTTGTTCTTGTGGAATATCATAAATTATGTATGTGGTGGTTTAAAGATTCCGTCCATATGTCAATCAATCACATGTAAATGTATGTTTGTACATATGTACAACTTTGCATTTAGCAATAGCCAATGTCTATCTACTTTTTCGTTAGGTCTACAGTGTATATGACAAGGGGGTATTTTCATATGTTTGTAGTTTTGCAAACCGAACATTTTGGGTGACATATAGTCATCATTCTGTTTGTCTGTCTGAGATTATGTTTTGTCTACCTATTACCTCTGTTGCCGTAAGTCAAATTGTCTTGAAACTTTATATACTCTTACTTGTCATCATCCATATTTATGCTTCACGAAAAAAACATGTTCGGACATAGGCGTTACAGCACTGAACTTCAATACCTGTAGCCTATTTCACCAACATTGCAAAGTATACTTTTCTAGCAAAGTATACTTTGAGGGAGTAATCGTTTATTTTCCCCGAAATGCATTATTTCATACAGAACTAACGACTGCATATATTTGATGATTAAAAGTATGCAGAATTATTATACTGAATTTATTACATTATCACAGCCAAATGGCTGTGATAATGTAATAAATTCAGTATAATAAAAATTAATACATTTATCCTAAAATTGAAAATTTCTCCCTCAAAGTATACTTTGCTAGAAAGTATACTTTGCAAAGTTGGTGAAATAGGCTACAGAGGTTTAATATGGATTCTGTGATCTATAGAATGAGACTTGAAGCTGAAGTCCCATCTTTACACGACCTTAGTTTTTGCTAGAACGTTAAGCCCATTCACTGTCACTTGATTGTATAACCCACCCAATGACTTTGAAAAAACGTTTTTAAGGGGTGCATACACCATTGTTGCTGATTTCGTGTTTTTGTGCTGTGCTGAAAAATTGTAACACTGGTGTATGTCCTCTGTATGTATTCTGCTGGTGTTTGACCAAAATATGGAAATTTTACTTTCAGATGAAGTGACCACTATGGTTAAGTTGAAGTACTCCAAATTCTTGGTGAAGAAGTTGTTGATGTATGGGTAAGTTTGCCACCGAGTGTCAATTTTCATCCTACAACACCTATGGGAATGATTTGTGAAAAAGAACTAATGACGTTTACAGCCAGTGTAGTCCTAGATCAGCCTGATCAGGACCTACACTGTTTGTCATTCAGTCACTTAGATGTCATAAATACATTAAGTCCTGCTGAGGCTGTAACTGTATGCCAGGATGTACAGGGATAGTATTGTAACAGTATTCCCGCGACTTTTCCAAGTTTATATCCCCGATAAATTCCACAAAAAGTCCATTCATTCCTTATAATTCCAGCATTTGAAATAAATTCATCAAGAAAATGTCTTTATTTTCCGTTTTCTTAAGAATTATTTTAGCTGCGCCTCACGGTTACGGAAAGTAGTTCGGCGTGGGAGTTTACTGGGATATAAATTTTGGACAGAGACTTGCTATGGACCAATCAAATGTTAGGGAATTGTGTAAATATTTTTGTGCTGGAATTATGTTTGTTTATCTCCAGCACCAAGACGCACAGAAGCCACATCTATAAGAGTTTCCATGGACATGTTAGAAAGCTTATAAGGCATAAGGTTGGTATCCTCTTTCTGTGCTTTGTCATGTGGTAACTAGGCTAGCTTGTTCATGACAATTGTTCCCTAAGATGAACATGTCCGGAAAAGAATTGTCAAGTGATTTGCTACATATTAAGTACAGGATGATTGATTAAAAGCACACTTTGCAATCGGGAATTGATACTGATAGAACAGTTTTGAAAAGTAGTTTTGTGTATGTTTTATAATTTGCTCTATGTTGTAAGACAATGAATACAGTGAAATCGCGATGGCTCGTAATGTTGGGCTCGCTGAAAATTATTTTACCTATATGTTTTATGTAATTTATGCGATGGCTCAAAATGCGACTTCTCGAAAAATGCGATCCCTTGAAACATTTTTCAAGTCCAGCGAACACATTTCTCACTATTTTGCTATATGATGACTCGAAAGTTTCTAATTTTCACACCTCCTCGTCCGACTTATTACGATCAAAGGCCGAGACACGCTCTACCTGTCTATGAAATGTGATTTCTTTTCAAGTGCAGTTAATTCCCTAAAGTTGTTTTGTGTCCCAATGACATACAGCGATTTATTTAATATTCTGGGCTTCAGCCACTCGGAGCATTTAATAGAGTCTGTCGTAAGTCATTAGTCGTTTTTTCGTGGTAACTTCCGGGTTATACTCGAGTAACCCAAGTAGCAGAACCAGAGTCGTTGTTCAGGTTCAAGTCGAGTTGGAACTCTGGTAACCCACCACATGGGTTTGATTAGAGTTACTCTAGTAAGGTTCAAAGGTCCCAAGTTGGAACTCTGCTTGTTCCAGTGGTCCTCGTGTTATTTTAGTGGCTACCCGGGAGTTACAACGAAAAACGTCCATTGACAATACCAAACTTCTAAGCATAGATGACTGGTCGTGATAAAAGGATTTGCTCTACTGAATTTCCGATCAGTGCAACATTAAATCGGCCTGAACATTCAGTTCAGGACCTGAAATGTTCGTCCTCGACAACTATTCATGATGCATATAGTGAAATAGTAAACCCTTATCAAGTTGCATGGGTCTGCAAGTTGATCAGCGTTTACACTGGTCACAAACTAAGTAAAGCACCTTTTGTTGCGTTGCAATATTTTACGATTCATGACTAATTCCCCACTTTTTATGTGCGCCGTATAACATCTTTTGATCTGGGCCCGTGCACCACTATTATGTGCACTGCTATTTATAGTAAATACTGAAGCTTAACATTCTCCTTTGATAATAATTGAAGACAGTTTTGTAAATATATGTAGTTTATTAATTTCACATAATATCTTTAATCTGCTAATAAATAATATAATCGTCTTAAACATGGATACACTCTATTATTGTGGTTTGTTATTTCCTGAATCCGACGGATACAGTAGTTGACAAATATACCAAAATCGCAAGATGCAATGGCTCGAAAGATGCGATCACTCGAAAGGCCTGTGGTCTTTCGAGTCATCGCGATTTCACTGTATATAATAAACGTTACCTGGTAAATAGATCAAGTTAGCCTAAGATTTATTGCTCAATAATGTAAAACCACATTCAATCTTATCAACCATCGCAATTCCTGACCATGTTTTTTGAACTTGATACCACACCACACTGGTCTTGTAAACTCCATATGAGACGAGCCATGTGATTTTGTACCTTATAAGATGTTCGATTTGTCATGAAATATATTTATAGAAACGTGATATTTTGTGTGAATGATGACGAAAGTTGACAAAATTTTCATAGCAAATGGGCAATTGCTAAAAAGAATTTGTCCTCTATTACGGGAAATATAAATTTTGTGTTTTTCATGAGATATTGCACATTTCTGTGCATAATCACATGCCTTGTCTCATATCTGCTATCGTGCTAATGTGGGATCTGCAAAACTGCGAAAATTCTGTCGATCAATCAATGAGAACCATGTGTAATATTACTGTCCCTATCTGCAGGAGGCGTCTGATGTGATAGAGTATGCGTACAATGAGTATGCCAACGCCCACCAACGGTTGTCACTCCTGGAAGATTTCTACGGTCCCAGCTTTGCCCTATTCAAGGTTTGTGGTGTTTACACACTGGATGAAAAGTCATCCAAAAAGCCAAACTGTAGCTTATTATACACCCCGCAACGAGTTGTTGGGGGGGGGGGTATTCTAGAGCCAGGTTGTCCGTTCGTGCATCACTAAACTTAACATCAGAGAAATATGTTATAACTACATATTTAGGGGTACCTGGGCCCACGCGGGGGTGTATTCCGTAAGCCTCGCTTACTGACAAATCTAGTTGATTCTAGTCTAACTCCTGATTATCTAGGACATGTTACCTGTCTGCTAGTGATCTTTAGAGGCATCCATGATGCAAAAACTCAATGGAGGATGAAAATGGATGCATATGTCAATGGTGAATTGTCCTTAATAGTATTCACAGAATAGTGTATTACACACATTGAAATTTGTGAATTCGGAGAACATCTAGTAAGTGACACTTTTTACCCTAGCACATGAAAATTGCCTTTGCCGAAAATGGTGTCAAATGTATGATAGAAATTACGTCGCGTGACGTCCTATGCAGATATATTTTGAGAAATTGGTGTTAATTCACATAGTAATGTTTTGTAATATTAATGGCATTTCTCTGTTTATGATCTGCTACCTTTATAATATATCAGTGGCATCGTTTCATCCCTCTATGGAGGACAACACATGCTTAGCTCATGTCTCTCGTTTACCTCTAGGTCTCCTTTGCTTTGCAATCACAAAGAAAACAAAAAGTCTCTGATTTGGTAAAGTCACTGTCAGAACACCAATCAGTTCTATATGAGACAATCCATTTTGTCATGTTTTGATGTCATTTACAGAAAATATCTTGATTTCTGTAAATTTAATATCATGAAAAATTGTGCATGTTCTTAGGTACAAAATCACATGGCGTGTCTCATATTTACTTCTATACACCCACTGTGAGAACATCTCTGTTTTATAGTGAACTTTTACTTGTCTCCCCAGACGCCAGACATCAAGTGTTTGGGCCAGATCATGCTAAGTCAGCCAGACAAACGCGACATGATCCTGCGGAACATGAAGGAAGCTCTACTGCCCCTCATTGACAAGTATGTACTCAGATTGGTTATCTCCCTTGTCCAATCTCCGAACTAATTGCCCCTCAAGAGATAAGCTTGTACTTGGGTTGTACTATAAACATTATTTCTCCCTGTTTAGCTACAGATTTCCATAGGTTTCGGTCAGATCAGGGGCTTGTTTCACTAAACTTTGTATGACTAAAATGTTCGTAAGTGGAAATTTCAATTGATGGATTTACAGCCTATGCTCAATAATGTAAATCCAATAATTGTTTACAAGAAATCATTGTTAATGTGAAATTTACAGACTATCATAATTTTGCACTTACGAACATTTTCGTCGTACAAAGTTTAGTGAAACGGCCCCCAGGTGTCTGTTCATTCAGTCTGTGCATACATTCATCACAGTGATGAACTAACAGTATCATGTGAGGAAGATTACAATGCAATCTCTTCAAATAAATCACGTTGAGTGTTCTGCGCTTTGGTGGGTGTATTCCTTTATATTATGTTATTTATAAGTTAATAATTTGCAATGTTTGACGTTATTGTTCCATTTTAACAATAACCACGGCAATGTCAGTATCAGAATCCAATCCCGAAATAGTCGGTAGCCACCTGTCATTGTCTTAAAAGGTAATTAAGAGATAAGTTGGTGTGTTAATCATGTCAATGGCAACCTGGTTCAGGTACCACAAAATTTATCAAATTCATAACTTCCCCGATACAGGTCATACAGCTCTACATGACTTCCATGCTTTAGACTGAGTGGGCATGCATATTCATATCTCGGCAGTGGATTTTACTGGAAATCATATCTGGGGCAAAGTCAGTTGGTGTAGCTAGGATGCCTGATACCAGATCAGGATACTGTCTTTCAGCTCTTAAGTTGTTCGACGACCAATCACATCCTTGGTTTAGAGACATAAAGCCCCGAATCAATTAATCTTCACTTGTAAATTTCAGGACAATCCTTGCCCACACGATGGTGCACAAAGTCTTCCTGGAATACTTCACATATGCCAGCACACAGATGAGATCCGTAAGTTAATACCAGTTACACAACTGTAGAAAAACTGTGTACATGTAGAAATACAAGTTGGTCCCTAATTCAAAGTATATGCAGTCAGCATTCCTTCATTTGCTAAATACTTGGTCAGCTTGTTGGTGGGAATTCTCTATTCACCCAGTTTCCCAAAATAGTTCTGGAGAAAACCACGTTTATTATGATGCATATTGTCCACGATTGCTGAATTTGTTTTATTGTAGTAATCAGTATCCGGTTTTGTTTTTATTTAACATATACTTTCAAAGAAGAAATCTGTTCATCATTGAAGTACAATCTCTTGTCTAATATCCCTGCAGGACATGATAGAATCGCTGCGGGAGTCGGTGGCACACGTCCTACACACACGAGACGGGGCGAGGGTCGCCATGCACTGTGTGTGGAACGGCACAGCCAAGGTACGTAATATAGGAATGAATGGCCTTTTTGTGGAATTTATCGGGGTATAAACTTGGAAAAGTCGCGGGAATACTGGACGAAGGCCGGAAGGCCTCGTCCAGTATTCCCGCGACTTTTCCAAGTTTATATCCCCGATAAATTCAACAAAAAGACCATTCATTCCTTATAATTCCAGCATTTGAAATAAATTCATCAAGAAAATGTGTTTATTTTCCGTTTTCTTAAGAATTATTTTAACTGCTCTTCACGGTTACGGAAAGTACTTTGGTGTGGGAGTTTACTGGGATATAAATTTTGGACAGAGACTTGCTACGGGCCAATCAAATGTTAGGGAATTGTGTAAATATTTTTGTGCTGGAATTATTGCCTGGTGAAGCAAGCGATATTGCTTCAAATCAAATGTGGGGCCACGGTGTGGTCAGAACAGATGGACAGAACATTCAGTATCGTTGTTGTATGCATTCAGGCGAGTGTTGAAATCTTGGTTAGAATTAAGATGATGTTCATGAAATCTTTACTGAAACTCGAGCAGTTGGATTGGCCAACAGGGATCGGCTGTGGGCCTAGGGGATATGACATTGGACTACAATACCAGAGGTTGTGAGTTCAAGCCTCACCCTAGGCATGAAAAATACTTACACAATATTTCCTTCCCACTGGTCTATCAGATGAGACTAAACTGTGGTCCCGTCTCTATATGACCTTTGCTGTTGCTGGAACGTTAAACCCATTGATTGCCAAGAATGAGCTCATCTCTGCCTTGGCCAATTATGCTGCCTGATTTTGAGTGTGCGATTGGAGCACAATGTATACAATTTAACCCTTTGAAGCCGAAAGGCCGCTATAGCGGTTTATGCAAACAATGCAGATCCAGCTGAGCCGTCTCATCAGGATCTGCACTTTTTGAAAGTAATTTTCATATTTTTGAGAACAAAAATACCGTCCACCCCCCTTTTCATAAATGGACTAGTCTGAAAACCATTTTATGATGGTTGGATTGGTTGCAAATTTAACATAATAAAATCCATTCCTAGGGGCAGTTTCACTAAACTTTGTACGACTAAAATGTTTGTAAGTGCAAAATTATGATAGTCTGTATTTCACATTAAAACTGTTTTCTTGTAAACAATTATTGGATTTACATTTATTGAGCATAGGCTATGTTCAATAAATGTAAATCCATCAATTGAAATTTACAGACGATCCTAAATTTGCACTTATGAACATTTTAGTGGCACGAAGTTTAGTGAAATGGGCCCCAGGTACCATGGGTAAAAGAGTTCAGCTACACATTCTATTCTCATGGTTTCAGGACCGGAAAGTTATAATCAAGAGCCTGAAGACGAACGTGGTGAAAATCTGTAAGGAGGAGTATGGCCACCTGGTGCTGCTGGCCATCTTTGACTCGGTGGACGACACCAAGCTGGTCAGACAGGTCGTACTTGAGGTATGTATCAACTGGCATTTCCTTGCAAATATCCAATATTTATAACAGATTATAAAATTGTGGTTCTTGGTTTCCGCTCCTAAGTCGGGTTTAGTAGCGACCCATCTTGGATGGTCGGCACGATTTAGTGGATGTCTAATTTTACCAGTAGCCTATTTCATCAACATTGCAAAGTATACTTTCCTGGCAAAGTATACTTTGAGGGAGAAATTTTCAATTTTATGATAAATTTATTAATTTTTATTATACTGAATTTATTGCATTATCACAGCCAATTTTGGCTGTGATAATGTAATAAATTCAGTATAATAATTCTGCATAGTTTTAATCATCAAATATATGCAATCGTTAGTTCTATATGAAACAATGCATTTCGGAAAAATCAATGATTGCTCCCTCAAAGTATACTTTGCTAGGAAAGTATACTTTGCAATGTTGATGAAATAGGCTACAGAACTCTGATTGCTTTCACCTACAACTATAACAAAGCGTGCATGCAATTTTCAATTTCTTTACTATAAATCATCTATTATACGGGCATTTGACGTTCTCGCACTTTGCACACATATTTCTTAGTTTTAAAGTAAATTGGTGCATTTGTTCAAATTATTGGTCATTCTAAGCAATGCCTAAACCGCGGAAGTCACGAGGTGTGAGATGAGCCCTGTGCTACTCGGCCCAGGAAATAGAAAATACCAGTCTAGTGTCCTTTAATATCATGTTTATCAGGCAAGGCTAGGAAGCGTGTTGGAATTCATACCGTTTCCGAGCCGAGCCTGATGAATTTGAAACATGTATCAAAAGACATTAGCATGGTATTCTGTATATCAGGTAATGTTTTAGGCTACATAATGAGCAATACTGGCATGTTTTTCGTTGTAAAGAACACAGACATGTTTCGGTGGCATCATTCCACTGGTGTGATTTGGTAACGTCATGTGATGCTGTTCGACCAATGAAACGTCACATTTCCAATTTGTTGTAACCCGGATATTCGTAACAGGTCAATGCCTGATACAGCATTATGTCAGCAGTCAGTACGTATTTCAAGCCCCCCCCCCAATAAAAACAAAGCTTGTTACCTGATACAATGTCATTTAATCAATCCATGTATTTATTTATAGTTCAGAATTCTGCTGTCTGTATATATTGGTTAAGCAGACTTTATACTACATTCAATCTATCTCTATCTCATTTAGGAACATCTTCAACTGATAGTTGACTGGGGTGATCATGGAGCCTGACTCCAGTAGCCTATTTCACCAATATGTTCAAGTAAACTTTAATATCTAACAAAGTATACTTTGAGGGAGAAATTTCAATTGAAGGAGAATTTGTTTAATATTTATTATACTGAATTTATTACATTATCACAGCCAACACTGATAGTTGACTGGGGTGATCATGGAGCCTGACTCCAGTAGCCTATTTCACCAACATGTCAAAGTAAACTTATCTAACAAAGTATACTTTGAGGGAGAAATTTCAATTGATGGAGAAATTGTTTAATATTTATTATACTGAATTTATTACATTATCACAGCCATGTTGGCTGTGATAATGTAATAAATTCAGTATAATAATTCTGCATACTTTTAATCATCAAATATATGCAGTCGTTAGTTCTATATGAAATAATGCATTTCGGTGGGGGGGGGGGGGGGAATGATTACTCCCTCAAAGTATACTTATGCTAGATAAGTATATTTTGCAAATTTGATGAAATCGGCAACAGATCAGGATATCTAATTGTGAATTCCTCTGACAGCAAGTCTCAAATTATTTTTATGCCCCACCACAATAGTGGAGGTGGCATTTAGTGTTACCCTTGTCCTCCGTCCGTCCGTCCGTCCGTCCGTCACGAAACTTTGACGCTCAGGTAAATTTGGCCTCATTTATTATCAAAGCGATATGTGGGGCATCCGTGTTCTATGAACACATTTTCTAGTTTATTCTATGTCGAAAGTTCCTAGCTTGCTATTCTCTAATTGATTACAATAAGATTGTTGAGGTTTCGGTATAAATGACCAAAGAGATAATGGTATGTTAAATAACAATCACCAATCAATCCATGTAATAGTTCTCAGAGCTCCAGATACCCAATTAAAATTGCCGAAAAACCCAATTTAAATACGAAGTAGCGAGTATCAAAAAGCAATAACAATTTTGTGGTACCTCTATCATGCTGCAGAAAACAATAAACAGACCACAAATATAGCATATTTTTCTTACTTTGCATGAAAACGCATCTTGGTATTTCATTAGAATTGTCTTCAAGGAGACAATTCTAATGAAATGCCAAGATATGTTTTCATTTTGAAGTAAACTATTCAATAATTGCTGTCTGTTGATGTGTCGGCAGTAGTGCGATTTTATTTTACCCAATTAATATTTTGAAATACCCAATTGCTTCAGAAATGATGGAGTGAAAATACTCAGTTACTAATTCCTTATCTGGAGCCCTGGTCCTGTAAATGTGTTACCGAACAAATAAGTTGCCTTAGAACTACTTCCAGGGCATCACCAGTGTTAGTTATTGGCAGAGTTTGTCAGTTTCACGTTTCTTAGTTGAACTATGTTCGGTAACCTACGTATAAGACAGGTGTATTATCGGCACATTTTCCAAATACTAATATTCCATGTTTGGTAACCTATCTATGTTATCGGTATACAGGAGATGTTGAAGTCTCTCCACGACGTTGTGCAGGACCAGTATGGCCGGAAAGTGCTGCTCTACCTCCTCAGTCCCCGCGATCCGATGCACTTCCACCCGGACATAGTCCGTGTACTCCAGGACGGCGACCAGAATGCACACAGGTCAGTTGTCTTTAGCCAAGACTTTTGCATTTGCTGGATGAGCAAGCTTTCAGTATTGCTACAATATATATTACCTGTATTGACCATTGTAGCACTGCTTGCACAATATCCATCTGCTTCTGAAAATACACCTTGCTATACCATTGTCTGGAGATACCATTGAAAATACACATTGAAAATACACATTGAAAAGAAACATTTGCATACCATTGACAATTCATACACTACACGTTGGCATACCATTGTCTTTGCAGTTACACCTCGAGATACCATTGAAAATACACATTGAAAATAAATATTTGCATACCATTAACAATTCATATTAAACTACATGTTGGCATACCATTGAAAGATACATTAGCATACCAGTGAAATATACATTAGCATACCATTGAAAATATACATTGGCATACAACTGAAAATATACATTAGCATGCCATTGAAAATATACATTAACATACCATTTAAATATACGTTAGCATACCAATGAAAATATACATTAACATACCATTGAAATATACATTAGCATACCATTGAAAATGTTGGCCTGTCATTGAAAATACATGTTGGCCGTCATTGAAAATACACTTTGGCATGTCATTGACAATACACGTTGGCGTGTCATTGACAATACAAGTTGGCGTGTCATTGACAATACACGTTGGCGTGTCATTGACAATACATGTTGGCCTGTCACTGAAAATACATGTCATTGAAAATACACTTTGGCATGTCATTGAAAATACACCTTCAATCTACTGACATTGTAATTGCAGTAAGAAGGAAAAGACAGTGCGGTACCAGGAGCTACAGGATGGGGCGTCGGCGCCACTACTGCAGTATGTGGTGGACCACGCAGACAGTCTGGTCGTCAACAACAATACCCTACTGTTGCTGGTCGCCATCCTCACCCACGCTAAAGGTACGTCATTACAGGGATGACTCGACCATCCAGGGATTTCGGCCCCTTCCCTTCCCCAATTCTGGGAGCCGTCTTTTCTTCCCAAACTGGAATACTGGTACAATCCCAAATGAAAAGTAAATAAATATTTATTTTTTTACATTTTCCACCCAAATTTATATAATATTGTGCCATATTGTTAAATGTTATCATTGAAAAATAGAGCCTACATGCCTTCCCATACCACTTTAAAAATCCCGATGTAGCTAGCTGTATGCACATTTCCCAAAAAGGCAGAACAGGCTTATTCCACAAATGGCTGGGTTTAATGCCATCTAGCCTTATTTCCAGCCCTGCCTGAGAAAATTGATATCAACAGATTCCAGCCTATCCCAATGCCCCGTGCAGGCACAGGGGCGGGATCAACTGATCCTGAGAATAGTGCTGCAGTAGCCATTGCTTGTCGTAAAAGGCGACTAAACTGGCTTAACGATTGGGTTCATACTTTCCGGAACCCACTATACCGGATTTGGCCCTCATGTACATTTTTGGCTTTCTTGTATGTGAGAGTTGAGTCAGGCTATGCCCCATATATAAAAGTAAGATTAGCGCTAATCCTATTACTTTTAGGGGATGGGATAAATGATGCTGGTGTGGCGAGGGCCTGGCACCAGATCAGGTTGTTCTAATTTCAGGACTGAATATATATTTTGATTGTAAATATTGAGTTCTGAAGTTGGGATTTACCCCCCTCGGACAGGTGGATACGGGACACGACCCCGTTGACCCGTCTGCGTGTAGACTCCCTGAGGCTTGTACCTCTATGTCAGAAAAGCGGACGTTAAACCCTATTCACTCACTCACTCACTCACTCCAGCCTATCCCCATGCATTTTGTAGCCTTGTCTTTTAACCCTCCCTACGCTGGAGACGGAAATTGTCGTCTGCTGTTTTTCATTTTTGCCTTAATTCTTAACAAAAAACATGTTTTGACAGCACATGAGAATCATGCGCTGTCAAAACAGGTTTTTGTCGAAAAATATTAAAAATAAAACATTTTCAGAAGACAACAAAATTTAATTCAGCATAGTAAGGGTTAAACTTGATACCAAAAACTGTAACCTGGTATTCACGGAGACTCCATGCCTTATCAAGTTTATCAGGAACACCTTCGAAAGGGTAGGAATTCCTCGACACGCCTGGGAATTCATACGCCTTTCCTAGACTTGCCTGATAAACTTGACACGAGTCTAGTATTCACTATATCTTGTCCCAGGCGACCCTACGGCAGCCATGGAGGCACTGGCGTTGATAGCCGCCATCCCATTTGTGGCTGGGAGCGCGGAGATGCACATCGTAGAGAACCCCGCGGGTCACATGACCTTGAAACGCCTCATCCAGAACGATAAGGAAAGAATAGCAGCCAGCAGTATAGGTGGGTTTGGTTTGCGATATGTTCACAGAGAGCTGCATAATAAAAACAATTAATACGTTCAGCGCTCCTGATAAGGAATTAGTAATTGAGTATTTTCACTCCATCATATCTGAAGCAATTGGGTATTTCAATATTTTAATTGGGTAAAATAAAATCAAACTACTGTTTACACATCAAGACTCAACAGACAGCAATTATTGAATAGTTTGCTTCGAAATGAAAACGTGTCTTGGCATTTCATTAGAATTGTCTCCTTGGAGACAATTCTAATGAAATACCAAGATGTGTGTTCATGGAAAATAAGAAAAATATGCTATATTTGTGGTCTGGTTATTGTTTTCTGTAGCATGATAAAGGTACCACAAATTTGTTATTGCTTTTTGATACTCGCTACTTCTTATTTAAATTTTAATTGGGTATTTACGCAAATACACAGCTGATCTGGAGCACTGTACGTTTACTTGGTGTGTATGAGTATCTGACTCTGGATAACAGTTTTCTACCACCTTCCATTGTTCTAGAATATACTAGAATATAATAGTTTTCAAATCATCATATTCCGTTGATACGTGATTGTACATCCAGATCAACGTGTGCATTCACTGTTGATGATTCAGTCAGTGAAAACAACCATCATGCTATTAGCAAACAGCATGGATCCGTATCTGTAGCCTATTTCACCAACATTACAAAGTATACTTTTCTAGCAAAGTATACTTTGAGGGAGAAATTTTCCATTTTAGGAAAAATTTATTAATTTTTATTATACTGAATTTATTACATTATCACAGCCATTTATTTTTGGCTGTGATAATGTAATAAATTCAGTATAATAATTCTGCATTCTTTTAATCATCAAATATATGCAGTCGTTAGTTCTATATGAAATAATGCATTTCAGTAAAAATAAATGATTACTCCCTCAAAGTATACTTTGCTAGAAAAGTATACTTTGCAATGTTGGTGAAATAGGCTACAGGCTGCAGCTGTTTTCTAACAGATACAGAGTAGACTTGCTGTACATAAACCTCACTTCTCCAGGCACGGTCGTATGTAATCACACTATTACAGTGGAACGTCTCTAATCCAGACACCCTGGGGATGTCCCCAGGGTGTCTGGTTTAGAGAGGTTCCACTGTAATTCTGGTATACGACCTCTGCAAGACGCCTAATCATGAACTGACATTACCAATACAGATAAATTACTGTGTAAGGTAGCAAAATCAAAGTGAGATGTTCTTTGTGCACAGTTTATAGAGCGTCTACTGGACAATGTTTCAGTGTTGTTCTCGCACGTGCTGCTGAACTCTCTACCGGACGGAGCCCTGAAGTCGTGGGCCGCATGTAACCGAGGCTGCTTCACCCTCGTCTTGTAAGTACATATGGCTCGTAGGGATGCTGAATGAGATCAGGGGCCTTGGAAATAGTTTTTAGCTCGACTATTCGAAGAATAAGTAGAGCTTATGTTGTCACCCCGGCGTCGGCGTCACCGTCACGCCTTGGTTAAGGTTTTTAGTCAACCTTGTATATGGAATACTACTGGCCCTACACCTACCATACTTGGACAACTTCATCTCCTAGTGATGTACATCAATAACCCCTGATCTATATTTGACCTTCACCTACATTTCCTCTTGAATTACTTAGTTAATTCCCCTTGGTTACGGTTTTTAGTCAACCTTGATTAAGGTTTTTAGTCAAGCTTGTACATGGAATACTATTGTGCATACAGACACCATACTTGGACAACCTTTTCTCATAGGGATGTACATCAATAACCCCTGGTCTATATTTGACCTTGACTTACATTTCCTCTTCAATTACTTAGTTAATTCCCCTTGGTTAAGGTTTTTAGTCAAGCTTGTATATGGAATACTCCTGGCCCTACACCCACCATACTTGGACAACTTCATCTCCTACGGATATACATCAGTAACCCCTGATCTATATTTGACCTTGACCTACATTTATCCTCTTGAATTACTTTGTTAATTCTCTTTGGTTAAGGTTTTTAGTCAACCTTGTAGATGGAATACTCCTGGCCCTACACCAACCATACTTGGACAACTTTATCTCCTCGTGATGTACATCAACAACCCCTAACCTATATTTGACCTTGACCTACATTTAACCTTGAATTACCTAGTTAATTCCCCTTGGTTAAGGTTTTTAGTCAACCTTGGTTAAGGTTTTTAGTCAAGCTTGTACATGGAATACTATTGTGCATACAAACACCATACTTGGACAACCTTTTCTCATAGGGATGTACATCAATAACCCCTGATCTATATTTGACCTTGACCTACATTTCCTCTTCAATTACTTAGTTAATTCTCATTTGTTAAGGTTTTTAGTCAGCTTGTAGATGGAATACTCCTGGCCCTACACCAACCATACTTGGACAACTTCATCTCCTAGGGATGTACATCAATAACCCTTGATCTATATTTGACATTGACCTACATTTGACCTTGACCTAATTTCCTCTTGAATTACTTAGTTAATTCTCATTTGTTAAGGTTTTTAGTCAGCTTGTAGATGGAATACTCCTGGCCCTACACCAACCATACTTGGACAACTTTATCTCCTAGTGATGTACATCAACAACCCCTGACCTATATTTGACTTTGACCTACATTTAACCTTGAATTACTTAGTTAATTCCCCTTGGTTAAGGTTTTTAGTCAACCTTGGTTAAGGTTTTTAGTCCAGCTTTCTACATGGAATACTATTGTGCATACAGACACCATACTTGGACAACCTTTTCTCATAGCGATGTACATCCAATAACCCCTGAATCTAATATTTCACCTTGACCTACATTTCCTCTTGAATTACTTAGATATTCCCCTTGGTTAAGGTTTTTAGTCAAGCTTGTATATGTAATACTACTGGCCCTACACCCACCATACTTGGACAACTTCATCTCCTAGTGATGTACATCAACAACCCCTGATATATATTTCACCTTGACCTATATTTCCTCTTCAATTACTTACTTAAGTCACCTTGGTTAAGGTTTTTAATCAACCTTGGTTAAGGTTTTTACTCAAGCTTGTACATGGAATACTATTGTGCATACAGGCACCATACTTGGACAACCTTTTCTCATAGGGATGTACATCAAACCCCTGATCTATATTTGACCTTCACCTACATTTCCTCTTCAGTTACTTAGTTAATTCTCTTTGGTTAAGGTTTTTAGTCAACCTTGTAGATGAAATACTCCTGGCCCTACACCAACCATACTTCATCTCCTAGTGATGTACATCAACAACCCCTGACCTATATTTCACCTTGACCTACATTTAACCTTGAATTAATTTGTTAATCCCCCTTGGTTAAGGTTTTTAGTCAACCTTGGTTAAGGTTTTTAGTCAAGCTTGTATATGGAATACTATTGTGCATACAGACACCATACTTGGATAACTTTTTCTCATAGGGATGTACATCAATAACCCCTGACCTATATTTTACCTTCACCTACATTTAACCTTGAATTACTTGGTTAATGTTTATAGTCAAGCTTGTATATGGAATACTCCTGGGCCTACATCAACCATACTTGGACAACTTCATCTCCTAGTGATGTACATCAATAATCCCAGACCTATATTTTACCTTGACCTACTTTTATCCTTGAATTACTTACTTATTTCCCCTTGGTTAAGGTTTTTAGTCAAGCTTATATATGGAATACTCCTGGGCCTACAGCAACCATACTTGGAAAACTTCATCTCCTAGTGATGTACATCAATAATCCCTGACCTATATTTTACCTTGACCTACTTTTATACTTGAATTACTTACTTATTTCCCCTTGGTTAAGGTTTTTAGTCAAGCTTGTATATGGAATACTCCTGGGCCTACAGCAACCATACTTGGAAAACTTCATCTCCTAGTGATGTACATCAATAACCCCTGACCTATATTTGTCATTGACCTACATTTAACCTTGAATTACTTACTTAATTTCCCTTGGTTAAGTTTTTTATTCAACCTTGGTTAAGGTTTTTATGCAGGCCGCAGCCACCTTCTTTGTCAAGCTATGTGTACATCGACAACCCTCGTAGTCGAGCTATGCTGTTCTCCTACAGCTCTTGTTATAAAACACAAATGATCAAACTGTTGTTACTGAATAGTGAAGATCCTGATCAGACTGCACGAATCTGGATCTATGCTGGTACATATTTGTACTTTTTGACATCACAAAAATGGTACACTTTTTCTGAAACATACAGTGGCAAACATTTAAAAAAATAAAGCAATTTTGTTTGTACATTTTGTATATTTAATAAACCACTGAGCTATTTATAAACACATTCTTGGAATATGACGTTTCGCACATGTCTAGTTTTGGTTTATCGGATGCTATTTTACGACGATATTGTGCAACGATAAAACACTTTACTGTTTGTGTATGCAAATGATCAGTGACAAGAATGCATTGACTAGCAATGAAACTGGTTCATGGTTGTAGTTGTGTTAGCTTCATTATAGCCTAGTAAAGTATACATGCTTACAATGGCAACGTTGTTTACCACAACTTCCGGGTTTTGATATGGAAAAACAAAGTCGAGAAGGTGTATACACATAATCATGTTTGCAGATTATTGTTTACATATTCATACATATTGAAATAAAACAAAATAATTAAATACACAGTGGTGGCATTCCAAGATCAAATCCTTGACTATTATGTTGAAAATTCACTTAGTTGAGCTGCAAAAATCAAATAAAAAGTGAATGTTTAAACCTATTATATACATGTACATTTATATGTTGCTTTCCGTCAAACTACACCTGACTCGTACTTTTTATCGAGTCCGTTGCCGGTTCGAGAGAACTTCACCGAACTATTATTTATCTCCATTTCAGCCTGTTGGACATTGGTCACCCGGACATCACACGGACAGTGGTCACTCAGCTCAAGGGAATCAAACACTCGCTGAAAAAGATGATCTTCAAAGGGGCGCAACTCCTACTACAGAAACTGGAAAACATAACATAGTCAAGTCTCATGAATGAAAAGCTGGTTGTAAAGTTGCCTTCAAATGACAACGATAAGGACACGTCCAGAAGACTGGCACAATAAGAGGAGTGAAAATTTTACACTGACAGCTACATTTGTATAAGGGCGAGTTAAACTCTTTGGTGTACACCTCAGAAAAGCTGGAACTTAAACGGGGCGTAACTCCTTCTATAGCAACTGAAACACACCGACAAGACTAGTAAAAAAAAAAAAACGGGCATAAAATGATAAAAAAAATGGTTCAAAAGGATAAGCAAAATAGACCGGCACACAATGAGGGAAGTCTTGGCTGGGTGAACATAAGCGTTATTGTTTTCAAATGAAAGGGAGTTAAACAGGCTGACATAAAATGGTAAATATGGATTTACATGATTAGTCTTAAAACTATCTTTAACGTTCTGACTGAATCCAGACGTGGGGCTTATGACCAGAGTCGACGCGTCCGCAAGCACATCCATGCAGTCTGATCAGGGTCTACCCAGTTTGCCATTCAGGATGTTCAGTCACAGACTGACAGTTTCTAGCAAGGATCAGGATGCTTCAGTATGCAAGCAGATCCGATACAAGGCTGGGCTACACATGGTAGGACACCATTTCTCCAGTCACCGTCGCATTAATACAGCTCGACATGTGGGCTACCGCCATCTGTTTAACAGGCTTAATTTATTCTGCAGGGGGCCATTTCACTAAACTTTGTACGACTACAATGTTGGTAATCCTCGCAGTCTGATCAGAGCATACACTAGCTGTAGTTCAGTCATATCGAAAGTTGACACGGCATCTCATCAATTTTTGACGCAAGTTACGGAAAATACCACTGATAGTTAACCCTTTCACCCCTAAGTAACTGGAATGTCTTTGATACATTAATTTTGCAACCAATCCAATCGTCACAAAATGATTTCCATTTATGAAAAGGGGGTGTTTTTGTTCTCAAAAATGTGAAAATTACTTGCAAAAAGTGCAGATCCTGATGAGACGGGATCTACACGTTTTGCCAATACGACTATACAGGCCTGTGGTGTTGAAAGGGTTAAAGTAGATATTGGTGAAATACAGCGATGTATAAAGGATGTCGTACCACAGTCGGGCTTTTATTGCAGTGATGCTGCAACTTGTAGTTTCAAATTTCTACCAAAAATCTGTTGGGCGGTTGCTTTGTTATATAAGGTGATTTTGCTGGATGTATTTCACTGGAGGAAATCATTCCTATTAGCCCATGCAACATTTACATGATAATTGTGACATGATTTATATAGTGAAGACCTTGCACTATGTACACGAGTGTTCTTATATGCATGCTTCCGATATGTTGTTAAAATCAAGTATTTTTTACTGACGACGCCTCGGCGGGCTCAACATGTGGGGCCATTATAGGAATGAATGGTCTTTTTGTGGAATTTATCGGGGTATAAACTTGGAAAAGTCGCGGGAATACTGGACGAAGGCCGGAAGGCCTCGTCCAGTATTCCCGCGACTTTTCCAAGTTTATATCCCCGATAAATTCCTCAAAAAGGCCATTCATTCCTTATAATTCCAGCATTTGAAATAAATTCATCAAGAAAATGTGTTTATTTTCCGTTTTCTTAAGCATTATTTTAACTGCGCCTGGCGGTTACGGAAAGTAGTTCGGCATGGAGTTTACTGGGATATAAATTTTGGACGGAGACTTGCAACGGACCAATCTAATGCTAGGGAATTGTGTAAATATTTTTGTGCTGGAATTATAGCCTCATCAATGGCAGAAAATATCACCAAATTTCAAAATCAACATTTTTTTCTCAAAAATTCCTATGTGTAATAAAGTATGGTGTTCCTGGCAGGTTAGTGTATGTTGATAGCGCGTTTATCAGGCGAGGCTAGGAAATATGTAAGAATGCGACGGTTGCCGAGAAATTACTGCCATTTCTGAGTCAATTCTAATAAACTTGGTATCAAAAGACATTAGTCTGGCATCCAATCAATGAAATGCACAAGTATAGTGTCTTTGATGAAAAGAACACGGACTTGTTTACGTTGTGTTATCACACTGATGTTATTTGGTAATGTTGTTGTATTGAAATGACGGTAAAAGTAATTTTTGATCTACCATGTTGACTGCGATACATTGTCAATGCTAGGTATAGCATTTCATATTCAATGGATATGTATTTGGCCAATTCATTGTGAGTTATGAAATAAATTTAATATGATAATATGGATAAATTATGGTAATATGCTGGGATTGTGGGTTTTTCTGTACTTCATGTTCATGTTGTAAATACAATGTATTGCTTTTATAGAAACCTGGTAACACAGAGGACCTGTACTTCTGTATCGATACAGTGGAACCTCTCTAAACCGGACACCCTGGGAGTCCGCTTTAGAGAGATTCCACTGTAATTAAGCACTCGTGGCAAATGATTGTCATTTTCTGTTATGAACAGACAGGAAAACGACACAAATGACATTGAAACCCATCTAAATTAGACACAATGGGGTCCCCCGGGTGTTCGGTTTAGAGGGGTTCCTCTGTATCTGCAAAATGGACTGACAAAATTGACTACATTAGGCTCTCCTCAGACTGCTGGGGGCCGTTACTAAGCCTTGTACCACTAAAATGTTTGTAAGTACAAAATTAAGATTCCACATTAACAACGTTTCCTTGTAAACAATTATTGGATTTATATTCATTGAGCATGGGCTGCATTTTTCAGACCATCCTAGATTTGCACTTGCGAACATTTTAGTCGTACAAAGTTTAGTGAAACTGGCCCCTGATGTGTACGAGACACTCTGTCATTCATTCAATGAGACCGCATAGATCACCAGTGAACACATTTGATTATTCAACAATTGGTATACAGCAGTACACAATCTGTCTTTATTATTTTATATCAGAGCTCCAGATAAGCTGTGTATTTGCTTAAATACCCAATTAAACTTGCCAAAAACCCAATTGAAATCAGAAGTAGCGAGTATCAAAAAGCAATACAAATTTTATGGTACCTTTATCATGCTGCAGAAAACAATAAACAGACCACAAATATAGCATATTTTTCTTATTTTCGAAGAAAACACATCTTGGTATTTCATCAGAATTGTCTCCAAGGAGACGATTCTAATGAAATACCAAGACTTGTTTTCATTTTGAAGCAATCTATTCAATATTTGCTGTCTGTTGATGTGTAAACAGTAGTGTGATTGTATTTTACCCAATTAAAATTTTGAAATACCCAATTGCTTAAGGAATGATGGAGTGACAATACTCGATTACTAATTCCTTATCTGGAGCCCTGTTATATAACAAAGAATGGCAACAAAATTTCACATAAGTGTGACGAAATCTGCTTTTGTGGAGATTTCTAGCTGATGTAAATGTTATTCGTAATTCTGAAACAAAATATGATGCCCAACATGGTTCATGAATCTTTTTGGGCATCAAATTTTGTTTCAGAAGTATGAACAATTATTAGAATTTACATCATGCATTAGAACAGATCGTATCCTGGAAAATTGGAGAAAGACGAACATTGTCTAAAATCAAATTGTCATATTTAGTCTTCATGAGTATTCTTATAATCTTTGGGTGTACGTCATTGTTTTATATGGGCCGTCGGCTAATAAGGAAACTTGCAACATGTGTGACCTGCATATCCCCAGAATGCTTGTGAATCTGCTCCGTCTGATCAGAGCGTCAATGCAGTAGCTGTGCTGTCGCAAGCAACACTATTTAGATGATAGTCCTTACTGTGTGACTGCAACACGATCAGTAGCCAATTTTATCAAAATTGCAAAGTATACTTATTTAGCAAAGTATACTTTGAGGGAGTAATCATTTATTTTTCCCGAAATGCATTATTTCATATAGAACTAACGACTGCATATACCGGTATTTGATTATTAAAAGTATGCAGAATTATTATATTGAATTTATTAGATTATCACAGCCAAAATGGCTGTGATAATGTAATAAATTCAGTATAATAAGAATTGATAAATTTATCCTTAAATTGAAAATTTCTCCCTCAAAGTATACTTTTGCTACATAAGTATACTTTGCAATGTTGGTGAAATAGGCTACTGATCATTTACAGGCGGTTGCCCAAGTAACAAGACGGGTATGTGTGCGGAAATTTACAAATTCAGTACCAACTGCTCCCATCAGTAGCCTATTTCAGCAACATTGCAAAGTATACTTATCTAGCAAAGTATACTTTGAGGGAGAAATTTTCAATGTTAGTGAAATAGGCTACAGTATCTACACTGGACACAAATGTCATAATGTATCTTTTCAGCCGTCGACCCATATGCACATAAAACCAGTGCACGCCTGTGCATTGTAATACAGCTGTTTTAAAACTAAATAAAGAGGAAACTAATGTCTCGTTAATTGTCCTTCGAATTCCATCCTTCATTATTGAATAACTTCTGGTATGTCACCAATTGAGAATAGATGGGGCGGGCGGTCAGTTGGTTGGGAGCATGCGAAGGGTGATTTAATGATAGGGTTCACCCATAACGGAATCCCGATAACCCTGATTTGGCCTCCCTGGTACATTTTTGGCTTTCACGTTATTCTAATTTCAGGTTTGAATATATTTTTAGCTCACCTGAGTGGGAGGTTCAGTAGCCTATTTCACCAACATTGCAAAGTATACTTTGAGGGAGAAATTTTCAATTTTAGGATAAATTTATTAATTTTTATTAGCCAGGTTTTTGTCGCGCCCGCTTGCGGAAAGCGCAATATAGTCGGCCGTTTGGCGTACGTACGTACGTACGTGTGTGTGTCCGGTTAAAGTTTTTGGTTAAGTTTTTTAGTTAAGTTTTTTGGTTAAAGTTTTTGGTTAAACTTTTTCGTTATACTATATCTCTGCAACTGCTTTGCCCATTACCTTGAAACTTCACATGGGTGTTTATCATCATCTATATTTTCATTCTACACCCCTCCCGTGCGGCCCCTGTGCCCAATGTCAAGGTCAAATTACTTTGAAGCTTTTGGTTAAGTTTTTTGGTTAAAGTTTTTGCTTAAGTTTTTTGGTTAAAGTTTTTGGTTAAGGTTTTTGGTTAAGTTTTTTGGTTAAACTTTTTCGTTATACTATATCTCTGCAACTGCTTTGCCTATTACCTTGAAACTTCACATGGGTGTTTATCATCATCTATATTTTCATTCTACCCTCCTCCCGTACTGTGCCCAATGTCAAGGTCAAATTACTTTGAAGTTTTTGGTTAAGATTTTTGGTTAAGTTTTTTGGTTAAAGTTTTTCGTTAAAGTTTTTCGTTATACTATATCTCTGCAACTGCTTTGCCCATTACCTTGAAACTTCACATGGGTGTTTATCATCATCTATACTTTCATTCTACCCCCCTTCCTTGCGGCCCCTGTGCCCAATGTCAAGGTCAAATTACTTTGAAGTTTTTGGTTAAGTTTTTTGGTTAAAGTTTTTCGTTATACTATATCTCTGCAACTGCTTTGCCCATTACCTTGAAACTTCATATGGGTGTTTATCATCATCCATATTTTCATTCTACCCCCCTCCCCTGCGGCCCCTGTGCCCAATGTCAAGGTCAAATTACTTTGAAGTTTTTGGTTAAGTTTTTTGGTTAAGTTTTATGGTTAATGTTTTTGGTTAAGTTTTTTGGTTAAAGTTTTTTGTTATACTATATCTCTGCAACTGCTTTGCCCATTACCTTGAAACTTCACATGGGTGTTTATCATCATCTATATTTTCATTCTACCCCTCTCCCGTGCGGCCCCTGCCCAATGTCAAGGTCAAATTACTTTGAAGTTTTTGGTTAAGTTTTTTGGTTAAGTTTTTTGGTTAAGTTTTTGGTTAAGTTTTTTGGTTAAAGTTTTTCGTTATACTATATCTCTGCAACTGCTTTGCCCATTACCTTGAAACTTCACATGGGTGTTTATCATCATCTATATTTTCATTCTACCCCCCTTCCGTGCGGCCCCTGTGCCCAATGTCAAGGTCAAATTACTTTGAAGTTTTTGGTTAAGTTCTTTGGTTAAAGTTTTTGGTTAAGTTTTTTGGTTAAAGTTTTTCGTTATACTATATTATTTTTTTTGGTGTCCATGCCTCGCCACAAGGCGCGACATGCAGGCCGCGGCCATCTAGTTTGAAAAAAAATCCAGGCTATTGGATTGGCGAAAGCCGGGCGGGCGGCGTCCACAATCAATGTTAAGTTTTCGTGTTTGAGTCCATTTCTTTGTTACTGTACCACCTAGGACCACCAAACTTTCACAGCTTCATAACCAAGGGGTGCCTACCACATACAACTATCCAACATGTGACCATTTGTTTTACCTTCACCTATTATTTCTACGTAATTGACGCAGCCATTTTCAACGTTAACTTTTTAACGTACGTCTGGTTAAAGTTTGTTGGTTAAAAGTTTTTGGTTATACTATGTCTCTGCAACTGCTTCGCCCATTACTTTGAAACTTCACATGGATGTTTATCATCATCCACATTTTCATTCTACCCCCACCCCCAACCGTGCGGCCCCTGTGCCCAATGTCAAGGTAAAATTACTTTGAATTTGTTTGTTAAAGTTGTTTTGTGTACTATATCTCTGCAACTGCTTCACCCGTACCTTGATACTTCACATGGGTGTTTATCATCATTGTCGCGCCCGCTTGCGGAAAGCGTGATATCGTCGGCATTTTGGCATACGTCTGTCCGTCCGTCCGTACGTCTGTACGTTCGTGTGTCCGGTTAAATTTTTTTGGTTAAAGTTTTTAGCTCGCTTGCACGAAGTGCAGAAGAGCTTATGTCATACCCCCGGCGTCGTCGGCGTCTGCGTCGGCATCAGCGTCGTCCACAAACTTAACGTTGGGTAAATGTCTTATAACTTCTGTTTCCTTTCACGGAACACCTTGTTATTTCATACATGCATTTCTCAGATGACCCTCTATCATGCTGTAGCAAATCCATGACCCACCAACTAGCCCTTACCCCAAGGTCAAGGTCACAAACTTGGCACATTCATAAACTTAACGTTGGGTAAATGTCTTATAACTTCTGTTTCCTTTCATGGAACACCTTGTTATTTCATACATGCATTCCTCAGATGACCCTCTATCATGCTGTAGCAAATCCATGACCCACCACCCAGCCCTTACCCCAAGGCCAAGGTCACAAACTTGGCACATTCATAAACTTAACGTTGAGTAAATGTCTTATAACTTCTGTTTCCTTTCATGGAACACCTTGTTATTTCATACATGCATTCCTCAGATGACCCTCTATCATGTTGTAGCAAATTCATGACCCACCACCCAGCCCTTAACCCAAGGCCAAGGTCACAAACTTGGCACATTCATAAACTTAACGTTGGGTAAATGTCTTATAACTTCTGTTTCCTTTCATGGAACACCTTGTTATTTCATACGTGCTTTCCTCAGATGACCCTCTATCATGCTGTAGCAAATCCATGACCCACCACCCAGCCCTTACCTCAAGGTCAAGGTCACAAACTTGGCACATTCATAAACTTAACGTTGGGGTAAATGTCTTATAACTTGTGTTTCCTTTCATGGAACGCCTTGATATTTCATACATGCATTCATCTGATGATAATCTATCATGCTATAGCAAATCCATGACCCAGCGGCCATCCCTTACCTGAAGGTCAAGGTCACAAACTTAGCACACTCATAAACTTAACATTGGGATAAATGTCTTATAACTTCTGTTTCCTTTCATGGAACGCCTTGATATTTCATACATGTATTCATCTGATGATACTCTATCGTACTATAGCAAATCCATGACCCACTGCCCACCCAATCGTTACCCCAAGGTCAAGGTCACTTAGCATGTTCATAAACTTAACGTTGGGGTAAATGGTGTGTAACTTCTGTTTATTTACAGAGAACGCCTTCATATTTCATACATGCATTCATCTGCTGATACTCTATCGTGCTATAGCAAATTCATGACTCACCACCCACCCCTTTCCCCAAGGTCAAGATCACAATCTTAGCACATTCATAAACTTAATGTTGGGGTAAATGTATTATAACATCTGTTTCCTTTCATGGAACGCCTTGATATTTCAAATATGCATTCATCTGATGATACTCTATCATGCTATAGCAAATCCATGACCCACCGCCCATCCCTTACCCCAAGGTCAATGTCACAAACTTAGTACATTCATAAACTTAACGTTGGGGTAAATGTCTTGTTTCCTTTTATGGAACGCCTTGCTATTTCATACATTCCTCAGATGACCCTCTATCATGCTGTAGCAAATCCACAACCCACCACCCAACCCTTACACAAAAGTCAAGGTCACAAACATAGCATGTTCATAAACTTAACGTTGGGGTAAATGTTCTGTAACTTCTGTTTCTTTACACTTTGAACACCTTGATATTTCATACATGCATTCATCTGATGATACTCTATCATGCTATAGCAAATCCATGACCAACCCCCACCCCTTACCCCAAGGTCAAGGTCACAAACTTGACACATTCATAAACTTAACGTTGGGGTAAATGTCTGATAACAACTGTTTCCTTTGATGGAACGCCTTGATATTTCATACATACATTCCTCAGATGACCCTCTATCATGCTGTAGCAAATCCACAACCCACCACCCAACCCTTACCCCAAGGTCAAGGTCACAAACTTAGCATGTTCATAAACTTTACATTGGGGTAAATGTTGTGTAACGTCTGTTTCTTTACACTTTGAACGCTTTGATATTTCATACATGCATTCACCGATGATCCTCTATTGTGCTACAGCAAATCCATGACCCACCCCACCCCTTTCCCCAAGATCAACATCATAAACTTAACGTTGGAGTAAATGTCTTTTTATAACTTCTGTTTCTTTACAGGGAACACCTTCATATTTCATACATGCATTCATCTGATAATACTCTATTGTGCTACAGCAAATTCATGACCCCCCCCCCCCCACACCCCTTTTGCCAAGGCCAAGGTCACAAACTTAGCACATTTATACATGCATTCCTCATGTGAATAGCTATCATGCTGTAGAAAATCACCAACTTAGTGTGTTCATAAACTTAACGCTGGGTTACATTTTGTTTTCCTTCTCATTTCAGGGAGAGCATTGATATTTCATACATGCATTCATCTTAATATGCTATATCATGCTATATCAAATCCACGATCCACCTTCCACCACTGACCTCAATGTCAAGGTCCACCGCACACCCCTTATCCCAAGGTCAAGTTATATAATATTCATGTTTTTTATACAACTGTGACAAGTTTGAATGAAGGCTGCCAACAGGCGAGCTTCGTTGTCTTCTGACAACTCTTGTTCCATCTACTATATCTATTTTTGTAGTGTCCATGCCTCGCCCCAAGGCGCGACATGCAGGCCACGGCCATCTAGTCTACAAAAAGTGGGTATAATTATGTTATCCAAGTGTCTATGCTTGGAAAAAACCTGGCCTTCGTGGCTTTGTCTCGTTTCTGACCCTCGTTTCTTGTTATACTGAATTTATTACATTATCACAGCCATTATGGCTGTCATAATGTAATAAATTCAGTATAATAATTCTTAATACTTTTTATCATCAAATATATGCAGTCGTTAGTTCTATATGAAATAATGCTTTTCGGGAAAAATAAATGATTTCTCCCTCAAAGTATACTTTGCTAGAAAAGTATACTTTGAAATTTTGATGAAATCGGCTACAGGTGATTTATTGTTACTGCTCGTCGTCCGTCCACACAAACGTCTTCTGAATCACTGGCCTGTAGCCTATTTCACCACCATTGCAGCGAATGAGACGGCGTAAATTAACGGTATGGATTCCTCCTTATAGGCACGATTTACCTGGTTTACATGGGTGTTTACCCGAGCGTTAAGGTTTCGAATGCACGAAGTATGTGACATTGACCCCGGGCTTAGGAGGGGGGTGCGATCGTGGATTTGTCGCAGGGCGGTAGAGGACCATTAAATCAATGTGTGTGTGAAATATCAAGCAGATGAGTGCACGGAAACAGAAATTATAAGACATTTACCCGAGCGTTAATGTTACGGGACGTACGGACGCCGGTAACACTATATGCTCGTTGGCGAGGGTATAACTACCGCATTTTCAATTTAGCCATTTTTCTACACATTCCTGCATTCAATTACGTACGTATAGTGTTCTGTATAGTGTATAGAGTTTGTGTAATCAACTGCTCCAACAGTTTTCTGTCGATCAATCGCTCGACAGGCGTATATTGTGAGTTACGGTACTCCTGATAATTTATTTGAGGTATATTTAATGCATTTATATAGATCGATCCGTTACTTCAGCCTGTCGTACGGTCTCGGATCTGGGATTACCGACCGTGGTCATATTGTATATCAAATCGTTACTAAGTTATTGATGAGCCGACACCATTTTTGTATCGCCCACGTTAGTGGGAATTGAGAGATAGCGGTCACAATTCCGGCGTCGTACGTCCAAATATTTCATATCTCCTGATACGTTAGTTCGATCATTACCAAACTCCATCAATAACTTCCTCACATTTATAGCTATTCACCAAATAGCATTCGGTAACCTCGTCTTTATTGCCATTTTGTTTTACGAATACTATTATATTATATATAATGGATTGTCTGTTCATGATTGCAAAACACAACATATGGCTCGAAGCGGGCATAAAGCTGAATTGCAGTGGAAACTAAACCATATACCATGGGTACCTCCCATTGTGTCTGATATAGAGAGGTTCCACTGTAGATTTCATGTAATGTACATGTATTCCTACACTGAAACAAGAAACCATGTACACGCGTGTTGACACCTCACCAGATTTTATCTCGTTTTCGTGTCCTACATAGTGTTTATTCAAATACCAGTGTTTGCACTTGAAGTAACTTTCATTGTTTACATTCTTTCTAGTGGCTCAACGGGGTAAATTATATGGTGGCTAGTTACAAGCATGCATTTGGACCAAGAACCTTTCGTTCCATCGTTTCTACTCTAGCTAACGAAGCGAACAGTACGAACATTACATTTTGTTCAGTCGTTTCAACCCCGCATAGACGCGACATTTAACCCTTCCTACGCTGTTGACGGAAATTGCCGTCTCCTGTTTTTCATTTTTGCTTTAATTCTTAACAAAAAACTGGTTTTGACAGCACATGAGAATCGTCTCCAGTGGAGACGATTCTCATGTGCTATCAAAACCAGGTTTTTGTCGAGAAATATTGAAAATAAAACATTTCCAGCTGACGACAGCATTTAATTCAGCATAGTAAGGGTTAATGGTGTTAAACTGTTCGCAAGTACCGACGCCTGTTACTCTTCTGAGGTAGCCAGCCCTCAGGAATATATCCTTACAGGTATTCACCCCTGGACCAGGCCTATTTCACCAACATTGCAAAGTATACTTATCTAGCAAAGTATACGTTGAGGAAGACATTTTCAATTTAAGGATAAATTTATCAATTTGTATTTTAATGAAATTGTTGGCTGTGATAATGTAATAAATTCAGTATAATAATTATGCATACGTTTAATCATCAAATATATGACATAATGCATTGCGGGGAAAAATAAATGATTACTCCCTCAACGTATACTTTGCTAGATAAGTATACATTGCAAGTTTGATGAAATCGGCTAATAGTCTGGTAATGATACATGTACCTGGCAACAGATCAGCATATTGTTGTTCCAGTAGTGGAGCGCTGTTGCACATGTATGTTCATTCTTTAAGTTGCTATCATCGCTGATACAAGAGTATTCATAGCGGTGTACGGGCGTAAAGCTCAAGTCAGTCAATAAATCAGTCACACCAAGATCAAGACAAATGAAACAATAAATGGTATCCTTCTGAAACGTACTGTGTGAAAGGTTGATAGCCTATCTGCATGAATAAAACTATTTTATACTCGTGTATGATTGAACACCACGAATACAAACATTACAAGTAGTCGCGTTCGTGAATTACGACCCTATTGTAAGGGTCATTAGCTAGGCGCCTAGCACTTAATGAAACACGAAATTGATAGTTAGACAATTGGAATAAACATGTAACTGAATCAGCGCTGTAGGAGAAACCCAAGGTGTATGATCACGTGGTACTAACAACAACAAGTACGTATTCTTTTATAGTGTCCTTATTACGTAACGGATTTTGATGAAATATGGCGCATCAAACGCGTCTTGTTAAGCTGCATTTTGGTGGTCTCTGTACGTTAGCCCAAACTTATGTCGTTTTTGCGAAAAATCGATTTCCGTGTCAAAATCAGAACGGAATATTTACATCGAAAAAAAGTATATATTCAGCCCTGAAATTTGAATAACGTGACCTGGTTCCAGGTTCATACCACACCAAAGTCACTTGGTCCCTTCCCCTAAAAGTAATAGGATTAGGAATAATCATATTACTCATATAAAGGATATAACCAGATTCAACTCTCAAATACAAGAAAGCCAAAGACGTACATGGGGGCCAGACCAGGGGGCCGTTTCACTAATATTCGTACGACTAAAATGTTCGTAAGTGCAAATTTAGGATCGTCTGGAAATATCAAAAGATGTATTTACATTTATTGAGCATAGGCTGCATATGCAGCCTATGCTCAATAAATGTAAATCCATCAACTAAATAGTGGTGACTGCTGGGGTATACCCATACTTCAGTCTTCGAAGTACATATTCGTGAATTGTTATATCGGGGGAACGAATTGTTATATCGTGGGAACGAATTTTTAGTTCGAGGGAACGAATTTTTAAATTGAGGGAACGAATTGTTACTTCGTGGGAACGAATTCCGTACATTCCATATTCACTATGTTGTTTCGCTTTATGAACTGCACATAATCGAAGACAATTAACTCTTTACCTGCTAGCGGTGAAAATCACATCCGCACGCAATGAGGTATCGTGGTCAGTTATTTCCCTTTGCAAATATATTTATACAGATCCAGGGGCCGTTTCACTAAACTTCTTACGACTAAAATGTTCGTAAGTTCAAATTTAAGATCGTCTGTAAATTTCAAATTATGGATTTACAATTATTGAGCATAGGCTGCATATGCAGCCTATGCTCAATAAATGTAAATCCAATAATTATTTACAAGAAAACATTGTTAATGTGAAATTTACAGACTATCATAATTTTGCACTTACGAACATTTTAGTCGTACGAAGTTTAGTGAAACGGCCCCCAGGTCCTATGCTGTATTTAAGCATTTATTGCTTACTGAATAGCGAAAAAATTGAGTTTTGCCAACAGAGTAGACCCAGATCAGATTGCACACCTGTACAGTCTGATCTGAGTTTACACTGTTTCCAATAACATTAATACGTGTGGAAATATGAATCTGACAAATAATGTAGTCCCAGATCAGATTGCGTATGTATGTAGTATGATCTGGATCAACACTAGTCGAAATCACTATAATTAATCCTTTTCACACCATATCAGTCTACATTCGCTCTTTTTACAAGCAATATGCCCCAAACTATACCATTTGGACCGGATTTCTATAAATAAATTCAACGAGAGATAACTAGCTATGATCCCCCATTATAATGAAACTCCAAGACATATTCATGATATTTACAGGGAGAAATAGAAGAAAACATAATGATTTGTCGTCTGCTAGTCTTGTAATACAAGGTGCATGATCACGTGGTTACAACAACGACAACGTCGCTCACTCCAAAGTAAGTATTCTTTGATAGTTTCCATATATGCAACGGATTTTGATGAAATATGGCGCAGCAAACGCGTCTTCGTGAGCTGCATTTGGTGGTCTAGTGAGTTTGGCACAAACTTATGTCGTTTTTGCGAAGAATCGATTTCTTTGAGACACGGAAATCGATTCTTCGCAAAAACGACAGAAGTCGAAAATACAGAGACCACCAAATGCAGCTTAACAAGACGCGTTTGATGCGCCATATTTCATCAAAATCCGTTGCGTAATAAGGACACTATAAAAGAATACGTACTTTGAATCGGTACTTGTTGTTGTTGTTAGTACCACGTGATCATACACCTTGTAATAGTTATATCCCACAAGTTTCCCAGCATTCAAAGAGTTAAAAACATAAGCTTTGATCAAAATCCAAGGCGTTTGATTATTCTACTGTTTACGATCAACGACAAACAGGGGAGATAATTTGGTAATACAGCTCTACTATTGCTGTGACAGTTTATGAAACATGAAGCTGTTTTAATTACTATACCACCTACATAGGCTTCCATCCTAGGCACTACTTGAGCCGAGTTATGTCAAATGGAATAATAGTCACCATCCATTGCACAAAAACTAGCGATCGCAATGCTCATTAATTTTCAGTATTAATTGTTTTCATCCCGATATTTTCAATATTTACATACTATGTGCAATTGAGTTCAGGAATACAATACACATCAAGTTATTGTAACGAATCTGCTTCACCACCTTTTGCGGACATCTGAGACGCGTTGTTTTCAATAATTCAGTTGAACTGCGCCATTAACAGAATAGGCACCAGCAAATGGCACATTACAATTAGATAAAAGCAAAACACTGTTTTATAAGATGAAGGATTTGTATTGATTCCTTTTTTTTATGAGGCAACAACTTGTATTTGTCCGGTAAGAAAAAACGCCAAAGCATGGCTCCTACGCGAGAAATGTGGCATATGAGCACGGCTCTGAAATTACCTCCGGTATCGCATCGCCGTTTTTCACCGATTTTGATTTCGAAAATCAGCCATATCTTCCGTAAATGACGTTGGAAATTGACGATATATTCAGAGCTCAAGCTGAATTCCGCATGAGCTTTAAATGTTTCGTCAATGTTTAACGTCATTTACGGAAAATAATGTACTTTTTAGAAATCAATGTCGGTGAAACACGACGACGTGATAAGGAGAGGGCTATGCGCAAGAAAGGTAATATACATATAACTGTTATATTCTCATGAACGTGTCAGATCAGTATCGGTGTTAACTACTGTCTACTTTGTTATTATTGGCATATATATATAAGTGTAATCATAATTAAATAGTGACGCCTAAACAATAGAGAAAATGAAAAGAACATAAAGCATTGCAACATGTCGCAATTATGTTATTTAAATGTTAGTACATTGTACATTTAACAGTGTGTGCTTGGATAGTTCAATGGATTTTAAACATGTATGTATTACCGTATGTCGCTATGTGATTTTTATATATGTTAAATAGACGGAATGTGTACATGTGTTTTAGCCAGAATACAGACTGCTAATTCATATGGTAACAAAAATGATCGTACAGCCGGAACAAAAAACGTGTTGTATGTGCAATATATAAGCAGCTGGCTACTGATTAAAACAAGTCATTCATTGAATAAGCATGATGTAAGTACATTTTATTATATATTATAATAATAGTTTTATTTAAAACACCTTTAAGTCATATGGCCCATGAAGCAAGCAATACAAGATACATGTACCTTGCGAATACGCACACTCATGTACCAAAGATGGCAGACAGTATAGGCAATGATAGACTATCTAACGTTTTGTAACACTTAAATAAAATATATTCCGCCTATTTCATTTGATGATTAAATTGTCGCTTGTTAGATACGTCAGTATTACGGTTAACACGATATATCGAATGATGTTAAAGGACACTAAACTAATAATGAGTGATAAGGTACAGTGGGGTCAGCGTGTAAGTGCACACACGAACGAACACGACAGGTTGGAACCAACCTGTCGTGTTCGTTCGTGTGTGCACTTACACGCTGACTCCACTGTATGCGACTAATATCATGGGGGCTGGGTTACTGATTTACGAGCTGTTCACAAAAGTAACACATTTGTGACTTTAACTAGGGAATGGGTTTTGTAATTTGTTAATGGGTTTTGTAACCAGATAACTAGCCACTTCTGTACACAGGTTGAATGTATATTTAGAATTGTATATTGCATGTGCATTGTATGTATATTTAATGCATGTATATACCTTGGTCCGTTACGGACCAAGGTATATACATACATTAAATATACATAAAAGCACCAATAAGTGAGAACAAAATAAACATTTGTTTACTCCATCTTATAACACATTACTACGTGATATTATAGTTAGACACGATAGTAATGTGTTATAAGGGGAGTACAAAAAGTGTTAAGCTTATTTTGTTTCCACTTATTTGTGCTGCTATGTATGTTTAATGTATTTATGATCGTTGGTCCGTTACTTCAACCTGTGCTCCTGTAGCCTGATAACGACATATTTTAATTTTTTTTAAGCATGATGGATGTTTGATTGATGGAATGGCGAATAGTGTAGATCATGATCAGACTGTGCGGATGCACAGGCTGATCTGGATCTACACTGGTCGCAAAACTCATAAAGCATTTTAAAGGCACATGCCCACGTGACAGGTTATCATATAGGGAGGCATATTTTGTGTTCGTACATTCGTTAGATATTACCTTGTTCGGGCAAAATAAACATCCATTCACCATTTCCAGACGATATAATTGGCATTATTATAGTTCATATATCAAACATAAATTTCCACACTGATATCAGGGTCGATAACCGTGTTTCCTTAAAACGTTAACAGACACTACTATTTAGTATCTGTATTTATTTTTTGATGTGCAATACTCATACTTTATAATCTTTCGAAAATATTATTTTTTCATGTGACGCATTTAATTAGTATAAATAATTAAAAAATATCATGCCTCAGTTGCATATTAAAACAGCCTGATACCACCGCGCGGCACTATCAGAAAAGTAACTATTACTAAATGGTTATATCTGTATAGCGGGCACTTGTAAGTTTTAGAACTGGTGGAATAGTGACACAATTTCCACTTATTTAATTCCTATAAAGAACAGTTTGTGCCTACTGAGTGGGCATGTACCTTTACAACTAGTGTAATGACGTTTTACGTTTGCTGTTCACGCTGTCAACAGTATTCATTGGGCACAAAAACATCAAACGTTAAACCAAGTATCGAATTTGGAAGTATTATTTTTGAGTACATTGTATTTTATATTGAGCGTATACATACTGGAGATTATGCATGTCATATCCAATAACGGGTTGGAGTTCGCCACTGCTACAACAGTGTTTAGCTATTATGTTGTCACAAATTGAAACAACTGCAACCTGCATATATCATTATAATTCCAGCACAAAAATATTTACACAATTCCCTAACATTTGATTGGCCCGTAGCAAGTCTCTGTCCAAAATTTATATCCCAGTAAACTCCCACGCCGAACTACTTTCCGTAACCGTGAGGCGCAGTTAAAATAATTCTTAAGAAAACGGAAAATAAACACCTTTTCTTGATGAATTTAATTCAAATGCTGGAATTATAAAGAATGAATGGCCTTTTTGTGGAATTTATCTGGGATATGAACTTGGAAAAGTCGCGGGAATACTGGACGAGGCCTTCCGGCCTTCGTCCAGTATTCCCGCGACTTTACCAAGTTTATACCCCGATAAATTCCACAAAAAGGCCATTCATTCCTATAATGAAAACTCATTTTTGTCGCGCCTGCTTTAGTCGCCGCTTTTTCCGTCGGAGTCGTCGTCGTCGTTCGCGTCGTCCGAAATGTCAAAAGTGTGTACAAGCTTCGTCATCATGGTGTAACTTTAATATTACTTGACGGATTGCTTCAATGTTTGGACACTTGATATATGTGAGCATTTGGAACACACTCATGCCGCCATTAACATGACCTTGATATTTTTTACCGTCACATATTTTCGGAAAAACCTAGCCATTTGTTTGCGTCAAAAAGTTTGTACAAGTTTCTTAATCATCATATAACTTTAATATTACTTGCTGGATTGCTTCAATATTTGGACACATTCAAGTAAGCATTTGGAACACACTAGTGTCACCATTAACATGACCTTGACCTTTTTGACCTTCACATTGTTGCAGAAACACATAGCCATGTTTACGTCAGAAGTTTGTACCAATTTCTTCATCATCATATGCCTTTAATATTACTTGATTCATGTGATAATTTGGAACACACATATGCCCCCATTAACATGACATTGATCTTGTTTACCTTTACATGGTTGTAGAAACACATAGCCATTTTTTTTACTTCAACAAGTTTGTACTAGTTTCTTCATCATCATATAACTTCAATATTACATGATGTATTGCTTCAATATGTGGACACTCGATACATGTAAGCACGGTCATGCTGCCATTAACATGACATTGACCTTTTAATCGTGCCCATGATCATGTTACGGTCAAATGCCTCGGCAGGCGCGACACCGCTTCCGTGGCGGAATTCTTGTTTTATTGGACCAATCTGGTTTGTTTGACATGACAATTATATATTTTTTATTTGCGAGTGTATTGTATTTTCTTTGAAAAGAGACGAGTGTGAATATTGTGTTGATATTTTGTTCATACATTCTTATTACAGCTGGTGGAATAACTTCAGTACTATTTGACAGGTTGTACTATTTGACAGGTTGTCATGTTAAGCCAATGAAAGGCATATAACAATATCATAATTATGGCTGTGACTGGAGAAATGTGCTTATGGGTTTTGCGACCAGTGTAGATCCAGATCAGCCTGTGCCTCTGCACAGTCTGTTCAGGATCTGCACCGTTCGTCGTTACATATTCAATGAAACATCCGTCATGCTTCTAACAAGCAATATAGATCACTATCAGGTAAACAGGAGTGTGCTATTTGACGGCGAGGGTATATCAATCAGAACCACAGGTGGAAAACTCGGACCTAGGACCCAATACTTGGCTCATTTGGAAAACGTTACCCCACCCACCAATTATACCTTACAGCATTTTTCTGTAAGGCTGTAAGGTATAGTGTATGGAAATGGTGTGGGTGGGGTAACGTTTTCCAAATGAGCCAAGTATTGGGTCCTAGGTCAGAGTCTTCCACATGTGACCAGAACTGCATTACTTTTGAAACACTTATCATAATATGAAACTAGTTTAGATCAAACAACGAAAATAAATATGAGGTGTGTTTGTTTGATTGACTGACTGATTGAAAGAATGATTTATTGGTTGGGGTTTTACGTCCGTACAGCAAGAGGGTCAAATATATCGACGAGAATACACACTGTATACGGGATGGTGTACTAAACATTAAACACTGATTTGATTTGATTGACTGACACTGATTTGATTAATTTAACAGTGTTTAATTACCTGTCAATAGCAGGGGGGGGGGGGGGGTGAATATTTACAGAACAAAATATATATTCAGCCCTTAAATTAGAATAACCTGACCTGGTGTCAGGTCCTCACGGCACTAACCTACTATTCTATTTATCCCGTCAGAATCTACAAATGGCTTTAAAATGCAAAAATATAACCACAGCCACCGCACATATTCATACGCAGTGATTAGGTCGTATTGACAATATATCAAAAATGTTTCACGGCACCGTGTTTCACGGCACATACGCAATGTGTTGACAAATCGGGATTCCGGCAAGGATGAAACCCGTCGTTAAATTTACGCTTCGCATACTCCCAACCAACCATTCACCATTCAACACTGAACTTATACACAGAACTGTCAACACTGAAATACTGTGTCCTGATGTGGTGTCAGGTAACCTTACTACACCAGGTCACTTGGCCCCAGGTGTGAGTCTTAAGTTGTGATTCTGTACGCTTACCATCCAACATCATGAAAACTCGAAAAATGTTCGCAAAACAAATCCACCACTGATAAGCCACCAGGGGTCCGTTTCACTAAACGACTAAAATGTTCGTGCAACATTATCATTATCATAAATTTCACATTAACAATGTTTTCTTGTAAACAATTATTGGATTTACATTAGGTAATTCCATCAATTGAAATTTCCAGACGATCCTAAATTTGCACTTACGAACATTTTAGTCGTACGAAGTTTAGTGAAACGTCCACCAGGACGCCCTTCAAGCACCCGTGACCTTGACTTTGAAGAGACGAAACACACACTTACAGTGGGGTCAGCGTGTAAGTGCACACACGAACGAACACGACAGGTTGGTTCCAACCTGTCGTGTTCGTTCATGTGTGCACTTACACGCGGACCCCACTGTAATATGGTTCTTCCCATGGTTGATATGAATGTATATGTGAAGTATCACGAAAATCTGATCAATGATAGTCGAATTATCGCACGGAAACTGTCTACAGACGGACGGGTGGACGGACGGACAGGGTACACACTATATGCCCCGACCAACTATCGTCGTGCTGGTATTAAAATTATGAGGTTCGGTTGGCTTTCATGCTGCATTTCGCTGATAATAAAATGCACTTTATGGATGTGAATATTACATCGGATGAATCGCAAGATTAATGGCACATTTTAATGTGCATTGTCTGTGTTCGTGTGTCCACGAAATGCACATTAATGCAAAATAGATGGAGCGCGTATAATCGCCCAGTCGTAACATGAATCGATCGATAGTCGCACAATAAAATGGAATCACAATTTGTTCTATTTTTCGATTCTTCCATCGTAAATCAGTATCCAACGGCAAGTATATCATGTCGAAGATATATATGTTCTCCCTCTTTTTTATTTGAAAAAAAAAAATCCGTAATTGGTTTTATTTTGCTGTGGACACCCGATGACAGAATTCCGTGCCTTTCAAAGGCTATGTATCCAAGGTGCATGATCACGTGGTTACAACAACAAAAACGCCGCCCACTCCAAAGTAATGCATCAGTCAATGTAAGTCCCCGCACCCCCCCTCCGGGGGAATAGCGGGGCTTATATTTTCGCTGCTGTGAAAGCCCCGGTAAAAGCCCCGCACTGCGGGGCATCATGAAATGTTAAGCCCCGGGGTATGCCCAGGTAAAGCCCGGTTAAAACCCCGGTAAAGCCCCCGGGGTGTGTCCCGGCCCATTTGTAAAAGCCCCGCACTGCGGGGCATCATGAAAGGTAAAAGCCCCGGTGTATGCCCCGGTAAAGCCCTGCCCCTCCCCCGGAGGGGGGGTGCGGGGATTCACATTGACTGATGCATAAGTATTATTTGATATTTTCCTTAATATGCAACGGATTTTGATAAAATATGGCGCAGCAAACGCGTCTTCATGAGCTGCATTTGGTGGTCTAGGGAGTTTGGCACAGACTTATGTCGTTTTTGCGAAGAATCGATTTCCGTGTCTGAGACACGGAAATCGATTCTTCGCAAAGACGACAGAAGTTTGGGCGAAAATACAGAGACCACCAGATGCAGCTTAACAATACGAGTTTGATGCGCCCTATTTCATCAAAATCCGTTACGTAATAAGCGATAAGGACACTATACAAGAATACGTACTTTGAATCGGTACTTGTTGTTGTTGTTAGTACCACGTGATCATACACCTTGGTATATATACAACACAAATAAATAACGGAAATGCCATCTAAATATGGCACACATGAACCCGGTTTTGGGAGGGTTTCCTGTATAAGCGCAATCTACGGTGTTCCGTCTAGGCCATCGTAATATCGCTATCGGGTCGATACTACGACGACGACAGTATGATGCTACGATGACGATAGTACGATATGACAATGACGATAGTACGATACTACGATGGCGATAGTACGATACGACGATTACGATAGTACGATGCTACGATGGCGATAGTACGATGCTACGATCACGATAGTACGATATCACGATCTTACGATAACGATGGTACGATACTTCGATGATGCTACGATTACGATAGTACGATATCACGATCCTACAATAATGATGGTACGATACTACGATGATACGATGACGATAGTACGAAGCTACGATGACGATAATACGATATCACGATGCTACGATGACGACAGTACGATATTATATCGTAGTATTATCATCGTAGTATCATACTTTCGTCATCGTAGCATCGTACTATCGTCACCGTACCGTCGTGATATCGTAGTATCGTTATCGTAGCATCGTACTCTCGTCATCGTAGTATCGTCATCGTACTATCGTCATCGTAGTATCGTATTATCGTCATCGTACTATCGTTATCGTAGCATCGTTATATCGTAGTCATGACCCGAAAGCGATATTACGATGGCCTAAACGGAACACCATAGCAATCAGTGCCCCACTGTTAAACGTGTGACATTTTTTCATTTTTTTACATAATTTCAATAATTGACTCAGTCAAATATTGTCAGTGCGAAAATACTGCAATAAATATACTATAGATATATGTAATATTATGCCTATGCAGAAAGGCGAATGAAGCACAATGATAATTCAACCGAAAACATTCTGAAATGTGACCCAAAAAAGGAAAATGGGCTACATTCACATTTCGACCATACGAACTCCTTGTGAACTCCTTGCATATGTGTAAGCAAATCATTTTGTGACTAACCCCTTCAACCATAAACATCCAACATTGGCTGTTCGATGTTTATTTTTCTGACTATTCCGTTAATGAAAAAACGTAGATTGTTCCCCAATTGAACAACACTGCAGATCCTGATGAGGCGGCTCGTTACGAGCCGACCAGCTCATCTGGATCTACGTTGCCGTTATGGGATGGGTCATAGAACACATTTGTATGACCCAGGTATAGGTTGTATGGTTGAAAGGGCTAAATCGAAAAGTGGAGAGTGTGGCCATTTTGCGCAAACGCCAGTTTGTCATGGGAATGTAGACGGCATCCTGACTATGGCGACATTTTAATGGCATTCTGATTGATTAAATGCATCGTTACTCACGTGAACTGGGCTAAATAATGGATGTCATTTGTCAATCATCACATCTTCGATCAGAGACTAAAAGTTTATATTATGCCACAGGTAGATCACGGTTCGTTTGCATGTACTTGGAGATAACGCACGAGCTTTAGCGAGTTGATTATTGCTCGTACATGCGGACGAACGTATCTAACTATAATATCACGTAGTCAAGCCCATATATTTCCCACGTGTTGTGTAAATATGGAAACAAAGGTAGAATATGTACCAACGATGTGATAGGGGACAGTAAATACAATATGCAATAAGGAACCCGTTTCACTAAACTTCGTACGACTAAGTTCGTAAGTGCAACATTGAAATCCATAATAACATTTGTGCCGACAGCCGATTTTGGAAAATATTTTGTGGAAGTGCTGCATGTAATGACATGAACCCGTAGGTACAAACTAGTAGGATTAGAGAAACACGTTCATGTGAGAAGCAACTTCAGATAAATCTTCGTTGGAACATTTTTATCGTAAGAAGTTTAGTGAAACGGGCCCCTGTTCTGTTTCTTTCGTCCGATATGTGACTGTGAATGGAGAATTGGTACATTTGGGGCATTGCGGTCAATTTCGTTCCTTGATCTGCTCGCACATTCCTGCAGCCTGGTATGTGTGTCTAGTATCGGCTAATGATAAAGATATACGGATTTGCAGGAGCATCACAACTTCATGGTAAAATACATATTAACCCTTTCTGGAATGGATTTGGATATGTTATTTTGTTAACCAATCCAATGTTCACAAAATGATTTTCAGACTAGTCCAAATGAAAAGGGGGTGTTTTTGTTTTTCAAAAATATGAAATTTACTTGCAAAAAGTGCAGATCCTGATGAGACGGCTCGTTACGAGCCGGCTCATCTGGATCTACACGTTTTGCCAATACCATTGTACATGCATGTGCTGTTGAAAGGGTTAATACCAGCTCCAATGTTGATGTTGGTCTACTCTTGTAGCAAGGGCCGTAAGCCCCATTTCTCCAGTGACAGTCATGTATGTGATCCCATCTCGACATTAACTTAACTAACCTACAACTCTCCAAACTTCACATAGTTGACGTAAAGTGACTTTGCTAGTTTGATCTTTTCAGGGTGAAAGATGAGTAACTCCAAGCAGACGACATTTGGATTACACGATAATACGATTGAATTAGAAAGTGACAAGTCGAACATGAATGTCGGTGTCTTCAATATTCGATCAACAGGATTATGTGGATATGATGGATTAAATAGAAAATGTAATAAATTATATTGTTCTTGGGATAATATGTCTTGTCGTATCTGCGATTGTTTTAAATATATTAATATATAATTTTTACAGAAAGTTTAACATTGTCATCCTACAGGGCTGGCAATGGATTGTCCATGCTCATTTTTTAAACAATCAACTTAATTAAATTTTGTAAAATAAATAAGCCGAAATAAACTCTTTTTTTTTAGAAAATACCAGTGGAAATATTGATCCGGATGAGACGGATTTTACTTTTGCAAACATTGGCATTATGGTATGCAGGGTCAGAGGGAACTTGTAGAACGTTGGCGGAAATTGGCGCAATAAGGATGATCTGTATTTTTGAACTTCAATTATCGTCATTTCAGTAATTGCCAATTTTTCCATTTGTTTTCACACATTAGAACCACGGTAAACCGGACACACATAAAACCTCATTTTCATGGCTGCATCATTATTTTTCTTTACATATAAAGTCTGTTCACGATTGCAAAACACAACAATATGCAGTGCTTATACAGATTAATTGAAGTCGAAGCTCTCTAAACCGGACACCCAGATTTCCACCGATTTCCACTTTACATATAATTAATTTGCTTAAGAGTTCACATAACTGTCGCGAATACGATAAGGCATATTTTGTGCGGGCATAATTGGATAGAGGTGGATTAAAACAAAAGTGGAACTGTCAACATTCTACAGTCGTGTTGGTAGAGCGAATTTGTGAATCGATTTTGTAAAAGTGTCCTATAGATGTAAGACCAATCTGTCAATTGCTGGATACACATCAAAGTCCGGAAACTCTACGAATAATCCATCCATCGAGAAGCTCCGTGTCCTGTGTATGGCGTGAGAAATGGTATATTACAACCAAACCATCCGGAACTTTGGAGATGAACATAATTCCTATTCGAATGGTATAACAATAACGGGCGACAAGAAGGGACAACGGACGCTAAACGTTGGACTAGAACAGACAGTGCTTATTAACATTGTGGCTGCAGTGAATGATGACGCAAACGATGATACTGTGTCAGGTTTTGATACACGGGACGTCGATACGTCCGTAGTAGATTCGTTATTAAGTAGTAAACTATCTGTGGTATCAAATCTAGTATCACCACGAGAAAGAACGGTGTCCATACCAAGATCAACATTGTCACCGAATATGCCATCTGGAACTGTAGGGCAGAAAAAGCCGGTGTATTATAAAAATTCTGAATTCGAGGTCAAGAAGAATAAACTTATGAAGATATACGGTGGCAGTGAAGGCAATGGGAACAGAATTACCCATATCAACAGGCCATCGGTGAAGAAACAAACGTTAGAGAAACCAAAGCCGGTGCCTGTTGAGAAGGTAGTGAGGAAACTGCCAGCGACAGCACCGATCCTAGACCAAAGCAGCGACAATAAAGGGAAGCACGAGTCTGTCGTGAAAACTCATTTAACGTCCTGGTCACCCGTGCGTCGTCTCGGTGCGCTGAAGAAATCAAATTCCCGAACACTTCACGAAACATCGAAATGTGACATTATCGATATTAAACTTGCTAATGACGTTATTGAGCGGAGTAAATCGAAAACGAAAGAAGTAAATGCCCAAGCAACCCGCATCCTAGAGAAGCATACTAAAACGATATCTCCGCCAGCCGCGTCAAGACCTTACCCGTTCTACCGAAGTAAATCACTCCCGGTGGTGTTACCAGCAAAATCTAATAAATCCACCCGGTCGCCACAGAGGTACATTTCTCGGATTATTAAAAATACACCGGTGACAAGACACCGTGGAAAAGAACCTGTTGCATATGGGATTATAAGACATGTGGCAACTGGGTTCAAAATTGATGAACTTACAATCAGTAACAGTTTCCGCCAGAACAACAGTAAAGTTATAGCAATATCACGGGAAGTGAGGTTACACACTCCAAATACGAGCACACCAAGACTTTCATTAAAACAAAGAGCACGGTGGCAGTCCAGAAGATCGTTAGACAATGACAGTTGTAGTACAGCTACTAACACGAGTACCTTATACAAGACCAGCAGTACAGCTACTGCGAATAAATCAACGTTATACAATGACACTAATGCCGTTACTACCAATAAATCAACAATAGACAAGGACAATACTACAGTTACTACGAATAATTCAACGTTATACAAGGACAATTGCAATACCACTGTTATGAGTAAAGTTAGCTGTACTGAGTTGCAAAAACAACAGACAGATACAACAGTAAATGACACCACGACAAGCAAATCGATTGAAGAGGCGGTTAAAGATGCTCTGAATGGGCGAACATCTGTCAGTGAGGTAGTGTCTGGAACAGAAAACAAGGACGTGTATGAAGGTGTTCCTCCCACAACACATACCAGGCAAAACGACAAGCAGACAATTGGGATATTAAATAAGGCCTCATCATTAACGGACGCATTGTCAGAACGGAAAACTGGTAAACATGTGCAATTTGCAGGCAGACCAGCTAGTGCTGATTCCGAACGTAGTGAACACGATACCGATCGACTGAGTCCAAACATCACCGGGTACGGAGACTCAAGCATGGCACAGCTAAAAACGTACACAGCTAGAACTTTCTATCCCGGCATACAGCCGTTGACGTCACAGGACCTACAACGACTGAAACAGAAATACATCCCAACCAATATACGTAATAATATGGAAAGTCATCCAAGTCTGAACTTAACAAATAATTCTGCGATGAATATTCAAGGACTCAATCGGTCCACCAGCGAGTTGTCCGGGAGAACTGTAAGTCTCAGTATTAGTGACAACGAGGACAACGGCTCGGTGGGTGACATTGAAGGGTCATTAGACGATGTCGACGTGTCTACTTCCGACAGCGATGAGGACGATACGGACAGTGATTCAGATGACGACGAGGAGGAGACTGCTGAGGAGGAAATTGCTATACCAGACGAAACTAATGAACATAGGGAAAAGCCACCACCAAAAAAGAAGCGCGCAAAATATAAGTTTGTGAAAGCAGTAGATTTAGACTCATATACAGGGTTTGAGCATAAGAAGTTGCGGAATGTGTACAAAGGACCGTTCGTATCAAAATCTTCTGATGATCCACTTGCTAATTTTGTGAAGGTTAAAGTGAGAGATGTATATTTATAAGACATCGTGTCAAAGTGGAAGAATTTGTGGATTTTATGTTTGTTGTATTTTCCAGTAACGAAAAGTTAATACTTTTTTTATTGGGATTTTCATCATCACATATAAATAGTATAAAAACACTTGTAATTTTCAATACAATGTAGTGTAAATACTGTTCTGATACAATATACTAGTATGCGTATATGTATCTCTACATTGTTTACTAATATGTGTAAGTGATTTCAAATGAAGTACATGTAGTTCAAATATGTGTCACAACATACATGTTCTGTCAGTATCAACCAACGATGACACAGCAAAGCAACCATTTTGATCTAGAAATTATGACATGTTTGCAATACTGGAGGCTGACAAAAGACACACTTACAAAGTTTTGATGCAAGACATGTTTAAATGATTCAGCGACCTTTTGAAGGTAATAGTAATGGATGCCTGTGTATCTCGCATACATGCTTTTCCATATGCATCAAGTGACCGAGTATTACAGTAATCCTTAAAGTTAAGTTATTGAAGGTATGGCATGATGAAGAATCTCTTAGAAACTTATAGTCAGTCAGCGATCATGTGAATGTCAAATACGGTCGTATATACATACTCTTTCAATCTTCACATTTGTTTACATACATATGACATATAAACCTTATATTTACTTTACCGAAACCACACGTATACTGTTGCCATGGTAATTATGATGTCACTGCGTCGAAATCATGGTAAAAAACTAATTTGTACATAACACTGTAAAACAGCTGAAACATGGGGCTAAACCACTTTCCTACTGCAGAATTGCATGTATGACATTACATCCATCAGAGAGTAATAACATTAAAGGCATACATTCATCGTTTACATTAGGCAGTATGTGCTGCAACTTTGTCTCAAGTTTGCTAAAAATACGAATCACTGACATCAAGGCTATTTTGAACTTTCAGTAACCCAGTCTTGCACGTGTAGGATGTTTGCTGTTAACATTTATCAACTTATCTGCATATTATTTGCTGTTAATGGTATTCTGCATGCAACTAGCATTTCATCTGTTCAGTGTATTATTTATTTCACTCTTTCAATGAAAGTAATGGCTATGTTACGACTTTTCAACTGTTTCATAAGGTTCCCAGTAATGGAAATTCCAGAATATGACCTGGTGACATCATAATTATAATGACGTCAAAATACGTGAGTACTTATGCGCACGAGCAGTAAGCAATATGTATGCTTCAAATAGCACATGCGTTAACTACGGAAGCCCATTAGGGCCTCTTCACTTTTTTTTTATTCCTTTATTCAAGATCTTTTCTTGAATTTTCAAGTTTTTTCTCGAATTTTCGAGATCTTTTCTTGATTTTTCGAGATCTTTTCTTGAATTTTCAAGATACTTTCTCGCATACAGAGTACATGCAGAATTCTTGAAAATTCAAAAAAACATCTTGAACATTCAAGAAAAGATCTCGAAAATTCAAGAAAGTATCTTGAAAATTCAAGGAAAGACCTCGAAAGTTCAAAAAAACATCTTGAAAATTCAAGAAAAGATCTTGAAAATTCAATGGGCTTCTGTAGTTAACCAATATGCATGTAAAGATGTATTCTGATTTGAACAGCATATCAATTATCAAAGATATATATGGGTTACACACAGTGTCCATGTTATTTGTTTGGCCACCCTGTAGTAATCACAGGTGGAAGACTCGGACCTATGACACCAAAAAAATGCCTATTAAAAAAAAATCCCATTACCCCACCACTTGGTCTCGTACATTACCATCTTATATAAAGAAAGGTGGATAACATTGTGGCCATCATATAAAGAGCCCTCTCGTTTCCGACTCGCACAAACACAATACACATCGATTAAATGTATGATTTCTGTCGCTGGCAATCGATAAAGGTATTAGGTGTGTGAATATATTCACTTCAAATCGCTCTTTCCAGCATTTATTCAGTTATTCACATTTTGTATACCCCATCCAAAGCGAAATTTGCGTGTACGAAAGAATCTCACACAGAATCGGAGGCCGTCCGGCGTGGATTATCGGTCATATTTGACCAATAACTGATCGCCAGCTCAAACTAAAGTGGTGCACCATGACCATATACATTAGCAACTCCAGCCATACAAAGTTCGTCCAATTGTGATCGTTCACCGATCTAAAAAACACCTTTTTCTACTTTCATTCATGATTCGCGTACTCTCAGATTATGTCTTCTGGAATCCCGAAATAGGTTGAATGACGTCATTACAGTTTAGATTTAGCCAATCAGAGAAGTTCTTTACATAGACGCTTCCGGTTGTATTATGGAAGATGGTGCATTGACCCGGTTCCAGATAATGAACGAAATTAGACAAAAAAGGTTTTTTTCTGTGTGAGATTCTTTCGTACACGCAACTTTCGATTTGGATGGGGTAATCAAAACGCGAATAACTCAATAAATACTTGAAACAGCGATTTGAAGTGAGTATATTCACTCACCTAATACCTTTATCGATTGCCAGAGACATATTTCATACATTTAATCGATGTTTATTGTGTTTGTGCGAATCGGAAAAGAGAGGACTCTTTCTATAATAGCCATATTTATACCCACCTTCTATAAATAGAAGATGGTAATGTACGAGACCAAGTGGGTGGGTTAATGGGATTTTTTTTAATAGGCATTTTTTTGGTGTCATAGGTCCGAGTCTTCCACCTGTGGTAGTAATAACAAGGAAAGCCAAACTACGCTGAATTCATGTAGTTTAGACCGATTGGTGTTGGCATCCTACCAATGACAGGTTGCCATCGTTGAGCATTTTGAAAAATCACGGATAGTCGCCACGTAGTTTATTATGTCATATAGTTGCAAACTACACAAATATTACTACACAATGGCAATCATAATCTTGTAATAATTAAAGTATTTAATTGCACTAGGAAGCAAATGTCATTGGGTATACCAGAGTAGGTAGGTGAGTGCAGGTATACAGCCGTTTTCAGTAACTTGTGTGTGTAGTACAGCAGAAGTACAAGATGGCCACCAAATACAAGCATAATTTTGCTTTTGGGTACCATATCAAAGAATGTGTATATACCTCTTGTGTTTATGTATACAATGAACGTTTTCTGTATCTTTGATATGCACTATTAGGTAATTGTGTTAATAATCGCCGCCAAACAGAGATATATTATTACCAATTACATCAACTAATAAATACATAATTGAAAATACATGTAGTTCACTTAGTTGATTGGATATATTTTTCCAATTAATTTGTTTTATTTCTTTGTTTTGGTTTAACGGCCTATCAACATCTAAGGTCATTTAAGGCCGGGTCAATGGGTTTAGTACTAAATCCCATATATTACCTATACAAGTACATGTACATGTTCAAGTATGTAATGCCCATCCATACTAGTAATATTTATGAATATTTCTGTACCATTCTTTTAACATCAGACTGCAATCATCACCCGGACCGGTTGACCGGTTGATACTGTCACTATCACCGCAATGTCACATGGTGTACGGATATGATATGTAACACAAATAGGACACAAGGTTGTCAGCAAATGTAAAATGAGCATGGACACCAAATATTTTTGCAAATTCAATACTTCTGATTGATTGATTGATTGATTGATTGTGGTTTTATGCATGTTCAACGGCAAGGTCATATATAGATGGGAAGATGGTACAGCAAGCACTATGAATTCATCAATAAGACACACATACCCTCCCAATCGCCCACAATATTTCCGAAAAGACAAACGGAAAATACCATGGAAAGGGCATATAAATGTAACATATAAATCTCTTTGATTTCTGTTATTGACCCATACATACACATTATCTATGGCACGCCGTTTTACTATTTATTCAGAGTAAAATATATCTCTTTGAGTCAATAAGATATCTCTTTCAATCAACAAGATATCTCTTTCAGACAAACATATATCTATTTCAGTCAATAAGATATCTAATACATGAACAAGATATCTTTATAAGTAACAGATATCTTCCTCAGTCAAATATATATCTTATTGACGGAAGAAGATATCTCATTTACTGAAAGAGATATGTTATTGACTCAAATAGATATCTTATTGACTGAAAGAGATATATTATTGAATCAAAGAGATATCTTATTGACTGAAAGAGATATTTTATTGTCAGAAAGAGATATCTTGTTGACTCAAAAAGAGATATCTATTTCATCATACTAGATATCTACTTCTCGGAAAGAGATATCTCTTTGAAAATAATAGAAGAGATATCTATTTGGCTCATTAAGATATCTTATTGAAGGAAAGAGATATATTTTATTGTGAAGTAGATATCTAGTATTTCAAAAGAGATATATATCTAAGAATTTAATAAAGATATCACTTTGACTCAACAAGATATCTATTTGACAGTTCAAGATATCTCTTTAAGTCAACAAGATATTTCTTTGAGTCAACAAGATATCTAGTTTGATGAAAGAGATATATATTTGAAGCCTTTCAATAAGATATCTGTTTTTTAATTGTATAAATTAATTCTCCCTACCAGGAAAATATTTCCACCATCCCGCTAATGGACCACAAAATCAACTTATTTATTGACTATTTTCTGATTGGACAATAATTATATGACTTGCAGGGAGCAACAGTTACTGTTAAGTAGTCGATCAAACAGATATCTATATGAAAAAGTCAAATAGATATCTAATTGATTTAACAAGATATCTCTTTCACCATAGAAGATATCTGTTTCATACAACAAGATATCTGTTTGGCTATGTACGATATCTTATTCATAGAAGTAGATATCTGTTTCATTGAATCTAAAGAGATATATTATTGACGAAAATATATATCTTATTGACTGAAAGAGATATCTTATTGACTGAAAGAGATATATGTAACTGTGAAACAGATATCTATATTGTTATTATCATAGATATATCTATTTCAGAGTTACATATATCTCTTCAGTCAATAAGATATCTCTTTCATTCAAGAATATATCTCTTTCAATCAACAAGATATCTCTTTCTGACAAACATATATCTTATTGACTGAAATAGATCTATGTTTGTCAGAAGAGATATCTTGTTGATTGAAAGAGATATCTTATTGACTCAAAGAGATATATTTTACTCTGAATACATAGTAAAACGGCGTGCCATAATTATCTAACACATGTCTAAGCTATGGAAATTTTCCAATGTGTCCATAAACCAAATATGTGTATATACATTCTTCTTCGACATTACGCCCTGGTGCAGTTGTATAATTCAATTATTACACAATTTTATTGCCATTAGAAGGCAATATATTCATAATTGGTGGCCATCTTAGACCACCTCCGATAATTGAAAAGCCCCTGCTCCTATATAACTGATTATCGCATCAATGACGGACCAAACAGTATAGCTTCCATATCGATAGTGGCTTGTAACCATGGTAATAGAGATATTTCATTTCTTCATTTATAATCTGTGTAGAGATGAAAAAAAACAACTAAATTGTGTTCATTTTTGTCTACACCTGTTAAATAAGAACCAGAAATATGTTAGTTGGACATGGATGCCGCCATTCAATTAAAGCTGTACAACTGCCGTAATGGGCAATCTTCACTAAAGACAGAGGACATTATCTGTGATATATCACGAATACATCCCAAGCCGTGTGTGACTTGTGCACCGAACAAAGTCTTTAGTAAACAACAGGTAGGCATTGCATTAAAGGGAGATAACTTCATACCTACGAAATCCATCTTTAGGTCATGATGTTCACATATGGATCATCACTGGTGATGCACTCCGTATTAACATAAAATGTTTCATGTCAAATAATACACCAGTTTCCTGACAAGATGCCACTCAGCTCCACTTAAAGCTATTGCATAAACACATTTTTCATCTAGTAATCGGCATAAATTTCTTGTGCCGGTTACTACAGGGGCGCCATGCAGGACAGGTTAATTATGTGTACAAAACCAATTTTGTCCAGACAAAATTGAGTTTTGTAACACTAAAAATCACATAATCCAATTATGTAAAATTCTGATACAAAAACCAATTTTGTCCAGACAAAATTGAGTTTTGTAACACTAAAAATCACAAAATCCAATTATGTAAAATTCTGATACAAAAACCAATTTTGTCCAGACAATTGAGTTTTGTAACACTAAAAATCACAAAATCCAATTATGTAAAATTTTTATATACAAAATTCATTTTTGTTATAAAGGATTCAATTTTGTAAGACAGAATTGAGTTTTGTGAACAAAATTCAGTTTTGTGGGACAGAATTCAGTTTTGTCCACAAAAGTCAGTTTTGTCCACAACAATTAGTTTGCGTAACTGATAGTCTATGTCATCTCTACGTTGATTGGTTGAGATCGGTCTCAGTCCATTTTACTAGATGGTGGAGTACACTTGCAGGTTTAAATATTTCAATGCGAAAATATAACCCAATATATCAATATTATACTTCTTTATGGACAGTTATTTTGGTTATATTATGATTACCGGGACAACCGCAACGCAAAACCGCCGCAATCTCCAGCCGAAATGTGCACACACATCAACTATTGCGCCGCACCACCACACGAGACCATTTTATCGTGGGACCTTGCTAGCACCCCGTGTATACGTTTAAACAGTAAGAATACCTTGCAACACTCAGCTACAAAGCAGTAACAAGTGTGTTTCATCCAGCGTTCTCTGAAACTTACTTCTTCAGACGCCATTTTGGATCGCTGATCGGCGACCGTGACCCATTTCTCCAGTCCAGTTTCTGACCAAAGGTAGTCCTTCTTACATGCGTGTGCAGAATTGAATTTTGTGACACAGAATTGAATTTTGTTACACAGAATTGAATTTTGTGACACAGAATTGAATTTTGTTACACTTGAATTTTGTGACACAGAATTGAGTTTTGTGGCACAAAAGTGAATTTTGTGAAATTTTGTGACACATAATTGAATTTTGTGACACAGAATTGAGTTTTGTGGCATAAAAGTGAATTTTGTGACACAGAATTGAGCTTTGTGGCACAAAAATGAATTTTATAGACAAAATTGAGCCATGTCCCACTTGGCGCCCCGTAGTTACTAGGTGAAAATGTGCATGTAGCTGAATGGGAATTTGTCAGTAATCTGGCGAATATTTCGATGTTAAGGTCATCATAATATCGCTATCAGGTCGATACTACGATATCACAACAGTATGATCATGATGACGATAGTACGATACTACGATGACGATAGTACGATATAATATCGTAGTATCGTCATCGTACTATCGTGGTATCGCGTTATCGTCATCGTGTTATCGTACTATCGCCATCGTGGCATCGTCATCGTAGTATCGTAGTATCGTAGTATCGTCATCGTAGCATCGTACTATCGTCATCATAGTATCGTACTATCGTCATCGTAGTATCGTAATATCGTAGAATCGACCCGATAGCGATATTACGATGGCCTTAACGGAACACCGTATCTATGTGATTGACAACTAATGGACCTAAATCACCAAGATAAACATTCCGTCAAAGGGACAAGACTCCAAAATACAAAAAGTACAAACACCAGAGTTGTCTTTCTTACATGTGACATGTCTTTATTATGACATTGTAGTTGGTTCTCCATGGGCTACAAGTTCAGTTAAAGGGACCATTACTTAGGTGGATATATCACAACATTTAGGTCCAAACCAAACCAAACTGCACATACCGGTAATATTTGAACCATGTTTAAATGATGTAACAGGGGGACCCCCCCCCCCCACCAATAATTTTGTTGCGGGGGTGCCTGTCCCCCCCCCCCCCCGCCAATGATTATGTAATAAAGCACATATCATCATCCTCAAACTTGCTGAGAATGCAGGAAATGGTGTTGCACTCCTCTTAGATTTCCAAAATTCCCAAGAGAGCATGCCCCCGGACCCCCTAGCAACATCCAGGCCCTTTGGGTCATCAAGACTGGACCCTGAGGATACACTGAAATGGCGTTTCACGCCTCTTATATTTATGGCCCCGGACCCCCCAAGCAAAATTTGGGTCATCAAGACTGTGACCTGAGATTGCATGAAATGGCGTTTCACGCCTCTTACATTTTCAAAATTTATGGTGGAGCATGCCCCCGGATCCCCCTAGCAACATCGGGCCATTTGGGTCCTCAAGACTGGACCCTGAGGATACACTGAAATGGCGTTTCACGCCTCTTAGATTTGTGGCCCCGGACCCCCCAAGCAAAATCGGGCATTTTGGGCCTCATGATTGCCCACACCCCCCACCCCCCACCCCCAATAATTTTCCCGTTCCACCGCCTATGTGTAAGTCACTTATCATGCCTCATCATGAAAAGTAAATCCCATCTCCATAAATCTATTTAAAACTATGCGGATGCAGATGTTGACAGAGAGGTGACAAACAGACGAGCCAAGAATAAAGTTCCCATCTCTGTTCATTACCATGACCATTTTCAATGATATACAGCCTATTAGTCCCTTTAATTGACACAAGTGTATCGCAGATATTGTGGCATGGTTATTTATCGCTGAGGACAACTCGCAACACTTCTCAAAATATCTACCATACAATCATGTAACCACACAATACTTACAACTCATATATAGAGAATGTATTGCACATGTTAGTATATATAAACGTTCTAGATAGATAGATAATATGTTAAAGAAATCAAATACACGCTGACTGATACACAATTGTCGTATCCTGCATTGTACACCTGGGGCCTGTTTCACTAAACTTTGTATGACTAAAATGTTTGTAAATGCAAAATTATGATAGTCTGTAAATTTCACATTAACAATGCAGCCTATGTTCAATTAATGTAAATCCATCAATTGAAATTTTCAGACGATCCTAAGTTTGCACTTACGATAATTTTAGTCATACAAAGTTTAGTGAAACAGCCCCCAGGGTCACAACAAATTGAAAACTTATGTTTCATTGGTCAAACGTCACGCTACTGAATGACGCCAGTGTAAAGCACAGGTTGAAGTAACGGACCGCGGTCTATAAATACATGTACATTAAATATGCCTAAAAGCATCAATAAATGAAAAAAAAGAAGCTAAAAATATTTGTTTACTCCCTCCTTATAGACTTATACAAGTCTATATGGAGGGAGTAAAAAAAATTGTTTAGCTTATTTGTTTTCATTTATTGATGCTTTTATGCATATTTAATGTATTTATAGACCTCGGTCCGTTACTTCAACCTGTGGTGTAAAGACGCAATGTAAACAAGTCCAAGATAATAATAACGCAACGGAAGCGGTATCGCGCCTGCCGAGGCATTTGACCGTGAACATTACAAGTAAATAAATGACCTTGACCTTGAAACCTTCAAGATGACCTTGACCTTGAGAATTTGGATTTGGGGGTGTGCGTTTAACGCATTTCTGTTACAAAACCGGTGAACATTAAAAGTAAATAAATACCTTGACCTTCAGAATTTGGATGTGGGGTGTGCGTAATGAAGCATCATCCCTAGACAAACATTGATGTGAAATATTATCAAAGTCTGGCAAGGGGTTAAAGAGATATTGTGAAAAAACAATAACTTCAAGGCATTTGCCTTACAAACAAACCGGACGACGCGGACGACGTGGACGACGACGGAAAAAGCGCCGTCTATAGTCGCGCCTCTGATAAAGCAGGCGCGACAAAAAAACATGACCATCGGCTAGCATGAAATGTTACCTGATAAATAGAATATCAGGCTATTGTCTTTTGACATCAATTTATCAAGCTCGGCTTTGAAACGGTAGAATTCCTCGGCAAGCCTCGTAAACTTGACATCAAAAGACAGTAGCCTCGTATTCTCTATATATGACATAATGGCCCAGCTCTGAAATTGCCACCCATATTATGTGCAGTTCTTCATCGATATGTATTACTCTGAAAAAATATAATATACTAATTATATGTAGCACTATAAATACTGTTGAAAATGTAATAGAAATGCCCGAGCACAGCGGAATTCAATTTACCGTAATTATTCTAATATTAGCCAATTTTTCAGTAAAAATATGTTATTCTCAGCTGTAAAGTATTGTCATGTCAAACATAAAACAGTTGTGCCATTATCATGCACAAACAACACGAGGAATTTGAACAGCCCTTTTAGCGTGAATATTAACCCTTACACCGCTATCTGAATTTTAGTCGTCTGCTGTTTATTTTCTATTTTCCAGTTTTATCATCAAAAACATACTTTGACAGCACTTTAGAATAATTTACAACATGCTTTGACAGCACTTTAGAATAATTTCCGTTGGAAATTATTCTAAAGTGCTGTCAAACCATGTTTTTTATTGAGAAATAAGGCAAGCTATAAAAGCAACAGCAGACGACAAGTGTTGTGTGTAGCGGTCTAAGAGTTAGAATATATACAGTACATCAACATTAAAATGACATTTACAGAAAATATAGATGATTTTGTAAAATAAATAACAGACATTAACAACAGCAATGCAACAACAGTGGCAATTCCTGAGCAGGGCCCAAGATTATACAAGTGCTGTATCTAACAGGCGCCCGTTTCACTAAACATCGTACGACTAAAATGTTCGCAAGTACAAATTTAGGATCGTCTGGAAAGTTCAATTGATGGATACACATTTATTTAGCATTGGCTGCAGCCTATGCTCAATAAATGTAAATCCAATAATTGTTTACCAGAAAATATTGTTAATGTGAAATTTACAGACTATCACAATTTTGCACTTACGAACATTTTTAGTCGTACAAAGTTGAGTGAAACGGGCCCCAGGTGCTTACATTATACATATATAAAGTGCTGCATCTAAAACAAGTGGAGACATGTCACATGGTGTGTCTGGCATGAATAGGAAAGATAAGCAAGATTATAAAAGTACAAACAAATATACATAGCATCATATGCACCAATTAAACGTTTGTAGTTTTAACCCTTAGAATGCAGGACATGTAAATTTGTGTCCGTTGCTAGTTTATATTTTGTCTTCTTTCCCTATAAAAACATGTTTTGACAACACTTTGGAATCATTTCCATTGGAAATGATTCTAAAGTGTTGTCAAAACATATTTGTGATAAGTAAAATGAAATTAAAAAATGAACAGCAAACGACTAAATGTATTTCAGCATTGAAAGGGTTAACATTGGGTAAAGAAGAGCATAGTAGAATATTGACGATATCATGCACTGTTCGCCATTCAGTGAGGTAAGCAATCATCACTATTATATAGTAGAATATTGACGATATCATGCACTGTTCGCCATTCAGTCAGGTAAGCAATCAGCACTATTCTATAGAAGAATATTGACAATATCATGCACTGTTCACCATTCATTCAGGTAAGCAATCAGCACTATTCTATAGTAGAATATTGACGATATCATGCACTGTTCGCCATTCAGTGAGGTAAGCAATCATCACTATTCTATAGTAGAATATTGACGATATCATGCACTGTTCGCCATTCAGTCAGGTAAGCAATCAGCACTATGATATAGTAGAATATTGACGATATCATGCACTGTTCACCATTCAGTCAGGTAAGCAATCATCACTATTATATAGTAGAATATTGACGATATCATGCACTGTTCGCCATTCAGTCAGGTAAGCAATCAGCACTATTCTATAGAAGAATATTGACAATATCATGCACTGTTCACCATTCATTCAGGTAAGCAATCAGCACTATTCTATAGTAGAATATTGACGATATCATGCACTGTTCGCCATTCAGTGAGGTAAGCAATCATCACTATTCTATAGTAGAATATTGACGATATCATGCACTGTTCGCCATTCAGTCAGGTAAGCAATCAGCACTATTCTATAGTAGAATATTGAAGATATCAGGCACTGTTCACCATTCAGTCAGGTAAGCAATCATCACTATTCTATAGTAGAATATTGACGATATCATGCACTGTTCGCCATTCAGTGAGGTAACCAATCATCACTATTCTATAGTAGAATATTGACAATATCATGCACTGTTCACCATTCAGTCAGGTAAGCAATCAGCACTATTCTATAGTAGAATATTGACGATATCATGCACTGTTCGACATTCAGTTGCGCCTTCGGGATGGTAAACCAATCAATCACTATTCTATAGGTAGAATATTGACGATATCATGCACTGTTCACATTCAGTGATGGAGGTAACCAATCAGCACTATTCTATAGTAGAATATTGACGATATCATGCACTGTTCGCCATTCAGTCAGGTAAGCAATCAGCACTATTCTATAGTAGAATTTTATTGACGATATCATGAACAATGTTCACCATTCATTCAGGTAAGCAATCTAGCACTATTCTATAGTAGAATATTGACGATATCATGCACTGTTCACCATTCATTCAGGTAAGCAATCAGCACTATTCTATAGTAGAATATTGACGATATCATGCACTGTTCGCCATTCAGTGAGGTAACCAATCATCACTATTCTATAGTAGAATATTGACGATATCATGCACTGTTCACCATTCAGTGAGGTAACCAATCATCACTATTCTATAGTAGAATATTGACGATATCATGCACTGTTCACCATTCAGTGAGGTAAGCAATCAGCACTATTCTATAGTAGAATATTGACGATATCATGCACTGTTCGCCATTCAGTCAGGTAAGCAATCAGCACTATTCTATAATAGAATATTGACGATATCATGCACTGTTCACCATTCAGTCAGGTAACCAATCATCACTATTCTATCAAAGTGTATAGATTGTTAACAGATTGCAGCAAGATCAGTAGCCCATTTCAGCAAAATTGCAAAGTATACTTATCTTGCTAAGTACACTTTGAGGGAGAAATTTTCAGTTTAAGGATAAGTTTATTAATTTTTATTATACTTAATGTATTACATTATCACAGCCAGTTTGGCTGTGATAATGTAATAAATTCAGTATAATAATTCTGCATAGTTTTAATCATCAAATATATGCAATCGTTAGTTCTGTACGAAATAATGCATTTCGGGACAAATAGATGATTACTCCCTTAAAGTATACTTAGCTAGATAAGTATACTTAGCAATTTTGGTGAAATCGGATACAGAAGCTAGACAGACCATAAATGTCACATGCCCTATTTCTCCATTCACAGCTATATGTACAGTTACAAATAGTTACGTGTTAACAACTAACAAGTTCAGTAAATAAATACACACCCCCCCCCCCCACCATCCAAAAGAAAACACCGATTTGATACATGAACAGGCTTCTAAAAATATCAGAAAGCGGTTCAAAGGTTACAATCGAAATTTCATGTCCATTATTTACATTTTACCTCTAAGTGTGACCTTGACATTGGACTAGGCATGTGGGTGTTGAACACAACACGTACATCGTCTCATCATGGCAAACATTTGTGGCTAATTATTTGCAAATTCGTTCATCGATTTAAAAGTTATAGAGCGGAAATAAAATTTTGACATTTGACCTCTAGGTGACCTTGGATGTAGACCTTGGCCGTCGAGATGTGGGTATTGAACGCAACACATCGTCTCATCACAGCAAACCTTTGTGGCAAATTATTTGAAAATCCATTCGTCAATTTAGAAGATACAGAGCGGGAAAAAATTGCCTTTGCCTTCTAAGTAACCGTGACCTTGGATGTAGACATGTGGATGTTGAACATGACATCGTCTCATCAGGGCAAATATTCGAAAATACATTCATCGTTTTAGATGCTATAGAGCGGAAACAAAATTTGACCTTTGACCTCTAAGTGACCTTGACCTTAGACAAAGACATGTGGATATTGAACGCAACACATCGTCTCATCATGACAAACCTTTGTGGTCAATTATTTGAAAATCCATTCATCGGTTTAGAAGATACACAGAGTGGGAAAAAATCACCTTTGACCTCTAAGTAACCATGACCTTGGATGTAGACATGTGGATGTTGAACGCGACACATCATTTCATCATGGCAAATATTTGAAAATCCATTCATTGCTTTAGAAGATACACAGAGTGGAAAAAAATCACCTTTGACCTTTAAGTGACCTTTAAGTGACATTGACCTTGGATGTAGACATGTGGATGTTGAAGGTGACACATCCTCTCATCATGGAAACTAGCTATGGAATATTATTGGAAAATACATTCATTGGTTTAGAAGATATTGAGTGGAACCAAATGTGACATTTGACCTCTGAATGACTCGACCTTGAACATAGACATGTGGGTATTGCTGAACACATTACCTCATTATGGCAAAAATGTGTGGCAATTTATTTAAAAATCAATTCATCGATTTAGAAGTTTTAGAGCAGAAACAAAATTTGACATTTGACCTCTAAGTGACCTTAACCATGGATGTAGACACATGGGTATTGACACATCGTCTCATCATGGTAAACATTTGTGGCAAATTATTTGAAAATCCATTTATCGGTTTAGAAGATATCAAGCACTGAATGACTCGACCTTGAACATAGACATGTGGGTATTGCTGAACACATTACCTCATTATGGCAAAAATGTGTGGCAATTTATTTAAAAATCAATTCATCGATTTAGAAGTTGTAGAGCAGAAACAAAATTTGACATTTGACCTCTAAGTGACCTTAACCATGGATGTAGACACATGGGTATTGACACATCGTCTCATCATGGTAAACATTTGTGGCAAATTATTTGAAAATTTAGAAGATATCAAGCAGAATTCACATTTCGAACAGAACGACCGACCGACAACCTGATTTGTTTAGCCACCCCCCCCCCCCCACCCCCTCTAATTTCATTTCATTTCATCAAAATTGCAAATGGCAATTCCATCCCAACTTCAAATCTAAATATCATAAGCAATAGTTATACCGTTTCAGACAATTCAGAATATTTTTTCTATAATTATCTGGATGTTTCACATGTTTCAGAAGCTAAACTTTTGATATAATCCATTAAGAAGTTTGAAGCGAATTCTAGGGCACACCGGCTGTTTCTAGATGATTCAATGTTTAAACACATATAATAAGAGGGCTTCCAGTCTACCTTGTGTGTATAAACCTATGATTCCACTGTCAAACCCCTTAAATTATCCCTGTTCAGTAGCCGTTTCACCAACATTGCTAAGCATACTTATTTAGCAGTATACTTTGAGGGAGTAATCATTATTTTTCCTGAAATTTATTATTTCATATAGAACTAACAACTGCATATATATGTGATGATTAAAAGTATGCATAATTAATATACTAAATTTATTACATTATCATGGCTGTGATAATGTAATAAATTCAGTATAATATTTAATAAATGTATCCTTTTATTGAAATTTCTCCCTCAAAATGTACTTAGTAAGATAAGTATACTTATACTTGGCAATTTTGGTGAAATAGGCTACAGTTTAATGGAAGTCCAAAAATCCTCTATCTACCTACCCTCACCTATGTTAGGTCTGGATCGGGGAGGGGGAATAAATATCACTTATGATTTATTTATCATACTCTTTCTTGTCGGTCTTCAACATGGGTCAGACTCGGACATAGGACAGAAAAGTGCACATGCAAATATAGCTCATTACCCCACCAACCTGTTGTTGTACAGTGCAGTAAGTTAAATTTACAGCCATTTACTTTCTCCCGTCAACACAGTCCGTATGTGCCGTGAAACATTTTTGATATGCTGCCAATACGACCTAACCACTGCGTATGCATATTTGCTGGTGACTGGGGTTATTTTTTGCATCTTAAAGCCATTTGTGGGTGTTCACGGGATAAATAGAATAGTAGGTTAGTGCCGTGAATGGGAAAATATCGGGCGCCGCACGCAAACGGGATGTGCTCGGCAGAGCCTCGCCCATCCCGTTTCCTAAGCCTTGCTAGATAGTTTTTCCCATTCACGGCACTAACCTACTATTCTCTATATACAGCCATTGTTTATGGCCTTATAGAAAAGCAGCTCCTGTGAGTAATTAATTATATGTGTAACATTTTAATCGCGAGATTAATATGAGACTCGCCTTGTCATTTTGTACCTTCGGTAATTTCATTAAATACGTTTACAAATTTTTCAGATATAAAGTCAAAAGTTGACAAAATATTCCGCATGTACTCTGAAAAATTTGTCAACTTTTGACTTTATTTATGAAATTCCATATGAACAAAATCACATGGCGTGTCTCAAATATATAAGTTCAGAATGTTTATGTTCATGCGAGCACATTTTCTCTGCAATGACATATGTTCCATTTAGACTATGAGCACAGCTCAGCCTCGATCAAACAGACATGCTGGTTTTGAACACGAGAACAACTCATGTGCTTAGCTTATAAGCACAAGTTCATAACATATTGGACATCAGCTACAAACTCAATATTGGTAAAGCAATATTTTAGTTGTCACATGTCAAATGTGAACTTTTGAAAAAAAGCTTTACCCCATTGTGGAACATCTCTAAACCGGACACCCTGGGAGGTCCCCAGAGTGTCCGGTGTAGAGAGGTTCCACTGTACATACATCTACCTGGCAAGTATATAAGCAGGGGTGAGATAATTTTTAGGAACCAGGCCAAAGTTTCCATTCTGCCGCCCTACCCACCACGATTTATCATCCAACTGTCGGCTCAGTATGTGCACTATATCTCCCTTCTTGAAGGAGAGCTCATTATCTAAATCGCTTGTACAGTCCCATTTCCCGTAATACAGATTATCAAAGTCTTCATCGGGTCGATGCTTAAGGTCTATTTTTACCTTCGTTTTAACGGGTTCGTTAGGGAGTGATGGTAACGGGCGAAGATTTTGGGCAGGTTGGGGTTGGCGGGTTGTGGGGGGTAGGGGTGCCGATGGGGGTTTACCCCGCGCTGGGACCGTAGGTACGGGATCTAGCATCTCAAGGGGTGGGGGTGGTCAATTCTACGTCAAATTCCGTGCTCGCGCCTTCGTTGTATATGCCTTCAGGCAAGCTGTTTGATTCTTGTTCTTTTTTATCTTGATCCTTGTTGGTAGAGTCGTTTCTTTTCCTGGATTTCACACTTGGCGACATTGGCGTTGGAGGAACAGGCGGAAGGTCATGCCTCGGTTTGACGGGCGTCGGTGGAGTGGGAGGGACAGTGGCTGTGTATTTGCCACGATGGATAGGGGCAGGAGGGGTAGGAGGTTTAGGTTCATCATTTGTTGGTTTATTATCAGAGTTATATGCGGCTTCGTAAAACACCTCAATAACCTCACCAGTGTTTTCTGTGACCTTCACCCCGACATCGTAGTCATCGGCACTGCCGCCAGTGATGTTCAATTCCTCCGAACCACCAACTGTGTCATAAATATCTTCCTCTGTGTATTTGCCACGATGGATAGGGGCAGGATGGGTAGGAAGTTTAGGTTCATCATTTGTTGCGACTTCGTACAACACCTCAATAACCTCGCCAGTGTTTTCTGTTACCTTCACCCCGACATCCACATGGTAGTCATCGGCGCTGTCTATTTTTACCTTCGTTTTAACGGGTTCGTTTGGGAGTGATGGTAACGGGCGAAGATTTCGGGCAGGTGAGGGTTGGCGGGTTGTGGAGGGTAGGGGTGCCGATGGTGGTTTACCCCGCGCTGGGACCGTAGGTACGGGATCTAGCATCTCAAGGGGTGTGGGTGGCAAGTCCACGTCAAATTCCGTGCTCGCGCCTTCGTTATATATGCCTTCAGGCAAGCTGTTTGATTCTTGTTCTTTTTTATCTTGATCCTTGTTGGTAGAGTCGTTTCCTTTCCTGGATTTCACACTTGGCGACCCTGGTGTTGGAGGAACAGGCAGAAGGTCATGCCTCGGTTTGACGGGCGTGGGTGGAGTGAGAGGGACAGTGGCTGTGTATTTGCCACGATGGACAGGGGCAGGAGGGCTAGAAAGTTTAGGTTCATCATTTGTTGCGACTTCGTAAAACACCTCAATAACCTCGCCAGTGTTTTCTGCGACCTTCACCCCGACATCTACATCGCAGTCATCGGCGCTGTCTATTTTTACCTTCGTTTTAACGGGTTCGTTTGGGATTGATGGTAACAGGCGAATATTTCGGGCAGGTGGGGGTTGGCGGGTTGTGGCGGGTAGGGGTGCCGATGGGGGTTTATCCCGCGCTGGGACCGTAGGTACGGGATCTAGCATCTCAATGTGTGGGGGTGGCAAGTCCACGTCAAATTCCTTGCTCGCGCCTTCGTTATATATGCCTTCAGGCAAGCTGTTTGATTCTTGTTCTTTTTTATCTTGATCCTTGTTGGTAGAGTCGTTTCCTTTCCTGGATTTCACATTTGGCGACATTGGCGTTGGAGGAACAGGCGGAAGGCCATGCCTCGGTTTGACGGGCGTCGGTGGAGTGGGAGGGACAGTGGCTGTGTATTTGCCACGATGGATAGGGGCAGGAGGGGGGTAGGAAGTTTAGGTTCATCATTTGTTGCGACATCGTAAACCACCTCAATAACCTCGCCAGTGTTTTCTGTGACCTTCATCCCGACATCCACATAGTAGTCATCGGCGCTGCCGCCAGTGACGTTCAACTCCTCCGAACCACCAACTGGTTCGTAAATATCTTCCTCTGTGGACAAATTTAAACGTAAATGGTTGAGAGTCTGGGATTCCTGCCTTTCAATTCGAGTGGTAACAACATATACTTTCGAACATAAATAGAGAAAACATTCTCCAAATTTTCATACTAGTGAAGTCTGGCCTATAATGGGTTAAATGTACATGCCCACTCCGTAGACACAAAATGTTCTTTATTGGAATTAAGTAAGTGTTTAATTGTGTCATTATTCCACCCGTTCTAAAAATTACAAGTGCCCGCTATACAGATACAATCATTTAGTAATATTAATTTAACTGATAGTAACTCGCAGTGGTATCAGACTATTTTCATATGCAAATGAGGCACGATATTTTTTAATCATTTATACTAATTAAATGCATCACCTGAACAAATAACATTTTCGACAGATTTTAAAGTATGATCATTGCACATCAAAAAATAAATACAGATAATAAATAGTAATCTCCGTTAACTTTTTAAGGAAACACTGTTATCGCCCCTGATATCAGCGTGGAAATTTACGTCTCATATAAAATGTGAAATTATATCAATCAATGCATGGAGTAATAGTGAATGAATGTTTATTTCGCCAGAATATGTCTCAGATTATGTCTCTGATATAAAGAACATTATGTGCCTACTGAGTGGGCATGTACCTTTAACATAAGATTACATTTAAATAAATTATTCATTTGAAATACAAGGTAAATATATAGCATCTCAAATACTGATATATTTACTGATACAATTCTCATAATGACAAACGAATCCTTTTGTGACCATCATCAGTGTATTGTCATATTAGCATGTGCAGTGTCATAGTCAGGTGGGTGCAAGGGATGTGTACAAACCCTTAAAGGTAAGGCGTGTATTTTTACTTTACTTACTGTTATACATGTATATGTGAACAAAAATGCGAAGCTCACAATATACGTCCGTTGAGGCATGGCCAGTCAACAAGGGGAGAAAACTCACTGAAAATCTACCTCTCTCCATGATAAACATGTGTGGACAAGGATACAGAATGTGAAAATTAGAAATGGCCACCAAGGGCAGACAAGATATTCGAAAATTCTGAAAATCAATATCGTTCTTCATTTTGCTCCGATAAAAATGTATACAAAATTTGGTTACGATCCATCAAGTACACCTCTAGTTATTGCGTGTACAAGGTGTGACTGACCGCTTCCCGTTCACTTGTACAATGTTATCACATAAAACGTATAAAATAAAGCTTAAAATACTGTAGTCAAGGAAACTGAATGTAGAAATCAATATATTTTTTCCAGGAAATGATACTGCCACAATTGCTTTCCAAACTCGATCCACAATTCACAGCACCTTGGCAAGACATTGGCTATGACACTGCTGTGCACAAGATATATACAAAAGCTTTAGATCTGTATCAGACTGCATATGGTCACTGATCTGGTCTATTAATTTAGGGGTTTTCCAAAACAAATTGTATCCAAAAACACTGTTATTGTGATAACCCAATACAACCATACTAACCCTACAACTATATTTTGGGATACCAAGACAATGTATTTATTTACCTATGAGAATGCCTCCATAGGTGATGATCTCCTTCCATTTCTCATAGTCTTCTGTGTTGGTGGCCATAAACTGAGAAAGGTAACAAAACATGAAAGTACTAAATAAATACAGTGGAACAAACACACACCGGACACCGAGGGAAGCCCCGTGTTCAGTGATGGAACTGTCATTATGCAACTGAGGCACGAACTTAACCTTTATATTCAGAAATTAAAACATGATGAAACAAGAGCTCCGCGGAGCAAGATGTCCCGCCTGGCGCAGTTTGATAGTACACAAGGAGCTTGTAATAACATTGGGGTTAGTGAGCACTATGGGCTTTCTATAGAATGATGTTTTCAAAACTGAGAATTATCTAAGCCCGCGACATTGACCTTGGGGTTAGCATGCACCATGGGCTTTCTGTAGAATCATGTCGGATGTTGCTATAGTTTACACCTAAGAAGTATTAAAGCATTCCATCAAGGGAAACAGAAGTTGTAATAAATTAAACTGATAGTTAAGTTTTCCAAAACCAGAATTGTCTAAGCCCGTGATCTTGACCTTCCGGGATTGCGGGCACCATGGGCTTTCTGTAGAATGATGCGGATGTTGCTACAAATGCATGTATGGAATATTAAAGCATTCCACTGAGGGAAACATAAGTTACAATGAATAAACCTGAGCGGTAAGGAGACCATACGTGCCTCGAAAATGAGAAGTCACAACATACGGTATGCTTCTTACAAAATAAGATGCAAACAGTGTATATCCAGATCACCAAGATCTGCACTTTATGCAATATCTGTTCTCTAGCAAATGTGTGTAAATAGCCAAAGGACAAAAGATTTGTGCACGGAATGCGTTCAGTATGTCCACTGTACCTGGAATATTCTCTTTGTAGTATCGTTGGCATACACCTCAAAACAAAGATCCTTCTCTTTCTTCTTGCTCGACAAGTCAGGGGCATTACGAAACATGTAGCCTGCAAATAGACGAATCGCTGGCATTACGAAACAAGTAGCCTGCAAATAGACGAATTGTGGGCATTACGAAACAAGAAGCCTTCAAATAGACGAATCATGGGCATTACAAAACAAGTAGCCTGCAAATAGACGAATTGTGGGCATTACGAAACAAGTAGCCTGCAAATAGACGAATTGTGGGCATTACGAAACAAGTAGCCTGCAAATAGACAAATTGTGGGCATTGCGAAACAAGTAGCCTGCAAATAGACGAATCATGGGCATTCCGAAACAGGTAGCTTGCAAATAGATGAATTGTGGGCATCACGAAACAAGTAGCCTGAAAATAGACGAATTGTGGGCATTACAAAACAAGTAGCCAGCAAATAGACGAATCGTGGGCATTACGAAACAAGTAGTCATTACGAAACATGTAGCCTGCAAATAGACGAATTATGGGCATTACGAAACAAGTAGCCTGCAAATAGACGAATCGCGGGCATTACGAAACAAGTAGCCTGCAAATAGATGAATAGTGCGCATTACGAAACAAGTAGCTTGCAAATAGACGACGAATCGTGGGCATTACGAAACAAGTAGCCTGCAAATAGACGAATCGCGGGCATTACGAAACAAGTAGCCTGCAAATAGATGAATAGTGCGCATTACGAAACAAGTAGCTTGCAAATAGACGACGAATCGTGGGCATTACGAAACAAGTAGCCTGAAAAGAGACGACGAATCGCGGGCATTACGAAACAAGTAGCCTGAAAAGAGACGACGAATCGCGGGCATTACGAAACAAGTAACTTGCAAATTGAAGAATCGTAGGCATTACGAAATAAGTAGCCTGCAAATAGACGAATCGTGGGCATTACGAAACAAGTAGCCTGTAAATAGACGAATTGTGGACATTACGAAACAAGTAGCCTGCAAATAAACGAATCGAGGGCATTATGAAACATGTAGCCTGAAAATAGACGAAATGTGGGCATTATGAAACATGTGGCCTGCAAATAGACGAATTGTGGGCATTACGAAACAAGTAGCCGGCAAATAGACGAATCGTGGGCATTACGAAACAAGTAGCCTGCAAATAGACGAATCGTGGGCATTACAAAACAAGTAGCCTGCAAATAGACGAATCGTGGGCATTACGAAACAAGTAGCCTGCAAATAAACGAATCACGGGCATTACGAAACATGTAGCCTGCAAATAGACGAATTGTGGGCATTACGAAACATGTGGCCTGCAAATAGACGAATCGTGGGCATTACGAAACAAGTAGCCGGTAAATAGACTAATCGTGGGCATTACTAAACAAGTAGCCTGCAAATAGACGAATCGTGGGCATTACAAAACAAGTAGCCTGCAAATAGACGAATCGCGGGCATTACGAAACAAGTAGCCTGCAAAGAGACAAATTGTGGCCATTACGAAACAAGTAGCGTGCAAATAAACGAATCGCGGGCATTACAAAACAAGTAGCCTGCAAATAGAGACATTGTGGGCATTACGAAACAAGTAGCCTACAAATAGACGAATTGTGGGCATTACGAAACATGTGGCCTGCAAATAGACGAATCGTGGGCATTACGAAACAAGTAGCCTGCAAATAGACGAATTGTGAGCATTACGAAACATGTGGCCTGCAAATAGACGAATCGTGGGCATTACGAAACAAGATGCCGGCAAATAGACGAATCGCGGGCATTACGAAACATGTAGCCTGCAAATAGACGAATCGTGGGCATTACAAAACAAGTAGCTTGCAAATAGACGGAATTGTGGGCATTACGAAACAAGTAGCCAGCAAATAGACGAATTGTGGGCATTATAAAACAAGTAGCCAGCAAATGGACGAATTGTGGGCAATACGAAACAAGTAGCCTGCAAATATGCAAATAGACGAATTGTGGGCATTATAAAACAAGTAGCCAGCAAATGGACGAATTGTGGGCAATACGAAACAAGTAGCCTGCAAATAGACGAATTGTGGGCATTACGAAACAAGTAGCCTGCAAACAGACACAATGTGCGCATTACGAAACAAGTAGCCAGCAAATAGACGAATCACAGGCCTTACGAAACATGTAGCCTGCAAATAGACGAATTATGGGCATTACGAAACAAGTAGCCTGTAAATAGACGAATCGCGGGCATTACGAAACAAGTAGCATGCAAATAGATGAATAGAGGGCATTACGAAACAAGTAGCCTGAAAATAGACGACGAATCGTGGGCATTACGAAACAAGTAGCTTGCAAATAGAAGAATCGTGGGCATTACGAAACAAGTAGCCTGCAAATAGACGAATCGTGGGCATTACGAAACAAGTAGCCTGTAAATAGACGAATTGTGGGCATTACGAAACAAGTAGCTAGCAAATAGACGAATCGAGGGCATTACGAAACATGTAGCCTGAAAATAGACGAATTGTGGGCATTACGAAACATGTCGCCTGCAAATAGACGAATTGTGGGCATTACGAAACTAGTAGCCTGCAAATAGACGAATCGTGGGCATTACGAAACAAGTAGCCTGCAAATAGACGAATTGTGGGCATTACGAAACATGTGGCCTGCAAATAGACGAATCGTGGGCATTACGAAACAAGTAGCCGGCAAATAGACTAATCGTGGGCATTACGAAACAAGTAGCCTGCAAATAGACGAATCGTGGGCATTACAAAACAAGTAGCCTTCAAATAGACGAATCGCGGGCATTACGAAACAAGTAGCCTGCAAATAGACGAATTGTGGCCATTACGAAACAAGTAGCCTGCAAATAGACGAATCGCTGGCATTACGAAATATTGGTGGCATTACGAAACTAGTAGCCGGCAAATAGACGAATCGTGGGCATTACGAAACAAGTAGCCTGCAAATAGACGAATTGTGGGCATTACGAAACATGTGGCCTGCAAATAGACGAATCGTGGGCATTACGAAACAAGTAGCCGGCAAATAGACTAATCGTGGGCATTACGAAACAAGTAGCCTGCAAATAGACGAATCGTGGGCATTACAAAACAAGTAGCCTTCAAATAGACGAATCGCGGGCATTACGAAACAAGTAGCCTGCAAATAGACGAATTGTGGCCATTACGAAACAAGTAGCCTGCAAATAGACGAATCGCGGGCATTACAAAACAAGTAGCCTGCAAATAGAGGAATTGTGGGCATTACGAAACAAGTAGCCTGCAAATAGACGAATTGTGGGCATTACGAAACATGTGGCCTGCAAATGGACGAATCGTGGGCATTACGTTACGAATCAAGAATCCGGCAAATAGACGAATCGCGGGCATTACGAAACATGTAGCCTACAAATATACGAATCGTGGGCATTGCGAAACATGTAGCCTGCAAATAGACGAATCGTGGGCATGACAAAACAAGTAGCCAACAAATAGACGAATCATGGGCATTACGAAACAAGAAGCCGGCAAATAGACGAATCGCAGGCATTACGAAACATGTAGCCTGCAAATATGCGAATCGTGGGCATTGCGAAACATGTAGCCTGCAAATAGACGAATTGTGGGCATTACAAAACAAGTAGCCAACAAATAGATGAATCGCAGGCATTACGAAACGTGTAGCCTGCAAACAGACGAATCGCAGGCAATACGAAACATGCATTATCATAGAGGTTAATCAACCCAAGTGCAGTTGGACGGTTTGGATATGTAAACAGCCAAAACAGGTGATTGTATAACTTTCTTACTATTCAGAAAATGGTGACTGCTGGTCGTTCCGGATCTTTCCATCCAGTTTCCTGAACACTTACACTAAACAAGAAATGGCATTGTTAAACGAAGCTTATGCCCTTGCTGGCAGCCTTGATAATAACAAAAATGACCTCCATGACCTTGGGCGCTCGAAAGTATCGATAATAAAAATAAAAAATAAATTGTTTTGCCTTACATACAAACAAGGAAGGTTCTCGGTGACCTTGACCTTGGGAGGTCAGACGTGAGTCATATGCAAAACTGCATGGACTGCAAAAAATTATGGAGTCATAAGCACCATCTCTAGACACACATTGTGGCCAAATATTATCCAACTCAGTGAAGCGGTTCATGAATTATTTAAAGATGAAAAGTGTTACTAACGTAAGTATGTGGACCAACGCTATATCCCCTCTTGAAAGAGCACACACCTGTAGCCTGATAACGATCTATATTGCGTGTTAGTAGCATGACATGTGTTTCATTGATGGATTGGCGAACAGTGCAGGTCCTGATCAAACTATATGGATGCACAAGCTGATCAGGATCTACACTGGTCGCAAAGCCCCATTTCTCCCGTCACAGTCACATATGGCATTACCCTCAAGCCTGAACGCTCCTCTCTGTTTCTTGTCGTCATTCTTTACGTAATAGTAGAAAACACCACCTTGGACCACACACCAGCGGGACTGGAACTTTGACGTGCCAAACATGCCTGCAATGGAAAAATGTGAATGGGTTTAACGTCCCAGCAACAGCAAGGGTCATATAGAGAAGGGACCACAGTTTCAAGTCTCATCCGACAGACCAATGAGATGGAAATACTATGACATTAGTGTTGATGCCTAGCGTGAGGTTTGAACCCACAACCTTCAGATTGGAAGTCATGTGTTCTAACCCCTAGACCACTAACCATCCATTGCATGTAATGGAAACCTACCAATCAAGTGCTTGTTTGTTTGTGTCATGACCGGGTGGTCAACATGGTCAATGGAGTCGAACCTCACTGTGTAATTTTACTCCATGACGTATGGGACCCATAGATTGCGACACTGCGTATTTTTACTCCATGATTTTTAATTCAGTAATAGTTAAGCTCCATAGCTTGCGACAATGGGTATTTTCACTTCATCAGGGGCCAGCGCTAGCTAACCTGATCCCTTCTTCTGTTTCTTTTCCAGGTTGCCATAGCAAACAGGGTCCTTCAGGTCAGCGGCTGCTATCACTGCCACACCCGCTGCAATCGACGGAAGAAGTTGGACTAATACTGGTATGTGGCTGTGACTGGAAAAATGAAGCTTATGGGATTTGTGACTAATGTAGCTCCTGATCAAACACTCCTGCAGTTAGATAAGGACTGATGATGTTTGTCAGGGACAAGATGGGTGTTTCACTGACTGAGTGACAAATGGTGCAGATCCTGATCTGGGCCTACACTGGTCGCATAACCCAAAAGCCGCATTTCTCACATTCACAGTCACATATGTTGTAACTCAGAACTCAGAACGCCAGAAATGCATTGAATGCAATTGAAATGAATTTATTGGCATATTCTGTAACTCATAATGTAGTAAGCCATTTCATGCTGAGATACACCATTTTGCTTGTGGAAAATCCTAAATATGTTCTTTATATTTGCTGAGAGGTATATGCCATGACCACTATCTGAACCGTCTCATTCAGCTGGTTCAAATGAGTGGTTACAATATATACTTTCGTTGAGAAATTGAGAAATAACGAAAATTTAATTAAATATTGAAAAAAAATCCAAGGTGTATCCTGAATGTACGGTGTTATGGTAAATGCCACAGTCACCAACAATCCAGTATTTCAAATTGGATGTAGGTAGTGATTTTCTTTTCAGAAGAAACTTATCACAAATTGAAATCGGAACGGATGTTTAGGAGTTCAATAATGATACAATGTATGACGATCAATCTGAGTGTATTTTAAACAACATTTATTTATTTGGTGTAAACTGTACACAGAAATACTACAGGTGGAAGACTCGGACCTAGGACCCACTACTTGGCTCATTTTGGAAAACGTTACTCCACCCACCCATTTCCATATACTATACCTTACAAACGAAAGGCTGTAAGGTATAGTGTATGGAAATTGGTTTGGGGATAACGTTTTCCAAATGAGCCAAGTATTGGCTCTAGATCCGAGTCTTCCACCAGTGAGAAATGCATACCGCTGAAAAATATGGAAGGTAATATCCGCCATAATTCTATGTGACTTGATGCTTGCGTGCTGATGACATTACAACTTATATTCATGTTATTTCATTCGTCATTTGTATTTATTACATTTGAAACCTGCTTGTTGTAATTGTATTTGTCTTTCTTACCTGTCCATTCTGCAGATTGCTTTGTTCATTCGTCTTATTTACATTACAATTATTGACACGTCCTTATTGGTGTCCCTGTTTTATTGCACTAAGCATTTGCAATAGAAAGTAAGAACAAGCACTTAGCACTTTTAATAAGGCCGAAAGCAGCAAGGACAAAGCCGCAGGAAGTAAGAAACAAGCCAGGGTCCGAAAGCGGAAACCCGCAAGCAGAAAGCATCAAGCCGCAAGAAGAATGATGCAAGCAATATATAGGTTAGTAGTGCCTCAGTATGACGCCAGATGGCACTGCTGTCAATGTTAGGAATCCTCCGACTAATAAATAATAGTATGAGATGTGATTGGCTGTTTGAGGCACACCTACAATGCCGGTGTTGATGTAAAATTGCACCTACAAATGATCACAGTATAGGTTAGAAGACACCAAATAGTTTTACTATACACTTTAACCGAATCCCATCCAATAAGGTCAGTCTCTCCTACTTTCACTATTCGTATGGATGTTGTGGGACCTACTTGTACATGACTTGCAGCCGGTCTGTACTGGTTCTGCATGAATTAAACAATTGCTTCACTTACTCCTAAGATAGAAAATTCCAACTTCGTCATGTCCCCCAATATTGTTTGCATTTTTATTTGGCCACGGAAACTCTGTTTACATCACATGACCAACATGTTCCTCAAGTGAAACTGGATCAAGATTTGCAAGCAAACTGTGTCAGTGACCTCAAAACACCCGCACGATTTTGTTCATACCGGACAACTTTTACCGTCTTGACGAGTTCGCACCATTTGTTATTCTCTAACCTATATTAACTAAATTGCATATGTATGTATGGTGTTTGACTTACTAAGTATACCAGCCTGACATGGCGTTGTTTACATGCTTTGTTTATATAAACATTGGTGTATAAATAAACCTGGAATTCCTGTAGGTATTTCCCTGTTTATTATGGCGCGTCGCTATAGTCATGATCGATATATTGCGATTGACAAAACAGTTTCTCATACTGGAGCAGTGGGTAAACTGGCGTCCAACAGTGGCACTTGATTTTAATTTTGCACTGCATGCGTTCGATCCTCACTTTGGCTATTATATATAGATATATATTTTTTTTATATATTGTTTTTGTGTTTTCGTTTTCTTTTTAATGCATCTTTATTACATGTAACAACAATTAACATGGTAATTATGAACCACATGCATCCACGTTTATTTATTTATTTGTTTATTATCTGAAGTGAGAGGTTTATTTTTCGACATGGTGTTCTCCGTAACATATTTGCATTTGTAGTGAGTCGAGGTGGACCTTCACAATAACACACAAATGTGCAGAATGCATTTCACAATGATTAGGTTCAAAATGGAGTGTTTTATAATGTTGTGTAAAAGTAAATGCACGACTGTTTCGGGATGTGTGCGTTACCTCTGGCGCCAAAATAGTAAAAGCGAGAGAAAAATGTATGCCTTTGGCAGGATTCGAACTCACGACCGTCCGATCACCAAACAGCAGATCTACCCACTAGGGCACTAAACGATGTTACGATTATTAGCAATTATATCGAATGTTAATGCGTTTGCGCTGGTATACAAATACCATGTCTTCAACATATGACGTAAACTATTTAAAAATAGCACGTGTTTACAATAATATTTACAATAATAACGCGCCAGCTCAAAGCGGTACACCTCTAATGTGTTTTATACATACATGTATCCTCATAATTAAATTACATATGTACGTAATTGAAAACAATCACATTTGTATAGTAAGTTACACATATGGTAACTTACACAGGTTGACTATCAAACTGGCCCGTTACCGATGCAAACCAATAACCGTCCGGGATCAGACTATGGTGGCCCACCACCATTGATTTTACCTAAAACACTAACTCGTTACCACACATTTTGCTATTCTCTGCTACTTTCATTTTTTTTATGGATGTTGTGGGACCGAATTTCTAATAACCTGCACCCATTCTGCTCTGGATCTTCACTAATAAAAATAGAGATTTAATTATTGTTGAAGCTGGGGTCCCATCTAGTAGGTACAAACTTTTCTTTATGGAACTTAAATAAGTGTATAATTGCAACTAGCCCACTACTTTTAAAAATTACGAGTGCCAGCTACACAGATATAATTATTTAGTAATCTTTAATGTACTCATAGAGATTCGCGGTGGTATCAAGCTAGCTCCATATGCAAATGATGCAGTATAATGCTGAATAAATATTTTTATCGACATATCATAAAGTATGATATTGCACATCAAAAAATAAATAAATGGAATAAATAGTTGCTCCCCTTATCATTTTAAGGAACCCCGGTTATCGCCCCGGATATCAAACTGGCATTTCGCGTTTGATATAAAAAGTATATTAATGTCAATTAGTACGTCTGGAAATGGTAATAATTTTGCTAGAAAAATGTCAGATTGAAAGAATAAAGAAAAACATGTCTCCCTATATTATAACCTGGCATGTACACTCTAGGTTTAAGGTTATAAAAGGGGTGTTTTTAACACCAGTTTTCAGCATATTTGAAGCATTTAAAAGAAAACATTGAGCCTCTTGGTCACGTGATGTAAACAGAGTTTCCGTGGCCAAATAATGTAAACAATATTGGGAGACATGACGAGGTTGGTCCCACAACATCCATACGAATAGTGAAAGTTGGAAAGACTGGCTGGGATTCGGTTAAATTATACAGTAAAACTATTTGGTGTATGTTAACCTAAACATGGCGCAACAGAAAAGGTGGCATCAATCTACATCAACACCGTTAGGGACATGGAACCAATTTAGAGAGCAACGCATTGTAGGGCGGGTACCAGCATATGCAATCATTTTAGGGAGAACTATTTTAAGTTTTAGCAGCGCACCTGGCGTCATAATGGTTGTTCCCAAATTACTTTTGCAATTGTTGTTGTCAAGGGTCGTGGCTTAGCGAGGTAACAAAACGCATGGCAAAACAGCGATGCAATAATCAATAAAGGGACTCCGGATGTCACTAAGAATGAATCAAAGCTACTTAGAATGTAAACAACACAAACGCATTGAAACAGTGCGAATGAATAAAGCATCAAGCCAAATGCACATGCAATTTAATAGACTAACACCAAGAAGTTTTCAAATGTCACAAACACGAATGACGAATAAAATAACATGAAAGTAAGTTGTAATGGTACCAGTCAGCAAGCATCAAGCCACATATAATTGTAATAAGACGGGTAGAACTTAGAATGTCATCAGCAAGTAAGCATCAAGCCTAATAGAATTATGGCGGATATTACCTTCCATAGAAAAGTGGTCATATCACACAATGAAAGACACTTTGATTCATTTCAGCTAAAACTGGAAAAACGTACCAGGAAATCGTAATGCATGGACAGCTCAATTCTGTTTCAATAAATGGATGTTCAACTTACAATCTATGTATTTAATCTCCTCATTGTCGTCTGACTTGGTATTACCGCCTGTCAATGAGGACTCATCCTGTGGTTGTTTGACTGAAAGAAAACATTCAATAATCACATATTCATCCATTGCCATTGTCAATCTCGATCAGATGACTTGTGAAACTACATGATCGGTAAATCCGACAAATGCTCCCCGATGACACCTACATTTAAATTCGTAAATCCGACAAATGCTCCCCGATGACACCTAGATTTAAATTCAAAGTCCTTGACCCTGGGTATTGGTGTAGTATGCGTATTAATCACAATAAATAGTGATAAATGTGTATATGAAGTTTCACATCATAATCTCAATTGGTAACAGAGGTAAATTCTAGAAAGGTTTAACGCAATGTTTTGTTTATTAGTCAATAAATGTCTGGCATGCTAATTTGAATTGAATTCAATTTGAAGAACTTTCAAATAAAACTTTAAGAAACAGTTTAAAGTAATTTGACCTTGAACGTGTGCTCCTGGGCAGCATGGGTAGTGCATACAACGAAAATATGGATGGGGATCAATGTGTCTATGAAGTTTCAAGTTGATATCCCAAGCAGTCAGGTATAGCAATTAGAAAATCTTTAACATAAGCTTTAACAAAATGCTAAGCCATTTGACCTTGGGCTCATGGGGCCCATTTCACAAAACTTCTTATGATAAGAAACTTTCGTACGAACTTCTTATGCGAATTTTACCGTTTCACTAACGTCAACTTCGTGCGAACTTTTTTGCGAAGTTCATAACTCTCCTCGTAAGTCTACGATAGGCATTGGGCTGTCGTACGAAGATATTTTTTATCGCAAGCGTCACGGCCGCCATACATGTATTCCATGAATAACATCGCCGTCAAATCGGCGGTGCATATTTCGCCCTATAGGTTTCGCCCTATCATTCCGTCAGCCTGATATATAACGTGGCGTATGGCGTAGTTATTCACTATATTGTTACCTTCTGATTTAATTTCAGGGCTGAATATATGTTTTCTCGATGTAAATATTCAGTTCTAATTTTGGGATTTTCCCACCAGCAGGTTAAAACGGGATTGAAACCGTTTACCCGGCCTTACATGACCTTAGCTGTTGATATGCTGTTAAACACCAATAAACAAACAAACCTTCTGATCAGTTAGCCAGCAAATGCAGCCTGATATAATGTGGTTTAAGGACGAGTGATTCACTATAATTGTAGTGTGGTGTAGGGTGAACTGGATGAAAAAACAAATAAAATAACTTTCAAAAGTAATACATGTATATGTAATTTGTGTGTCATATTAGAAATATTACCCATGTCCATCTAATGTTCGCAGCCATTTCCAGAACATTTTCAGAAAACAACGTTTTTGGTTACTGTATACTACATGGTACATCGAGTTGCCATCTCCGCCATCTTTGTATGTACAGCCGTCTTACAGTTTCATCACTTCGACCGTTTGACACATACAGTAAATAATATTACAATGTGGTGCAATACATTGTATGCAGATGACAACAGAGTGCTATAAATATTATGACTGACAGCTATACAACAGGTTAAGGTCATGTAAGGCCTGACCAACTGGTTCGATCCCGTATTCCACCTGCTGCATTGGGGGGTTGGGGGGGGGGGGGGGGGTCCCAAAATCAGAACGAAATATTTACATCGAAAACAATGTATATTCAGCCCTGAAATTAGAATAACCCGACCTGGTTCAAGGTCCATACCACACCAAAGCCACTTGGCCCCTTCCCCTAAAAGTAATAGGAAATCATACTTTGTATATAACAACCAATGTATGTATGTATTTATGGATATGTCAAATTATTTGTGGTATATGTCGCACGCCACAGAGGTAAACGTTACTGATGGATTGCATACACTAAGATGGTCAATATAGCAACTCCATGACCCGTATAGTATACAGTAACAAGATAAAGCAAATACAAATCACATTTGAGATCATCAAAGACGCAAGCACTTGAAACTTTGCAGACATTGGTTACCCTGCGCTACCTGGCGAAGGGTGAGTTCTACTCCGAGGCTGGTGACATCCAAAGTGTCTGTAGGAGTTCAGTTTCTCGGTGTTTTAATGATATTGTCTCAGCCATCAATAATCGACTGGACAACATCAGTTTTCCCACCGAGAAACAAAACCTGGCCAACTGTAAAAAAGCCTTGTACAGTGTGGCCAGGATTCCGAACACCCTGGGCGGCGTGGATGGTACACTCAATGTCAGTCAAATTCACTTTCCTGGTTTTCAGCATGTTGGACTAAGATAGTTGATTTGACTGCTGTCGTCTGGTTGTCAAAGTGGGACCGAAAGTTTACATGCATAGGGCTTGATAGATTTCCAATACTGAAGAGTGCTTAAGAAGTTCGTACCTTAAGAAATTTCGCACGAACAAGTTCGTGAAACGCAGGTAAGAAGTTCGCAAGAAATTCGTACAAACGTATGGTAGACGTAAGAAAGTTTGTACATGTATCAAAAAAAGTTTAGTAAAACGGGCCCCTGGGCAGCCTGTGTAGGGCATACAATGCAAATATGGATGGTGATCAATGTGTACATGAAGTTTCAAGTTGATATTGCAAGCGGTCACATAGATACAGCAATTTGAACAAGAGTTGTCAGAAGACAACGAAGCTCGCCTGTTGGCAGCCTTCACTCAAACTTGGCACAGTTAATTAAAAAACATGAATATTATATAACTTGACCTTGGGTTAAGGGGTGTGCGGTTGACCTTGACATTGAGGTCAGTGGTGGCAGGTGGGTCGTGCATTTGCTACATCATGATATAGCGTATTAAGATGAATGCATGTATGAAATATCAATGCGCTCCCTGAAAACAGAAGTAAAACAAAATTTAACCCAACATTAAATGTATTAACACACTAAATGTTTTATAGCATGATAGCTACATGTATGCACATGAGAAATGCATGTATGAATGTGCTAAGATTGTGACCTTGACCTTGGGGAAAGGGGTGGGGGTGACTCATGGATTTGCTGTAGCACAATATATTAGATCAGATGAATGCATGTATGAAATGTCAAGGCGTTCCTTGTAAAGAAACAGAAGTTATAAAAAGACATTTACTCCAACGTTAAGTTTATGATGTTGATCTTGGGGAAAGGGATGGGGGGTCATGGATTTGCTGTGGCACAATATAGGATCAGCAGATGAATGCATGTATGAAATATCAAAGCGTCCCCGCAAAAGAAACAGAAGTTACCGTACACAACATTTACCCCAACTTAAAGTTTATGAACATGTTAAGTTTGTGGCCTTGTCCTTGAGGTAAGGGTTGGGTGGTGGGTTTTGGATTTGCTACAGCATGATAGAGGGTCATCTTAGGAATGCATGTATGAAATATGAAGGCGTTCCCTGTAAATAAACAGAAGTTACACAACATTTATCCCAACGTTAAGTTTATGAACATGCTAAGTTTTTTACCTTGAACTTGGGGTAAGGGTTGGGTGGTGGGTCGTGGATTTGCTACAGCATGATAGAGGGTCATCTGAGGAATGCATGTATGAAATATCGAGGCGTTCCATGAAAAGAAACATATGTTATAAGACATTTACCCCAACATTAAGTGTATGAATGTGCTAGGTTTGTGACCTTGACCTTGACCTTGGAGTAAGGGGTGGGCGGTGGATTTGCTATAGCACGATAGAGTATCATCAGATGAATGCATGTATGAAATATCAAGGCGTTTCATGAAGGAAATCAGATGTTATAAGACATTTACCCCAACGTTAAGTTTATTAATGTGTAAGTTTGTGATCTTGACATTGGGGAAAGGGTTGGTCAGGATTTTAACTGCAATGAGGTCAGTGAAATACCTGGCTTGTTATCCGGGGCCCATGTCACTAAACTTTGTAAGACGATTTAAGAGCGAACTAATTTTAGAATAACTTACAATGACAGCCTTTGTTGGAAAATCTTTAGTGCATGTGTTCACATACAATGATGTTAGAAAATAGGCACAAAATAGCAACGTTAGATAACAACGATGTGAGAAGAAAATTAATAAAAATCTAGTACAAATTAGTAGTTATCACCATTAGTTTAAAGGATGGACACCATGAATCACTGGTCTGCAATCAAATAAGTCCAGTTTTGTCAGATTGTGACCATCATGACAAAAGGAGGCTTATTGAGCTGGCATCATGCACATCAACATGGTCTGATCAGGACCATGAAGTCACAACAATTTCAGGATTTTAACCTTTTCAAGTAACTTGAATGGACTATGGTTTTTCCAACCAATCCAATTGTCACAAAATGATTTTCAGATTAGTCCATTTATGAAAAGGGGGTGTTTTGTTCGCAAAACATACTTGCATAAAGTGCAGATCTTGATGAGACGGGTCGTCACGAACCGGCTCATCTGGATCTGCACTTTTTGCCAATACCACTATACAGGCCTGTGGTGTTGAAAGGGTTAAGCTATTTAATTAGGTGGCATAGTGAAATTACCGTTACCTGACTGATAAAAGCACCATATTTGGCATAAGGCTCTCTTAGTACCTATTAATTAATGTTAGACTAGGAGCCCTCCAGAGATTTTAATGTAAAGCACCAAAATCCAAGATGGCCGCCATGTATAATAATAATCCTAATATTTTATTTTTTTTGCGCCGAATATCCACCCGACTGTGTGTTCAATGTACTTATGCCCCCATGACGGAATGTCAGTGGGGCAGTATGTTTTGTACCTGTCTGTCTGTGCATGCGTGCGTCGGTGTGTGTGTCCGTCCGTCCGTTACACGTTTGGTTCACCTTGTTTGAAAAGTATTTTTCTCAGCGACTGCAACACCCACAGCCACCAAACTTGCACAACATACTTGCCTAGTGGTGTGCTACAAAACTAATATTTAGTATGTGACCTTGATTTGACCGTGACCTACTTTTTCCACGTTATTTTTCGAGAAAAATCTGCCAATGGGTGCATTGCTGTGTCTTACAGACACAATTTTGATGATGTCATACACAGTCAGTCTCTCGAGCTTCTGAACAGGGTTATCGTCGAGATACAGCCTCTGGGAGGAGTGACCTGCCAGATACACAAATGTCTCTGTGACGTCTTCATAGGCCTGCCAGGCCTGCCAAGCAGACTTCTTGCCCTTGCCATTGAAGGCAGATGTTGTGTCACTACCTGAAAATGCGTGGAACACAGGCAATGCTCGTGATTGTGGCTCCCCCAGGCTCGCACAGATAAAATTGATGTGGTAAAACCTATAATTCTTGCCCATGTCAAAGGTCACCCAGATGTCGGCCAAGGGTTGAGTCGCAATGAGATCATGGAATATGCCTGCAAGGATGACTACAACATATGTATCCACTGTACGCACTTGAATAGCCTTTTCTCCATGCTCCAGTGGATGCAGTACATAAACCACGATCCTGGTGTTCGCCTGCTCATGATTTCAGTTTTGCACCGGGATGCTGGTTCCAATATATGTCATAGATTGCCCTAATGTGACATATACAGCTTTGGCTGGTGGCAAGTTGAACTTTTCAACCTTGGAAGTCAAAAAGGAAAACAGCTCCTTCTTGTTGTCTGGGTCACGGAGGAAGTCCACCCAATTGCCTGGAAGTTTTGTATCGCCCGACACTTTCCTGCGCATGCCCTTGCCTCTCATTTCCTGGGTAGATTACTTTAAACTGTCTGGCATGTCCCACACAACATCCAACCATGTGGCAGCCTGTAGCTGCTTCTATAGGTATGGTATGAAAACTATGTCTGCATACTCGTGGAAGGAGCTGACGCTGTTAGTGGGCAGGCAGTGGACGATGACAGCACCATCCAGGACATTGCAGTCGTAAGTCGATGGTGGCTCTGATTGCCCGGACTGCTCAAGACATTGCAGCAAGTCAGACTTCGTGTTTGGAAGATGAAGCTTGCCAAAGTCTGCGAGGGAAGCAGGGAAGGACTGTATCTCATGTGCAAAGAACTCGTCCAAGTCACCTTCACGGTTCTGCATGGATATGTATAGCTGGCCAAAGAATGCCACATTGTTCTGAAGCACTGTGATATTCTTCCCCTGCTTAGATGTTGCCTTGTGCTAAGGTTTCCTGAAGAGTGCCAGATAATTCCTCTTGTTTGGGTCATGGATAGAGTGGCTGCGCACATCAAGCACATTCTTGACGAATTCCTGGTACTGGCTCTTGCCTATATCCTCCATGGTGCGCACTGTGGTTACCACTGATTTGTCTGTACAGTTGCGATTATCGAGAGTTACTAGATCAGGGAAATCATCCAATAATGGGTTTCCCATTCTTCTGATGGTTTTGGAGAGGCTGGTAACCTGTCGCTGGAAGGTCTTCTGTGTCGAGAGACCCTGCTCGTGGAGCTGGAAGTTCTTGGGGATTTCTGTGTCATCATCAGGAAGGTATTCTTCCTCAAACTGATTCAGCAATCTGACCATCTCTGGCCCCGAGAGTATCCACCGTCGAAAGGCAACAGGGTTTTCTGTAAGCCCATTAGCCCCGCCCGAACCATTCACAATCTTGTTCTCTTGCTTATGAACCTGGTCAAATGGTGGTCTTGGAAAGGACCCAATGAGAACACCTTTCAAACTCATACTTGATAGTGTCGGGCAAGGATTTCATATCCCTGATGTGGACAGGCACCCACCGTGAGTAATTCACATGATCCAAGGCAAAGAACAGCGGTGTGAGTTCCCCCAAGACTTCCACATAGCGAGGAAAATTCTTCTCTCTGTGAGCCTGATGAAGATGAGAATTAGGGTTTCATATCTCATGATCAAGTCCCAGTACATGAAAGTATAACTCTTCTTCAGCATGGCGTTTCTCCAATCCATGACATACTCGTTGAGTTCCTCGCTCTGTACGAAAGCCTCCTTCTGGAGATTATGCAGGGTCAAGAGTGTGACTTGGTGGACATGCCTGGTTCGAGTTAGGTGTGCTGCCTTGAGATACGAGTGTCGTTGTCCAGCCGGAACCATCCAATACATCTCTCAGTGTATTCCACAGGGCCATTTCTGTGTGCAGACCACCTAACATAACCACATGCACTAGCTCACCATGAGTGTCTGGCCATTTCCACTGTACAAACTTTGCCAGGGCAAACAGAGGCTGGTCAAATGTAGTTTCTGTGATTTGTCCTGGATTCAGGAATTCGACAGCTTGTCTCTGTACATACATGCCATGCTTGATCATAGCAGGAGTGGCGGACATAGAACAGAGGAAGGAGTGCACATTGTGCATAGAGGCATGGTAGGCAGCACATGCAATGGCATCACCGCTGGTGAGTTCTTGTGTCTCTAGAAGAAGTGGCAGTGCGTGCTCTATCCAGCTGTGTTCATGTGCTCTGGCCTCATCTAAGTAGCTCTCGACTGGAAATACGTCACACTCTGGCACCTCGACAGCAGTGTTCTTCAGAGCTACAGCTGGGACAGAGGCGTAGTTGTCAGGAAGAGTGTGTTTTTCATTTCCAGAAGGTGGTATCGTAATAGGTGGTCTGCAGGGATGGGGTGGGTGGGGGCAGGACAGTTGATGTTGATGTTTTTTTCTAGCAGGAGTAGACTTTCAAGGGCGTTGGGTAAAATGAAATGATTCGACACTATCCATATACGTGTATCATCAAGTATTTACAGTATTTACCTTACAACATATGTGTTGTATTTCTTTATATTGTTGTAGAAACAAAACTTTATTGTTGTTGTTGTTTGTTGTTGTTGTTGTTCCGGAACTTCCCTCGCTTATATTCTGTGGCACCGCCCGAAATGGGATGGTGTAATTGATGTACAGTTTGTCAGAGTCTTAACTACCAATTCAAATTGAACACCTCGGATTATAAAGGTAACAGGGCGATACACAGCAGTCAAATTCATTCAACTATTCGGACATTGTGGATAAATTTGCCAAGAGCAGGGCTGGGTCAGGACTCCCTGTACCCATCCAGTGAATCCTCGACTGACCCATCCTCTTGGAACAGATAGTAGACGCATGATAGGACCACAAAACTATATAACAAGCTTGAAATGTGTATTTACAATCAGTTGTTGGTATTTTCCTTACGGAACCATGCAAATTTACAAAGATTACAGACATTTTTGGTGATTTTGGCGGCCATCTTGGAATTTCGTCATCATATAATGGGCATGACATGTGAAACTTGCAATAGTAAAAATCTGATTCAGTATGTTCAGTGACTTAAAAATCAATATTTGGAAACCAATCTGGTCTTCTTATGACTGGAGAAAAGCGTTATATTCCATAGATGGCGGCCATCTTGAATTTTGGTGCTTATATTAAAGTCTCCCGAGGGCTCCTAGGCTAACATTGATTAATATGCCCTAAGGAAGCACCATGCCAAATTTGTGCTTTTATCAGCCAGGTAACGGTAATTTCTAAATATAGCCCTAACCAACCTAACTAATTCAGACACCACGTATATCCTGATCAATAGACCAGCTTTATAAATAGGTTACTAAACTTGGAAAATCAAGAGTAACTGACCTTAAAACCACTTCCGGTGCATTATCAATAGAGTTTACCAGTTTGACATCATAGTGCTTAGTTTAAACTAAGCAATGTGCCGAAACCGACAAATATCCACCAATTTGAATGTCAAGGAATGATGTGCTGAAAGTTGTTCAATACGAAGTTACTCATGATTTGTCAACCCGGGTAACCTATTTATGACCTATTTGTTAGACTACCCTCTTTTAACAACTTGAACACATCTATTTTAGAACCTCTCTAAATCGGACATCCAGACAACCTCTGTGTATTTATTATGGGTGAGTTTTACTTTTACTGTGCAGATGCATAGGCTGATCTGGATCTACACTCGTCGCAAAACGCATTCCGGTAAGCCCCATTTTTCTAGTCACAGCCACATATGTTGTGTGAAACCAGCCAACAAACCAACCGTCTTGTGTAACCAATTGCATAGACGGATTCTCCTCAAAGAACTGTTGCAGCTTCTCAACCAGTTGCTGTTTAGCTTCATTTGACTTCTTGCTTAGTTTCTCTTTCTTCAATGTATCTGTCAAAAACTTTTCAAAATCTACAAAGAAAAAATGTACCATATCAATAAATTTAAATAGTGGTGCTGAAAGATGTAGAAGTAGTTATCATGTCAAAACAATAATCTCTCTTTTAAGACATGTACATGTAGTAGACTGATTGCAAGAAAATGACATAGGTGAAGTAAAAACAATATATTGTTAGCATGACCTGTACGTCAGTGACTTCAATATGATGTCAATATTGAAAGGTCAAAATATTTGTTTTAAGATTTACATGGAAATTGTGTCATAATTAACAGTTAACGTGTGAATCAGATCTGATTCTTTACACTGCAGGGGAAGACTTTGCTCTGCGTACATAAATGGAATGCCATTACATTGCATGCCATAAGAGCTATGATGGAGTAATATTTCCAAATTTATATTCTTTGAGTGGTTTGTTTACTTTGTACTTCGTGGAGAGGTGATCTAAGAAATTTGCCAATAATGTATTGTTAGTACCGGTGTCACAGGAAATTCTCCCCCCTGAAAATCTTCCCGCCCCCCCCCCCCGCCCCCCCCCCCGTGGGGAAGATTTCCAGGTCGAGCCTGGAAATATCCCCCCCCACGGGAAGAATTTCCTAGGAAATTCTCCCCCCCCCCCCCTCGGGGGGAATCGGGGGAATATTTCCAGGCTCGACCCTAGGAAATTCTCCCCCCCACCCAAAAGTTTGTGTTCGAATGCTACAAAGCAGAATTATTTCCCACCAAACATGTACACATAGGCACAATGTATGTCATTTGGTAGTATAAGAAAGGGGAACATAAAAAATCACCTCCCTCGCACCCCACCCCAATCTACCATATGCATAGTGTAAGTCCCTTGATAGACAAGAATATCACAAGATTGGGGGAAGATTTCTGATCAAGTGAAAATGTTTGTGTAGAACTGTTAGCATGTGACGCATATTGGCGGGGAGTAGAGAGGGGGGGGGGGGGGGGGAGAGAGATTTTCCTAGGAAATCCCCCCCCCCCCAACCATCTACCATATGCATAGCGATGTGAATGCCTCTTTGTAGACAATAATACCCCCCCCCCCCTCCCTCATGATGAAATAATGTATGTTGGTGTAGAAACATATAGCATTTGGCATGTATTCAGGGAGGGGGGGGGAGATTTTCCTAGGAAATATTAACACCCGCCCCCCAACTCATCTACCTATGCATAGCGGATGTGAATGTCTCTTTGTAGACAATAATCCCCTCCTCTCTCATGATGAAATAAGTATGTGGTAGAACAAATAGCATTTGGCAGTATTGGGAGGGAGGGGGGGGGGGGAGATTTTCCTAGGAAATATCTCCCCCCCCCCCAACCATATACCATATGCATGGCGGATGTGAATGTCTCTTTGTAGACAAGAATACCCCCCACCCGCCTCCCTCATGATGAAATAATGTATGTTGGTGTAGAACAGATAGCATTTGGCATGTATTGAGGGTGGGGGGGGGAGGGGGGGGATTTATTTCCTAGGAAATATCCCCCCAAAACCAACTACCATATGCATAGCGGATGTGAATGTCTCTTTGTAGACAAGAATAACCCCTCCCCCCCCCTCCCTCATGATGAAATAATGTATGTTGGTGTAGAACAGATAGCATTTGGCATGTATTGAGGGAGTGGGGGGGGGGAGAGATTTTCCTAGGAAATATTCCCCACCCCCACCCCCCCAAAACCATCTACCATATGCATAGCGGATGTGAATTTCTCTTTGTAGACAAGAAGAACCCACGATTGGGGGAGTATTTCTGATGAAATAATGTATGTTGTGTAGAACAGATAGTTGAGGGAGGGAGAGAGAGAAATCCTAGGAAATATCACCCCCCCCCCCCCCCCCGCAACCAAACAACTATCATATGCATAGCCGATGTGGATGTCTCTTTGTAGACAAAAATAACCCACGATTGGGGGAGTATTTCTGATGAAATAATGTATGTTGGTGTAGAAACAGATAGCATGTGGCATGTATTGGTGGGGAGAGATTTTCCTCTAGGAAATATCCCCCCACCCCTCCCAACCATCTACCATATGCATAGCGGATGTGAATGTCTCTTTGTAGACAAGAATACCCCCCCCCCCCTCCCTCATGATGAATTAATGTATGTTGGTGTAGCACAGATAGCATTTGGCATGTATTGAGGGAGGGGGGGGATTCCCAATCGTGGGTTAGTATTGTCTACAAAGAGACGTCCACGTCCAATATGCATATGGTAGATGGTGGCGGAAATTAGGGATGTATTTTCCTAGGAACATCCCCCCCCCCCCCCCCCACCAATACATGCCGCATGCTATCTCTTCACTAACTTTCATTTCATTTCATCAGAAGTACTCCCCCAAACACCTGCTATTCTTCTCCTTCTCTATAAAGAGACATTCACATCCACTTTGCATATGGTAGATGGTGGGGGGGGGGATATTTCCTATGAAAATCTCCCCCTCACCCCCCCCCCCCCCCCCCCCACCATGCCACATGCTATCTGTTATACACCAACATACATTATTTTGTTTCATGAGAAATACTCCCCCAATCATGCGCTATTCGTGTCTACAAAGTGACGTCCACATCGGGGGGGGGGGGGGAATATTTCCTAGGAAAATCTCCCCCCCCCCCCCTCCCTAAATACATGCCAAAATGCTATCAGTTTTACACCAATATACATTTCATTCCATCAGAAATACTCCCCCAATTGTGGGCTATTCTTGTCTACAAAGATACATTCACATCCGCTATGCATATGGTAGATGGTTGGGGGGATATTTCCTAGGAAAATCTCCGCCCCCCCCCCTCCCCCCCCCCCACCCCCCCCTCCCTAAATACATGCCAAATGCTATCAGTTTTACACCAACATACATTTCATTTCATCAGAAATACTCCCCCAATTGTGGGCTATTCTTGTCTACAAAGATACATTCACATCCGCTATGCATATGGTAGATGGTTGGGGGGATATTTCCTAGGAAAATCTCCCCCCCCCCCCTCCCTCATTACATGCATGCCAAATGCTATCTGTTCTACACCAACATACATTATTTCATCATGAGGGAGGGGGGAGGGGTATTCTTGTCTACAAAGAGACATTCACATCCGCCATGCATATGGTAGATTGTTGGGGGGATATTTCCTAGGAAAATCTCTCCCCCCCCCCCCCCCCCCCTCCCTCAATACATGCCAAATGCTATTTGTTCTACACCAACATACATTATTTCATCATGAGAGAGGAGGGGATTATTCTTGTCTACAAAGAGACATTCACATCCGCTATGCATATGGTAGATAGTTGAGGGGGGGAATATTTCCTAGGAAAATCTCCCCCCGCCCCCCCCCCCCCCCCCCCCCCCCCCCCCCCCCCCCCCCCCCCCCCCCCCCCCCCCCCTCCCTCCCTCAATACATCTCATTTCATCAGAAATACTCCCGCAATCACCTGCTATTCTTCTCTACAAAGAGACAATCACATCCTCTTTGCATATGGTAGATGGCGGGGGGGGGGATATATTTCCTAGGAAAATCTACCTACCCTCCCCCCTCCCCCCACCGATACATTAAAAGTTTTGTGGGCAGTGACTGTGAAGGTGGTGATTGGGGGGGGGGATTTCCAGGCTGGGGGGGGGGGGGGATATTCCTAGGCTTAAGCCTGGAAATCTTCCCCCGCCCCCGGGTGAAGATTTCCAGGGGGGGGGGGGCAAATATATACTGTTAGCTGCAGTGTAGCGGTATAGAGCAATACATCGCCTCATGTGTGCCTCATGGATGGAAAGAATTCAACACTGCCTTCCAAATCGACAATAGGTATCTGTTTATCTCTATTTTCCATTAACATCAACATGATCAAACCCATTTTGGGGACTACAGTAACATGTACATATAATTTCAAATACAGTTGAGGTTACCGGTAATTTTCCAGTACCCATTTACAGTACAGCTAGGTCAGCTGAAGTAGTGTGGTTGAAGTGACAAAACACGCGCCTCCAAGTTCAATGAGGCTCAAACAAACAATAGCTGGATCAGCAAGCAGACGTGCCCACCAAGTGCAGTCCTAGACATGGCACTATATATCGCCAAATCACTCCCACTACAGTCATTTACTATTACAGGAGTAATTTAGCCATAGTGCACTGTCTAAAAAAAAAAAAAAAAAAAAAAAAGAAAAAAAAACAAAAAAATGGGTACTCGGGTACACAGGTGGAAGACTCGGACCTATGACACCAAAACAAGAGGGCCATGATGGCCCTAATTCGCTCACCTGACTCCATGAGAACCAGAGGAGAATGTGACATTGAGTTCATGTGTGTTTTAAATAAATTGTGCTATTTTTAGATGGCGGTCATCTTGGATTAAGCGATGACTCTCATTTTACCATGTGGTTCCTGAGAAAAAGACGTTCAAAATCTCGAATAAATGGACTTTTTGGCGGCCATCATGGATGACATAATCATCCGATTCCGAAAAATGTTGCACAAGAGCAATCGCCTCATCGATACCTTCAATTTGATATATGACATGAGCATATTCGGTCAAAAATAAAATTTTACCCCAATTTGACCCCACGGGCCACGTCCATTTTTGACCCCGGGGTCACCATTTTCACAATGTTGAAAGAGCATTGTACATCGATCATTCCTACCAATTTTCGTCGAAATCCGGCCAGTGGCTCACGAGAAAAGGTTTTTTTAAGAATGTATGCTATTTTTAGACAGCGGCCATCTTGGATTAGCGATGACCTCCATTTTAACAAATCTGAAAAGGCTTCACCCATGGACCATAACTTTTAAGTTTGGCTACCATGGGCCAAGCGGTTCATGTGAAGAAGAATTTTGAAATCTCTAATAAAAGAACGACCTTTTGACCTTTCGGCAGCCATCTTGGTTGACATAACCATCCGATTTCGACAAAAAAATTACCAGAGTGATCGCCTCATTGATACCTTCGATTTGATATATAACATGACCATATTTGGTCAAAAATAAAATTTGTCCCTTATTTGACCCCACGGGCCACGCCCATTTTTCACCCCGGTCACCATTTTAACAACTTTGAAAGAGCATTGTACATCGATCATTCCTACCAAGTTTTGTCGAAATCCGGTTGGCGGTTCTTGAGTAGAAGATTTTTAAATTGTGCTATTTTTAGACGGCGGCCATCTTGGATTACGTAATGACGTCATTTTAACAATGTTGTAATCCCCCTACCTAAGGACCATGACCATGAAGTTTGGTGACTATAGGCCCAATGGTTACCGAGGAGAAGACGTTTGAAAATGTCACAGACGACGGACGACGACGACGGACGACGAGACGACGGACGACGACGGACACATTGCGGTAACAATAGCTCACATGAGCTTCGCTCAGGTGAGCTAAAAAATGCCTATTAAACAAATCCCATTACCCCACCCACTTGGTCTGGTACATTACCATATTCTATTATAGAAAGGTAAAAAACAATATGGCTATTATAGAAAGAGCCCTCTCTTTTCCGATTCGCACAAACACAATAAACATCGATTAAATGTATGACTTCTGTCTCTGGCAATCGAAAAATGTATTAGGTGTGTGAATATACTCACTCCAAATCGCTGTTTCCAGCATTTATTCAGTTATTCGCATTTTGCATACCCCATCCAAAGCGAAATTTGCGTGTACGAAAGAATCTCACACAGAATCGGAGGCCGTCCGGCGTGGATTATCGGTCATATTTGGCCGATAGCTGATCGCCAGCTCAAACTAATGACGTGCACCATGACCATATATACATTAGAAACTCCAACCATACAAAGTTCGTCCAATTGTGATCGTGTTGAACTTGAACATGTTGAACATTTTGAAGACAGAAGTACTACATGTTCAAGTTAAATACCACAGTTCTCAAATACCCCAGTTATTTTGGCCCACCTTCCTGGTGATGGCGTATTTAGTCCAACTACTTGAAGTAGGAAATAAAATTATCCAAAGTGAAAGAGAATTCGTTAAGAAAAATGATGTCAACAGATCATTTTAATTTTACCTGACAGTATTTGTTTTATGTTTTCGTGGAACAGCGACATGACGGACGTATAAACTGTTCAAAGCACTTTAATTCTGTATTTTGAATGGTGACATTTTCTTCCTTGTATGGAATACTTCCTTGTTGATTTCAGGCTTTTTGTTGTTGTATGTCGCGAGTTTCAGCCGTTGACTTTTAATAAGTCTTAGACCTCACTTTGAATACGCTGTGGACGACAACAAGAATAAGAATACACACTTAGATTATATAAAAGACATTGAAATTGTCGGAAATTTGCGGATGAAAGTTAAAACCAGATGGCCGCGGCCCGCATGTCGAGCCCGCCGAGGCATTTGATGGTATTTTTAAAAACATTAGCGCAGATTTCGGACGGACGGACGGACGGACGCACGGACACCCGGGCGTCATTGTGATCACTATGAAAAATGGCCCCCTACCATGTTTTAAAAATGATTATCCGGCCAGAGCGACTGAAAAGATTGGCACAGTCCATGAATGACACACATGTGACTGTGACTGGAGAAAAGGGGCTTATGGTATTAATCTCCAGTCTATCTCCTGATCTTCTGTCGCAATCATGTGGTAAGGTAATGATATTATATTGCTTGTTAGAAGCAGGACAAGGCAGCCTGAGGCCCGTATGTACTGTACTGCACTGAACAACAAGAACATACAATCGTCACATGACGATTCGTCCCAACCTGAATTCGTCCCAGAGGCAATGTTACCGTTCCAAATGTATGTTTCGTACCACCGCAAACTCGTCCTTAGACGCCAACTTGCAATCGCAAGTGAAACATGTTCGCATCCTACGGCACAAACGTAGAATGGTGGCAGAATGGCGATTAATTAAAACCATGTAATGACTTAATTTGCCCCCGACATTATAGGATCAGTCGTGGCTATAATTACATGTAGGCTATATCTATAATTAATTGACACCGAGTGTGGATTATGACACACCTGAACACATCAAGGTTGTCTCCAGTCGTCATCTGTGACGAACATCAATTATCTGATAAGATGTTTGCATTTGTATAGACTACGCTGGTTCCCTCACTGACCATCGCCGGTTCTAAAACTGACCACCACCAGTAACCAAAGGACGATCGGTGGCGCCGTTGTACAATGTTGTATCGTACATAGAAACATAGTGAAAACGGTGATCGGTTTTCTGGAAGTTCTTGCCGGTGCCGGAAACCTAATTTGACGTATAACGAACAGATTAATTATAAATAGCATTCCGATTCGTTTGACGGTAAATTGTGTCGGGATGTGAATTTGCCGTTGTATCGTGTGCCGTTGTCATGACTGTAATATGTTTGAACAAAGGTAAACTGATGGCTTGGCCGCTGTCGGAAGTGCATATAGTACCGTTGCGTTTATTTTGAAAAAATTATATATCAATGTGTGAGAACGGAATTAAATAATGGGCATGTTCTCCTTCTATTGAACAATAAGGAGCATAGCATTTACATAGCGTCATTTTGACGTTAGGACGCATAATGCGTGATGGCATTGCGTTGAGTAATGATAATACTGTCCATGATATATACTGAACGGATAAAGAAACGCAGGGTAACAATATACGCAATAATTATTTAAATGCTTGGCCTAAAATTATGAAAACCGGTCAGGCGACTATCTTGGTTACTGTGCACCCAAACCGGTGCCTAAAGTTACTCAACCGTGTAATGCACCGTACCACATAGAGAAAGTGATAAAAAGCCAAAAACACGTGCAGCATGATGATGATAAGTTCGTCAAAACATTTTGTCATACCACTTGATACGCTTGAGGTATACACATCGTTTTCCGCTATTTACACTGAATTTATAGCTCTCACAATCATGGTAAGTCTGACGGAAGTTCAGATGGGTCAGGCTATTGCATTGCTAATGCAAGGTCAAACGCAACAGCAGGTTGCTATGCAGTTCGGTGTGAATGTTTCCACCATAGAACGTCTTGTCCGTCGTCTGATAGAGACCGGAAGAGTTGCCGACCGACCGAGATCGGGACGTCCGCGCGTAACTTCGCGACGTCAAGACACGGCTATTCGTCTCGCCCACCTACGTAATCGCCACGTTACTGCCACTGAAACCGCTATTAACACGGTGGGCAATCATGTTCGCCACATTCACCCCAAAACTGTAAGAAATCGATTGCGCGAGGTTGGTCTGCGAGCACGTCGTCCCTACGTTGGTCTGCCTCTCACCCGTGCACGTCACGCGCGTCGTATGGCTTGGTTGGCGGCAAATGCTCCCAGACGATTTCCAATGAGGCAATGGAGACAATTCTTTTTCACAGATGAGTCCCGGTTCACTCTTTTTCTTCCGGACGGTCGACGTCGTGTATACCGACGTCGTGGGGAACGCTTCGCCGACGCTTGCGTTCTTGAGAGGGATAGGTTTGGGGGTGCCTCGGTTATGGTCTGGGGAGGGATACACATGTGGGTAGCAGGGAATTTAACCGCCGTAAGATATAGGGATGAAATCCTCCGCCCGGTTGTTGTTCCATTTGTGCAACAGCGTCAACTATTTCCTGCATGATAATGCCCGGCCCCATGTAGCCAGAGTTTGTCAAGACTTTCTCGCTGACCATAACATTAACCCACTCGACTGGCCAGCGTACAGTCCCGATTTGTCCCCAATCGAACATCTGTGGGACGAACTTGACAGGATGATAAGGGGGTGTCGGAATACCCCTTCTAATCTCGACCAACTAAGGACTGCATTGTTGGAAGAGTGGAACAATATCCCAATAAGAAGGATAAATGCACTGATGAATTCCATGATCAAGAGAATCAGGGCTGTGACAGATGCGCGAGGGGGGGCATACGAGATACTGACAAAACAGTGGATTTCACTGTGCGATATTGGCGGGTACCGTCAATTGTGATTCAATTACTAATGAATTATCGGTCAAAACCTAATGCAATTTTGGTAATGTGTTGACTAAAGATGTTTTTTTAATACTCATATAAAATATTGTATATACATGTAACAGCAAACACATCACTTTAAATCACCTCAAATGTTTACCCTGCGTTTCTTTATCCTTTCAGTATATTTATTATGACTTCTGAATATGAAATCAATGATGCATTTATCAGTCACCATGTATGTGAATTTTCAGACAGTCAACACAACAAACGTGGATTTTACAGAATTTGTCAGGGTATTTTATTGCGCTTGTAATTGTATCGAGAGCTCAGGCAGAACTTCTGCTGTAGAACGTATGATTGTAATTACAATCCATGTGAAATTAAAAGACAGAATACTATTTATATTCAAGCAACTCTGGAAATCGAAAAACTCGTACAAACAACATATCCGCGATAATCGGGGGGCTGGGCATGTGATTTCCTGGTAGTTCCAACTTTAGCCACACGATTGACTGTACAAATGTGTGTAGATATCGTGCTTGCAAATTTTCTAAAACATGGAGTGCCGGTATCGCATTTTCAAAGGACCGTTCGTATCCAAATCTTCTGATGATCCACTTGCTAATTGTGTAAAGGTTAAAGTGAGAGATGTATATTTATAAGACACCGTGTCAAAGTGGAAGTATTTGTGGATTTTATGTTTGTTGTATTTTCCAGTAACGAAAAGTTAATACTGTTTTTATTGGGATTTCCATCATCACATATAAATAGTGTAACAACACTTGTAATTTCCAATACAATGTAGTGTAAATAATGTTCTGATACAATATACTAGTACACGTATATGTATCTCTACATTGTTTACTAATACGTGTAAGTGGTTTCAAATGAAGTACATGTAGTTCAACTATGTGTCACAACATACATGTTCTGTCAGTACATGTATCAACCAACGATGACACAGCCAAGCAACCATTTCAATCTAGACATTATGTTTGCAATACTGACATACTGGAGGCTGACAAAAGACACACTTACAACGTTTTGATGCAAGACATGTCTAAATGATTCAGCGATCTTATGAAGGTCATATAAATGGATGCCTGTGTTTCCCGCAAACATGTTTTTCCATATGCAGCAAGTGACCGAGTATTACAGTAATCCTTAAAGTCAAGTTATTGAAGGTATGACACGATGAAGAATCTCTTAGAAACTTATAGTCAGTCAGCGATCATGTGAATGTCAAAAACGGTCATATATACACCTCTTATATCTCCGTATACTCTTTCAATCTTCACATTGTTTGACATACATATGACATATAAACCTTATATTTACTTTATCGAAACCACACGTATACTGTTGCCATGGTAATTATGATGTGACTGGGTCGAAATCCGGTAAACAAACTCATTTGTACACATAGCACTGTAAAAATGGGACTAAAACCCTTCTCCTGCTGCATAATGCATGTATGACATTACATCCATCATAGAGTAATAACATTAAAGGCATACATTCATCGTTTACATTAGGCATTATCTGCTGCAAGTTTGTCTAAAGTTTGCTAAAAATACGAATCACTGACATCAAAGGCTATTTTGAACTTTCAGTAACCCAGTCTTACACATGTAGGACAAGTGCAGTTAACATTTATCAACTTATCTGCATATTATTTGTTGTTAATAGTATTCTACACGCAACTAACATTTATTTATGCATTTCATCTGTTCAGTGTATTATTTCTTTCACTCTTTCCATGAAAATACTGCATATGTTACGACTTTTCAACTGTTTCATAAGGTTCCCAGGAATGGAAATTCCAGAATATGACCTGGTGACATCATAATTATAATGACGTCAAAATACGCGAGTACTTCTGCGCACGAGCAGTAAGCAATATTTATTCATCAAATAGCACATGCATTCACAATATGCCTGCCAAGATTTATTCCGATTTGAACAGCATACCAATTATCAAAGATATATGGGTTACAAACAGTGTCCAAACAATATCAAAGTAAATAAATATACCAATCTTGGAGTTATTGAGATAATTAATATTTCCCGCAACTTTTGTATGAAATTAGACAATAGTGTCAATATAAAAAATTCAAGATGACCGCAAACTACAAAAACATTACTACACAATGGCAATTATAATCTTGCAAATCTAGGAAGCAAATGTCATTGGGTATACCAGAGTAGGTAGGTAGCAGTTTTCAGTAACGTGGGTGTGTAGTACAGCAGAAGTACAAGATGGCCACCAAATATAATCATAATTGTGCACTCCGGAACCATATCAAAGAATGTGTATATACATATTTTTTATGTATACAATGAACGTTTTCTGTATCTTTGATATGCAATATTAGGTAATTGTGTTAATAACACAAGTCTAAGATCGCAGCCAAACAGAGAAATATTGTTACCTTATAACAGCAATTAAATAAACTAATAAATACATAATTGAAAATACATGTACCGGTAGTTCACTTAGTTCATTGGATATATTTTTCCAAGTAATTTGTTAAGCCCATCCATATTAGTAATATTTATGAATATTTCTGTACCATTCTTTTAACATCAGACTGCAATCATCACCCGGACCAGTTGGCTGGTTTATAATGTCACTATCACCTCAATGTCACATGGTGTACGGATATGATATGTAAAACAAATAGGACACAAGGTTGTCAGCAAATGGACACCAATGGACACCAAAGTTGTTTGCAAATTCAATACTTCTGACTGATTGATCGATTGTAGTTTTATGCATGTTCAACGGCAAGGTCATATATAGATGGGAAGATGGTGCAGCAAGCACTATGAATTCATCAATCAGACACACATACCTTCCCAATCGCCCACAATATTTCCGAAAAGAAAGGAAAGGGCACACATGTAAAATAATGATATGTGCTAATCATTCTAGATGTGTCGCCATTCTAAATAAACTTGTGTAAAATACTTTCAGACAACAATACATGTAACTTAACAGCACATTTACTGTATGACAACCTTCAACCAGACATAGTATGGATATGATACATGTAATGATGACGAAACAAAATACGCTGCTGAACAATGCAGCTACATGTAATCAACATTTCATTAATTTTCCTATTAGTTGTTTTGATTGCTATAACAATGTAACATATAAATAATTGGCGGACATATTTGATTTGTGTTATTGACCCATACACACACATTATCCGACACATGTCTAAGCTATGGAAATTGTCCAATGTGTCCATAAACCAAATATTTGTATATACAATCTTCTTCGACATTACACCCAGGTGCAGTTGTATAATTCAATTATTACACAATTGTATTGCCATTAGAAGGCAATATATTTATAATTGGTGGCCATCTTAGACCACCTCCAATAAATGAAAAGCTCCTGCTCCTATATAATTGCTTATCACACTAATGGCGAACCAAACAGCATAGCTTGCATTTCTGTTGTGGCTTGTAACTATGGTAATAGAGACATTTCATTTCTTCGTTTCTAATATGTGTAGAGATGAAAAATAAACTTAAATTGTGTTCATTTTTGTCTACACCTGTTAAATAAGAACCAGAAATATGTCAGTTGGACATGGATGCCGTCATTCAATTAAAACTGTACAACTGCCGTAATGGGCAATCTTCACTAAAGACAGAGGACATTATCTGTGATATATCACGAATACATCCCAAGCCGTGTGTGACTTGTGCACCGAACAACATCTTTAGTAAACAATAGGTGAACATTGCATGAAAGGGAGATAACTCCATACCTACGAAATCCACCTTTAGGTCATGATGTTCACATATGGATCATCACTGGTGATGCAATCCGCACTGGCATAAAATGTTTCATGTCAAATAATGCACCGGTGTCCTGATAAGATGCCACTCAGCTCCACTTAGAGCTATCGCATAAACACATTTTTCAGCTAGTAATCGGCGGAAATTTCTTGTGCCGGTTACTAAGTGAAAATGTGTTTATGCAGTATCTTCGGCATGTAGCTGAATGGGAATTTGTCAGGATTCTGGCGCCTATGTCGACGTGAAACACTTCAAGCTGGCACACAGTGCAGCACCGGTGGTCATGGAAATATTCTATGTGATTGGCAACTAATGGACCTAAATCACCGAGATAAACATTATGTCAAAGGGACAAGACTCCAAAAATACAAAAAGTACAAAAACTAGAGTTGACATGTCTTTATTACGACATTGAAGTTGGTTCTCCATGGGCTACACGTTTGTTTAACCCTTAGACCGCTACTCACAACAATTGTCGTCTGCTGCTGGTTTTATATCTTGTTTTATTTCTCAATAAAAACATGTTTTGACAGCACTCCAGAATCATTTCCAATGGAAATGATTCTGAAGTGCTGTCAAAGCATGTTGTAAATTATTCTAAGTGCTGTCAAAGCATATTTTTGATGATAAAAATGGAAAATAGAAAATAAACAGCAGACGAAAACAAATTTAAGATAGCGGTCTAAGGGTAAAAGGGATCAATAGGTGGATATATCACCAGATTAAAGTCCAAAACAAACTACACATACCGGTAATATTTGAATCATGTTTAAATGATGTAAGTCACTTATCATGGCTCATCATGAAAAGTAAATCCCATCTCCATAAAAGAAAGTTCCCATCTCAGTTCATTACCATGACCATTTTCAACGATATACAACGTATTACTGTTTGTTTAAGTTAATGCTTACACAAGTGTGTCGTAGATATTGTGGCGTGGTTATTCATCGCTGAGGACAACTCACATTTCTCAAAATATCTACCATACATTCATGTAACCACACACTACTTACAACTCATATATAGAGAATGTATTGCACATGTTAGTATATATAAACATTCTAGATAGATAGATAATATGTTAAATACATTTTTATTACTTGCTAGTTAGCAATCGTTGAAACAAAGTAACAAGTGCAGACAGGTAACAATATTTATCAAATAACAAACTTTCCAATGACCGAGTGAGTGAGTGAATAGGGTTTAACGTCCGCTTTTCTGACATAGAGGTACAAGCCTCAGGGAGTCTACACACAGACGGGTCAACGGGGTCGTGTCCCGTATCCACCTGTCCGAGGGGGGTAAATCCCAACTTCAGAACTCAATATTTACAATCAAAATATATATTCAGTCCTGAAATTAGAACAACCTGATCTGGTGCCAGGCCCTCGCCACACCAGCATCATTTATCCCATCCCCTAAAAGTAATAGGATTAGCGCTAATCTTACTTTTATATATGGGGCATAGCCCGACTCAACTGTCACATACAAGAAAGCCAAAAATGTACATGAGGGCCAAATCCGGTATAGTGGGTTCCGGAAAGTATGAACCCAATCGTTAAGCCAGTTTAGTCGCCTTTTACGACAAGCAATGGCTACTGCAGTACTATTCTCAGGATCAGTTGATCCCGCCCCGGTGCCTGCACGGGGCCATTCCAATGACCGAATACACGCTGACTGATACACAATTGTCGTAGCCTGCATTGTACACCTGGGGCCTGTTTCACTAAACTTTGTATGACTAAAATGTTTGTAAATGCAAAATTATGATAGTCTGTAAAGTTCACATTAACAATGCAGCCTATGTTCAATTAATGTAAATCCATCAATTGAAATTTTCAGACGATCCTAAATTTGCACTTACGATAATTTTAGTCATACAAAGTTTAGTGAAACAGCCCCCAGGGTCACAACAAATTGAAAACTTATGTTTCAGCAAACGACAGAAAATGAACAGCAAACGACTAAATGTCTTTCAGCATTGTAAGGGTTAACATTGGGTAAAGAAGAGCATAGTAGAATATTGACGATATCATGCACTGTTCGCCATTCAATGAGGTAAGCAATCAGCACTATTCTATAGTAGAATATTGACAATATCATGCACTGTTCGCCATTCAGTGAGGTAACCAATCATCACTATTCTATAGTAGAATATTGACGATATCATGCACTGTTCACCATTCAGTGAGGTAAGCAATCATCACTATTCTATAGTAGAATATTGACGATATCATGCACTGTTCACCATTCATTCAGGTAAGCAATCATCACTATTCTATAGTAGAATATTGACAATATCATGCACTGTTCGCCATTCAGTGAGGTAACCAATCATCACTATTCTATAGTAGAATATTGACGATATCATGCACTGTTCGCCATTCAGTGAGGTAACCAATCATCACTATTCTATCAAAGATATCATGCACTGTTCGCCATTCAGTGAGGTAAGCAATCAGCACTATTCTATAGTAGAATATTGACGATATCATGCACTGTTCGCCATTCAGTGAGGTAAGCAATCATCACTATTCTATAGTAGAATATTGACGATATCATGCACTGTTCGCCATTCAGTGAGGTAACCAATCATCACTATTCTATAGTAGAATATTGACGATATCATGCACTGTTCGCCATTCAGTGAGGTAACCAATCATCACTATTCTATAGTAGAATATTGACGATATCATGCACTGTTCGCCATTCAGTGAGGTAACCAATCATCACTATTCTATAGTAGAATATTGACGATATCATGCACTGTTCGCCATTCAGTGAGGTAAGCAATCATCACTATTCTATCAAAGTGTGTAGATTGTTAACAGATTGCAGCAAGATCCGTAGCTCATTTCACCAAAATTGCAAAGTATACTTATCTTGCACTTTGAGGAAGACATTTTCAGTTTAAGGATAAGTTTATTAATTTTTATTATACTTAATGTATTACATTATCACAGCCAGTTTGGCTGTGATAATGTAATAAATTCAGTATAATAATTCTGCATAGTTTTAATCATCAAATATATGCAATCGTTAGTTCTGTACAAAATAATGCATTTCGGGACAAATAGATGATTACTCCCTCAAAGTATACTGAGCTAGATAAGTATACTTAGCAATTTTGGTGAAATCGGATACAGAAGCTAGACTGACCATAAATGTCACATGCCCTATTTCTCCATTCACAGCTATATGTACAGTTACAAATAGTTACGTGTTAACAACTAACAAGTTCAGTAAATACAAGCTTGCACAAGCGACATATAAATGTTATCATATCCGATTATATGGCGTGTAACAACTTTATTTAAGAAATATATAAATATGTCTACAAGCATGCCTGTAGCTGCACAGAAAACTAGAGCTATCACAGAAGTGATCAAAATACCCCCACCCCCCCCCCCCCACCCCACCACCCACACATCGCTTTGATACATGAACAGGCTTCTAAAAATATCAGAAAGAGGTTCAAAGGTTGCAATCGAAATTTCATTTCACATTTTACCTCTAAGTGTGACCTTGACATTGGACTAGGCATGTGTGTGTTGAACACAACACGTACATCGTCTCATCATGGAAAACATTTGTGGCTAATTTTTGCAAATCCGTTCATCGATTTAAAAGTTATAGAGCGGAAACAAAATTTGACATTTGACCTCTAAGTGACCTTGGATGTAGACCTTGGCCGTCGAGATGTGGGTATTGAACGCAACACATCGACTCATCACAGCAAACCTTTGTGGCAAATTATTTGAAAATCCATTTGTCAGTTTAGAAGATACAGAGCGGGAAAAAAATTGCCTTTGCCTTCTAAGTAACCGTGACCTTGGATGTAGACATGTGGATGTTGAACATGACATCGTCTCATCATGGCAAATATTCGAAAATCCATTCATCGTTTTAGAAGATATAGAGTGGAAACAAAATTTTACCTTTGACCTCTAAGTGACCTTGACCTTAGACAAAGACATGTGGGTATTGAACGCAACACATCGTCTCATCATGACAAAACTTTGTGGTCAATTATTTGAAAATCCATTCAACGGTTTAGAAGATACACAGAGTGGGAAAAAATCACCTTTGACCTCTAAGTAACCTTGACCTTGGATGTAGACATGTGGATGATGAACGCGACACATCATTTCATCATGGCAAATATTTGAAAATCCATTCATTGGTTTAGAAGATACACAGAGTGGAAAAAAATCACCTTTGACCTTTAAGTGACCTTGACCTTGGATGTAGACATGTGGATGTTGAAGGTGACACATCCTCTCGTCATGGAAAATATTTATGGAATATTATTGGAAAATACATTCATTGGTTTAGAACATATTGAGTGGAACAAAATGTGACATTTGACCTCTGAATGACTCGACATTGAACATAGACATGTGGGTATTGCTGAACACATTACCTCATTATGGCAAAAATGTGTGGCAATTTATTTAAAAATTAATTCATCGTTTCAGAAGTTGTAGAGCAGAAACAAAATTTGACATTTGACCTCTAAGTGACCTTAACCATGGATGTAGACACATGGGTATTGACACATCGTCTCATCATGGTAAACATTTGTGGCAAATTATTTGAAAATCCATTTATCGGTTTAGAAGATATCAAGCAGAATTCACATTTCCAACAGAACGACCAACCAACAACCTGACTCTTATAGCCACCCCCCCTCTAACTTCGTTTGTGGGGGTATATAATAATGATAATGACACAATGGCGTAATTCTCTGACCTGTGGGAGAAACATACAGAATACCAATAGCCGATTTCATCAAAATTGCAAATGGCAATTGCATCCCAACTTAAAATCTAAATATCATAAGCAATAGTTATACCGTTTCAGACAATTCAGAATATTTTTTCTATAATTATCTGGATGTTTCACATGTTTCAGAAGCTAAACTTTTGATATAATCCATTAAGAAGTTTGAAGCGAATTCTAGGGCACATCAGCTGTTTCTAGATGATTCAATGTTTAAACACATATAATAAGAGGGCTTCCAGTCTACCTTGTGTGTATAAACCTATGATTCCACTGTCAGACCCCTTAAATTATCCCTGTTCAGTAGCCGTTTCACCAACATTGCCAAGCATACTTATTTAGCAGTATACTTTGAGGGAGTAATCATTATTTTTCCTGAAATGGATTATTTCATATAGAACTAACAACTGCATATATATGTGATGATTAAAAGTATGCATAATTATTATACTAAATTTATTACATTATCACGGCTGTGATAATGTAATAAATTCAGTATAATAATTAATAAATGTATCCTTATATTGAAAATTTCTCTCTTAAAATGTACTTAGTAAGATAAGTATACTTATACTTGGCAATTTTGGTGAAATAGGCTACAGATTAATGTAATGGTCCAAATATTCTCTATCTACCTAACCTCACCTATGTTAGGTCTGGATCGGGAAGGGGGAATAAAGATCACTTATGATTTATTTATCATACTCTTTCTTGTCGGTCTACAACATGGGCTGAGACTCGGACATAGGACAGAAAAGTGCGCATGCAAATATTGCTCATTAACCCACCAACCTGTTGTTGTACAGTGCAGTAAGTTAATATACAGCCATTGTTTATGGCCTTACAGAAAAGCAGCTCCTGTGAGTAATTTATTTTCTCCCGTCAACACAGTGCGTATGTGCCGTGAAACATGTTTGATATGCTGTCAATACGACCTAATCACTGCGTATGAAAATTTGCGGTGACTGGGGTTATTTTTTGCATTTTAAAGCCATTTGTAGGTGTTCACGGGATAAATAGAATAGTAGGTTTGTGCCGTGAATGGGAAAAATATCGGGCGCGGCACGGAAACTGGATGTGCTCGGCAGAGCCTCGCCATCTCGTTTCCTAAGCCTTGCCAGATAGTTTTCCCCATTCACGGCACTAACCTACTATTCTCTATATACAGCCATTGTTTATGGCCTTACAGAAAAGCAACTCCTGTGAGTAATTAATTATATGTGTAACATTTTAATCATGAGATTCATATGAGACTCGCCTTGTCATGTTGTACCTTCAGTAATTTCATTAAATACGTTTACAAATTTTTCATAAATAAGGTTAAAAGTTGACAAAATATTCCGCATGTATGTATTCTGAAAAATTTGTCAACTTTTGACTTTATTTATGAAATTCCATATGAACAAAATCACATGGCGTGTCTCAAATATATAAGCTCCGAGTGTTTATGATCATTTTCTCTGCAATGACATATGTTCCATTTAGAATATAAGCACAGCTCAGCCTCGATCAAACAGACATGCTGATTTTTAACACAAAAACAACTCATGTGCTTAGCTTATAAGCACAAGTTCATAACATATTGGACATCGGTTACAAACTCAATATTGGTAAGCAATCTTTTAGTTGTCACATGTCAAATGTGAACTTTTGGAAAAAAGCTTTACCCCATTGTGGAACATCTCTAAACTGGACACCCTGGGTCCCCAGGGTGTAGAGAGGTTCCACTGTACATACATCTACCTGGCAAGTATATAAGCAGGGGTGAGATAATTTTTAGGAACCAGGCCAAATTTTCCATTCAGCCGCCCTACCCACCACGATTTATCATCAAACTGTCGGCTCAGTATGTGCACTATATCTCCCTTCTTGAAGGAGAGCTCATTATCTAAATCGCTTGTACAGTCCCATTTCCCGTAATACAGATTATCAAAGTCTTCATCGGGTCGATGCTTAAGGTCTATTTTTACCTTCGTTTTAACGGGTTCATTTGGGCGTGATGGTATCGGGGGAAGATTTCGGGCAGGTGGGGGTTGGCGGGGTGTGGGGGGTAGGGGTGCCGATGGGGGTTTACCCCGCGCTGGGAACGTAGGTATGGGATCTAGCATCTCAATGGGTGGGGGTGGCAAGTCTATGCCAAAATCTGTGCTCGCGCCATCGTCGTATATTTCTTCATCGATCGGTTCAGGCAAGCTGTTTGATTCTTGTTCTTTTTTATCTTGATCCTTGTTGGTAGAGTCGCTTCCTTTCCTGGATTTCACACTTGGTGATATTGGCGTTGGAGGAACAGGCGGAAGGTCGTGCCTCGGTTTGACGGACGTGGGTGGAATGGGAGGGACAGTGGCTGTGTATTTGCCACGCTGGATAGGGGCAGGAGGGGTAGGAGGTTTAGGTTCATCATTTGTTGGTTTATTAACAGGGTTGTCTGGGTCTTCGTAAAGCTCCTCCATAACCTCAGCAGTGTTTTCTGTGACCTTCACCCCGACATCGACATCATAGTCATCGGCACTGCCGCCAGTGATGTTCAACTCCTCTGAACCACCAACTTGTTCGTAAATATCTTCCTCTGTGGAAAAATTTAAACGTAAATGGTTGAGTCTGGGATTCCTGCCTTTGAATTTGAGTGGTAACAACATATACTTTCGAACGTAAATAGAGAAAACATTCTCCAAATTTTCATAGTCTGGCCTATAATGGGTTAAAGGTACATGCCCACTCCGCAGACACAAAATGTTATTTATAGGAATTAAATAAATGTTTAATTGTGTCACTATTCCATGAGTTCTAAAAATTACAAGTGCCCGCTATACAGATACATTTTCATATGCAAATGCATCACCTGAAAAAAATAATATTTTCGACAAATTTTAAAGCATGATTTTAGAGTAATGCGTATATGAAGTATGAAGCTGATCCGTGGAAGGAAACAGAAATTATAAGATATTTACCCGAGCGTTAAAGTTTTTGAGGATCATTAGAGCAATGTGAAGCAGATCGGTCAAAGGATGAAGAAATTATGAGACATTTACCCGAGCGTTAAAGTTTTGTGACGGACGGACGGGACGGACGGGACGGACAAGGGTAACACTAAATGCCCCCTCCACTATCGTGGTGGGGCATAAAGAGAAATTATAAGATATTTACCTGAGCGTAAAGTGAAGCTTGAAGGGGTTAGGAAGCCACCTTGACCCTGGGCTTGGCAGGGGAAGGACGAACGTGGATATGGCACAGGACAGTAGAGGACCATTAGAGAAATGCGTATATGAAATATGAAGCTGATCGGTGAAAACAAACAGTAATTATAAGATATTTACCCGAGCATTAAAGTTTTTGAAGCAGCAATATGACCTTGACCCTGATGACGGAACCTTTGTATGTGACCTTGAAACTTGGGCTCGGCGGGGGCAGGACAAACGTGGATTTGGCACAGGACAGTAAAGGACCATTAGAGCAATGCGTATATGAAATATGAAGCTGATCCGTGAAAGCAAACAGAAATTATAAGATATTTACCCGAGCGTTAAAGTTTTTGAAGCACCAAGTATGTGACCTTGACCCTGGGCTCGGCGGGGGCAGGACGAACGTGGATTTGGCACAGGGCGGTAGAGGACCATTAGAGCAATGCGTATATGAAGTATGAAGATGATCCGTGAAAGACAACAGAGTTTTTGAAGCACTAAGTATGTGACCTTGACCCTGGGCTTGGCGGGGGCAGGACGAACGTGGATTTGGCACAGGACAGTAGAGAACCATCAGAGCAATGCGTATATGAAATATGAAGCTGATCCATGAAAGCAAACGGAAATTATAAGATATTTACCCGAGCGTTAAAGTTTTTGAAGCACCAAGTATGTGACCTTGACCCTGGGCTCGGCGGGGGCAGGACGAATGTGGATTTGGCACAGGGCGGTAGAGGACCATTACAGCAATGCGTATATGAAGTATGAAGATGATCCGTGAAAGACAACAGAAATTATAAGATATTTACCTGAGCGTTAAAGTTTTTGAAGCACTAAGTATGTGACCTTGACCCTGGGCTTGGCGGGGGCAGGACGAACGTGGATTTGGCACAGGGCAGTAGAGGACCATCAGAGCAATGCGTATATGAAATATGAAGCTGATCCGTGAAAGCAAACAGAAATTATAAGATATTTACCCGAGCGTTAAAGTTTTTGAAGCACTAAGTATGTGACCTTGACCCTGGGCTCGGCGGGGGCAGGACGAACGTGGATTTGGCACAGGGCGGTAGAGGACCATTAGAGCAATGTGTATATGAAATATGAAGCAGATCGGTCGAAGGATGAAGAAATTCTGAGACATTTACCCGAGCGTTAAAGTTTTGCGATGGACGGACGGGACGGACGGGCAAGGGTAACACTAAATGCCCCCTCCACTATCGTGGTGGGGCATAAAAACAAGAAATGCGTCTGTCGAACACGGATGCCACTGCAGCATATTTGAGAAACTATGACAAAGTGGTTAACCGAAAAGTGTGACGGACGGACGGACAGACGGACGGACGGACGGTCCAAAAACAATATGCCACCCGGCTCTTCGAGACCGGTGGCATAATAAAGCTTTAAAATACTATAGTCAAGGAAATTGAATGTAGAAATCAATATTTTTTTCCAGGAAAAGATACTGCCGCACTGTTATTGTGATAACCCAATACAACCATACTAACCCGTCAACCATATTTTGGGATACCAAGACGATGTATTTATTTACCTATGAGATTGCCTCCATAGGTGATGATCTCCTTCCATTTCTCATAGTCTTCTGTGTTGGTGGCCATAAACTGAGAAAGGTAACAAAGCATGAAAGTACTAAATATATACAGTGGAACAAACACACACCAGACACCGAGGGAGGCCCCGTGTTCAGTGATGGAACTGTCATTATGCAATTGAGGCACGAGCCTAACCTTTATATTCAGAAACTAGAAATGTGGCCTGTCGGCACACGAATGCCCCCGCTGGCAGCCAAAGAAAACGAGGCATATTTGATTATAAGCCATTTACCCGAGCGTTAAGGTTTTGAACGCACCAAGTCTGTGACCTTCACCCTGGGCTTAGCGGGGGCGCGACGAATGTGGATTTGTCACAGGGCGGTAGAGGACCATTGGAGCAATGCGTGTGTGAAATGTGAAGCAGATGCGAGCAAGGAAACACAAATTATAAGCCATTTACCCAACGTTAAGGTTTTGAACGCACCAAGTCTGTGACCTTGACCCTGGGCTTAGCGGGGGTGGGACGAATGTGGATTTGCTAAGGAGCAAGGAAACAGAAATTATAAGGCATTTACCCAGCGTTACGGTTTCGAACGCACCAAGTCTGTGACCTTGACCCTGGGCTTAGCGGGGGCGGCACGAATGTTGATTTGTGACAGGGTGGCAGAGGACCATTGGAGCAATGCGTGTGTGAAATGTGAAGCAGATCGGAGCAAGGAAACAGAAATTATAAGGCATTTACCCAGCGTTAAGGTTTCGAACGCACCAAGTCTGTGACCTTGACCCTGGGCTTAGCGGGGGCGGCACAAATGTGGATTTGTGACAGGGTGGCAGAGGACCATTGGAGCAATGCGTGTGTGAAATGTGAAGCAGATCGGAGCAAGGAAACAGAAATTATAAGGAATTTACCAAGCGTTAAGGTTTCGAACGCACCAAGTCTGTGACCTTGACCCTGTGCTTAGCGGGGGCGGGACGAATGTGGATTTGTCACAGGGCGGTAGAGGACCATTGGAGCAATGCGTGTGTGAAATGTGAAGCAGATCGGAGCAAGGAAACAGAAATTATAAGGCATTTACCCAGCGTTAAGGTTTCGAACGCACCAAGTCTGTGACCTTGACCCTGGGCTTAGCGGTGGCGGCACGAATGTGGATTTGTCACAGGGTGGCAGAGGACCATTGGAGCAATGCGTGTGTGAAATGTGAAGCATATCCGAGCAAGGAAACAGAAATTATAAGCCATTTACTCGAGCAATAAGGTTTCAAACGCACCAAGTCTGTGACCTTGACCCTGGGCTTGGCGGGGCGGGACGAATGTGCATTTGTCACAGAGCGGTAGAGAACCATTGGAGCAGAAATGCATGTGTGAAATTTCAAGCAGATCCGAGCAAGGAAACACAAATTACAAGCCGTTTACCCGAGCGTTAAGGTTTCAAACGCACCAAGTCTGTGACCTTGACCCGGGGCTTAGTGGGGGCGGGACGAATGTGGATTTGTCACAGGGCGGTAGAGGATCATTGGAGCAATGCGTGTGTGAAATGTGAAGTAGATCCGAGTAAGGAAACAGAAATTACTAGAAATGTGGCCTGTCGGCACACGAATGCCCCCACTGGCAGCCAAAGAAAACAAGGCATATTTGAATGTGGATTGAAAGCAGATCCGAGCAAGGAAACAGAAATTATAAGCCATTTACCCGAGCGTTAAGGTTTTGTACGTACGTACGGACGTACGTTACGTACGTTACGTACGTACGTACGGACACCGGTAACACTATATGCGGGGGCATAATAAGCCATTTACCCGAGCGTTAAGGTTTCAAACGCACCTAGTCTGTGACCTTGACCCTGGGCTTAGCGGGGGCGGGATGAATGTGGATTTGTCACAGGGCGGTAGAGGACCATTGGAGCAATGCGTGTGTGTAATGTGAAGCAGATCCAAGCAAGGAAACAGAAATTATAAGGAATTTACACGAGTGTTAAGGTTTTGAACGCATCAAGTCTGTGACTTTGACCCTGGCCTTAGCGGGGGCGGGACGAATGTGGATTTGTCACAGGGCGGGAGAGGACCATTGGAGCAATGCGTGTGTGAAATGTGAACCAGATCCGAGGAAGGAAACAGAAATTATAAGCCATTTACCCAAGCGTTAAGGTTTCGAACGCACCAAGTCTGTGACCTTGACCCTGGCCTTAGCGGGGGCGGGACGAATGTGGATTTGTCACAGGGCGGTAGAGGACCATTGGAGCAATGCGTGTGTGTAATGTGAAGCAGATCCGAGCAAGGAAACAGAAATTATAAGCAATTTACCCGAGAGTTAAGGTTTTGAACGCATCAAAGTTCTGTGAAACCCTTGACCCTTGCCTTAGCGGGGGGAGGGCGGGAACGAATGTGGATTTGTCACAGGGGGCCGGGAGGGAGAGAAACCTGGAGCAATGTGTGTGTGAAATGTGAAGCAGATCCGAGCAAGGAAACAGAAATTATAAGCGATTTACCCGAGCGCTAAGGTTTTGGGACGTATGTACATACGGACGTACGTTACGTACGTACGTTACGTGTACGTACGGACGTTACGGACGTTACGGACGTTACGTACGTACGGACGCCGGTAACACTATATGCCCCCCTCACCATTCGGTGGCGGGGACATAAAAAAAGGCTACTAGTAAATAGTATTATATTTAACATACGCTATCACTCACATAAAAATGCCAAATGCACAAGTCAGATGCACATATTTGCAGTCAGGGATTAAACACTCGGAGCATGCCCTGAGACCCCCCCCCCACCCCACCACTATATCATTGTGCCTACAAATAGGTTTAATCATAGCTATGCTACTGATGTTCGCTGTAATTCAGAACAAGTAGCTCTCCAATGTACATATACAAGTGTTTGTGTATGCTTGTAAACATAAGAAGAAACTAGAAAATGTTGCCTGTCAACGCACTTAGGGCCCCTATTTGAGAAACAGTTACAAAAACTTTCAAATAAATAAACAGACAGACGGACGGACGTACAATCAGTAGCGCGGGTAATTGTATAAATGGGGAAGGAAGGCAAACAGAAATTATAGGCAACTTGAGAAACTCTTACAAAAACTTTCAAATAGATATACAGACAGACGGACGGACATACAATCAGAAACAAGGGTAATTGTATAAATGTGGAATGATGTGTAGTTACTTAGTAATGCATGTGCGCAATATGAAGATATTAGCTGAAGGCAAACAGAAAGCATATGTGATTTGAGAAACTCCTAGAAAGACTTTCAAATAAATAAACAGACAGACAGACGGACGTACGATCAGTAGCGAGGGTAATTGTATGAATTGGGAATGATGAATAGTTACTAAGTAATGCATGTGTGCAATATCAAGATATTAGCTGAAGATAAACAGAAATTATAGGTGATTTGAAAAACTTTCAAAAAAATAAACGGACGGACAGACAGACAGGGCGAAACCTTATTTGTTATCGGCGGTGCCCTAATCAGTAATTCATTAGTGGGTTATAGAATGAAAATGTGATGATAACAAATAAGGATATGAAGTTTAAAGCCAATCTGACTGACTGTAACAGAGATAGTAGGTAGCTGAAAACTTGGACAAATCTCGGACAGATGAACAAACAAACAGACGGAGAGGGTGGAGACCATACATGCCTCGAAAATGAGAAGTCACAACATATGGTATGCTTCTGTACATAATAAGATGCAAACAGTGTAGATCCAGATCATCAGGATCTGCACTTTATGCAATATCTTTTCTCTAGCGAATATGTGTCAATAGCCAAAGGACTAAAGATTTTTGCACGGAATGCGTTCAGTATGTCCACTGTACCTGGAATATTCTCTTTGTCTTATCCTCAGCATACACCTCGAAACAAAGATCCTTCTCTTTCTTCTTACTCGACAATTCAGGGGCATTACGAAACAAGTAGCCTGCAAATAGACGAAACGCGGGCATTACGAAACAAGTAGCTTGCAAATAGACGAAACGCAGGCAATACGAAACATGTAGCCTGCAAATAGACGAATTGCGGGCAATACGAAACATGTAGCCTGCAAATAGACAAATTGCGGGCATTACAAAACATGTAGCCTGCAAATAGATGAATCAAATGCATTATCATAGAGGTTAATCAACCCAAGTGCAGTTGGACAATTTGGATATGTGAACAGCCACAACAGGTGATTTTATAACTTTCTCACTATTCAGAAAATTGTTCCGGATCTTTTCAGCCAGTTTCCTAAACACTTCTGAACAAAACAAGAAATGGCATCGTTAAACGAAGCTTTTGCCCTCGTTAGCAGCCTTGATAATAAAACAAGAATTCCGCCACGGAAGCGGTGTCGCATCTGCCGAGGCATTTGACCGTAACATGATCATGGGCATGTGCTAAAGTAAGCATTACAACAAGAGCTCCGCGGAGCAAGATGTCCCGCCTGGCGCAGTTTCATAGTACATAAGGAGCTTGTAATAACCTTGGCGTTTGTGAGCACCATGGGCTTTCTGTACAATGATGTGAGATGTTGTTAAAATACACCTATGAAATATTAAAGCATTCCATTGAGGGAAAGAGAAATTATAATGAAATGTAAAGTTTTCGAAACAAAACATTTTCTAAGTCCTTGACCTTGGGGTTAGCGGGCACCATACGCTTTCTGTAGAATGATATTACAAATGCACCTATGAAATATTAAAGCATTCCATCAATGGAAACAGAAGTTATTGCAGATTAACCCCAATGTTAATTTTTGTGATAGACAGATGAACAGACAACTTTTGCATCCCCTTTTCGCTACGTGAGAGGATAATAAACTGAAACCAAAACACTTATTTTCCAACAAACACAGCTAAATACAAACAAGAATGTCGCCAACGACATGTATCTCCTGGCACCGATGCTAAATTTCTATACTAGACATTTTTGAAGTCCGTGACCTTGGGGTTACCGGACACCATGAACTTTCTGCAGATGGTTAAACCACAGTGTTGATGTATACCAAGTTTGTTTAGGTGTAGGACGTCCGGAGACTATGTGTCCGGAACTGAGCTAAATGCAAAAATACACTGAGATGCATGTGATATGTAGGTCAATTATCATGACTAGTCAAGGTCACATGGTCTCCCTCTGTGTGAGATGGGTACACCACAGTGTTGATGTATACCAAGTTTGGAGGTCGTAGGACTTACAGTTTTCCGGAAACTGAGCTAAATGCAAAAACTTAACATTGAATGCATGTGAAATGTAGGTCAATGAACCCTTAAAACTAGGTCAAGGTCACATGGGCTCCCTCTGTGTGAGATGGGTACACCACAGTGTCGATGTATACCAAGTTTGGAAGTTGTAGGACTTATAGTTTTCCGGAAACTGAGCTAAATGCAAAAACTTAACATTGAATGCATGTGAAATGTAGGTTAATAAACCATGAAAACTAGGTCAAGGTCACATGGGCTCCCTCTGTGTGAGATGGTTACACCACAGTGTTGATGTATACCGAAGCATTCCATCAAGGGAAACAGAAGTTGTAATACATTAAACTGAGCGTTAGCTTTTCCAAACACTGACATTTCTAAGTCAGTGATCTTGACGTTTGGGGTTAGCGGGCACCATGGGCTTTTTGTGGAATGATGCGGGATGTTGTTACAAATGCATGTATGGAATATTAAAGCATAAACTGAGCGTTAACTTTTCCAAACAAGGAATTTTCAAAGTCAGTGACCTTGAGCTTTGGGGTTAGCGGGCACCATGGGATTTCTGTAGAATGATGCGGGATGTTGTTACAAATGCATGAATGGAATATTAAAGCATTCCATTGAGGGAAACAGAAGTTACAATGAATTAACATGAGCGTTAAGTTTTAGAAACAGAGCTAAACGCAAAAACGTAACGTTGAATGCATGTGAAAAGTAGGTCAATGAACATGAAAACTCCCAATGAACATGGGCTCCCTCTGTGTGAGATGGTTACACCACAGTGTTGATGTATACCAAGTATGGAGGTCGTAGGAGTTATAGTTTTCTGGAAACTGAGCTGAACGCAAAAACTTAACGTGAAATGTTGACGCCACCTACGCCGACGCCAACAGAAAAGCTATGCCTATGTCCCGCTTGGTTACCGTCAGAGAAGTGCATGCTTAAAATACGAAAAAGGTCAAGGTGGAAGAAACTTTTTTTACATAAAAAAATTGCTAGTGTGTTCCAAATGCTTACATGTATCAAATGTCAAAACATCAATCCATCAAGTAATATTAATGTTATACAATGATGAAGAAACTTGTACAAACTTTTTGACGCAAACAATGGCTAAGTGATTCCGCAAAAATGTGAAGGTACAAAAGGTCAAGGTCATGTTAATGGGGGCATGAGTGTGTTCCAAATGCTCACATGTATCAAGTGTCCAAATATTGAAGCAATCTGTCAAGTAATGTTAATATTATATGATGATGAAGAAACTTGTACACATTTTTTTATGAAAAAAAATGGCTAAGTGTTTCCGCAAAAATATGAAGGTGAAAAAGGTCATGTTAATGGCTGCATGAGTGTGTTCCCAATGCTCATAAGTGTCAAGTATCAAGTGTCCAAATATTGAAACAATCCGTCCATTAATATTAAAGTTATACCAGGATGACAAAGCTTGTACAAACTGTTTGACGCAAAAAAAAATGGCTAAGTGTTTCCGCAAAAATATGAAGGTAAAAAGGTCAAGGTCATGTGAATTGGCGACATGAGTGTGTTCCTAATGCTTACATGTATCAAGTGTCCAAACATTGAAGCAATCATAAGTAATATTTAAGTTAAAGCATGATGACGAAGCTTGTACAAAGCTTTTTACATTTCGGATGACGACGACGCAGGCGACAACGGGTAAAGCGGCGACTATAGTCGCGCCTTCTGCGCCTTCCGTTGACCTTGGGGCTGGAATGTGCGTCGTACTGACAGCATTGATAATAAAAATAAAAGAAAACAAATTAACATTTTTGCCTTACATACAAACAAGGAGAATATAAGTTCTTAGTGACCTTGGGCGGTCGGACACGAGTTGTATGCAAAACAAAGCACCATCCCTAGACACACATCGTGGCCAAATATTATCCAAATTGGTGAAGGGTTCATGAATTATTGAAAAATGAAAGGTGTTACCAACATACGTACGTTAGCTCGTGGACCAACGCTACATCGCCTCTTGCGAGGGGATAATCAGAGATTGCAATGTTTGTGAACAGCAGTCTTGAAAACTGCCAAAAAATTGTGGTCTCAGCGTGTAATGGGCTAATTTTATATGTGACTGTGACTGGAAAAATGGGGCTTATTGGATTGGTGACCAATGTCGCTCCTGATGAAAGAGCACACACCTGTAGCCTGATAATGATCTATATTGCTTGTTAGTAGCATGACAGGAGTTTCATTGATGGACTGGCGAACAGTGCAGATCCTGATCAGACTGTGCGAATGCACAGACTGATCAGGATCTCCACCGGTCTCAAACAGCCACAAATGGCGTTACCCTCAAGCATGAACGCTCCTCTCTGTTTCTTGTCATCATTCTTTACATAGTAGTAGAAAACACCGCCGTGGACCACACACCAGCGGGACTGGAATTTGGATGATCCGAACATGCCTGCAATGGAAAAAAAGTGAATGGGTTTAACGTCCCAGCAACAGCTAAGGTCATAGTGACGGGACCACAGTTTAAAGTCGCATCTGACAGACCAGTGAGATGGAAATACTATGAAATTAATGTTGATGCCAAGTCAGGTGTTCTAACCCCTAGGCCACTGACTATCCCTTGCCTGTAACAGAAACCTACCAATCAAGTGCTTGTTTGTTTGTGTAATGACCGGGTCAATGGGGTCGAATCTCACTGTGTAATTTTACTCCATGACGTATGAGACCCATAGATTGCGAGACTGGGTATTTTTACTCCATGATTTTTAAGTCCCAGATATTGGGTATTTCCACTTCATAATTTGTGGGCCCCATAGATTGTGAAACTGTATGTTTTAAGCCCCATAGATTGTGACAATGGGTATTTTCACTTCATCAGGGGCCAGCTAACCTGATCCCTTCTTCTGTTTCTTCTCCAGGCTGCCATAGCAAACAGGGTCCTTCAGGTCAACAGCTGCTATCACTGCCACACCCGCTGAAATGGATGGAACAAGTTGGACTAATACCGGTAAGTGGCTGTGACTGGAGAAATTAGGCTTATGGGATTTGTGACTAATGTAGCTCCTGATCAAACACTCCTGCAGTTAGATAAGGACTGATGATGTTTGTCAGGGACAAGATGGGTGTTTCACTGACTGAGTGACGAATGGTGCAGATCCTGTAGCCGATTTCATCAAAATTGCAAAGTATACTTATCTAGCAAAGTATACTTTGAGGGAGTAATCATTTATTTTTTCCCAAAATGCATTATTTCATATAGAACTAACCGTTGCATATATTTGATGATTAAAAGTATGCAGAATTACTATACTGAATTTATTACATTATCACAGCCAAATTGGCTGTGATAATGTAATAAATTCAGTATAATAAAAAATAATAAATTTATCCCAAAATTGAAAATTTCTCCCTCAAAGTATACTTTGCTAGAAAAGTATACTTTTCAATGTTGGTGAAATAGGCTACTGATCTGGGCTTACACTGGTCGCATAACCCATAAGCCGCATTTCTCCATAAGTCACAGTCACATATGCTGCAACTCAGAACGACCAGAAATGCATTGAATGTAATTACTCATAATGTAGTAAACCATTTCATGCTGAGATACGCCATTTTGCTTGTGGAAAATTCTAAACATGTTCTTTATATTTGCTTAGCAGTATATGCCATGACCACCATCTGAACTGGTTCAAATGAGTGGTCAGTGACATTCGGGATACACCTTAGAATCTGGTCACAATATATACTTTCGTTGAGAAATAACAAAATACACCTTGGAATTTGTGTCAATGTTTAATTTTATTTTCGTTATTTCTCAACGAAAGTATATATTGTGACCACAAGGTGTATCACGAATGTACTGGGTTATGGCAGATGCCACAGTCCAGTATTTTCAAATTGGATGTAGGTAGTGATCTTCTTAATTATCACAAATTGAATTCGGAATACATGTTTAGGTGTTTCAATAATGATACAATGAATGACGATCAATCCGAGTGTATTTTAAACAACATTTATTTCTTTGGTGTACACTAGAAATACATACCGCAGAAAAGCGGTCATATCACACAATCTAAGACACTTTGATTCATTTCAGCTAAAACTGGAAAAACTTACCAGGAAATCGTGATACATGTACAGCTCAATTCTGTTTAAAAAAATTAACGTTCAACTTACGATCTATGTATTTAGACTCCTCACTGTCATCTGACTTGGTACTGCCACCTGTCAGTGAGGACTCATCCTGTTGTTCTTTGGCTGAAACAAAACATTCAATAATAACATATTCATCCATTTCCATTGTAAATCTTGATCAGATGACTTGTGAAACTACATGATCGGTAAATCCGACAAATGCTCCCCGATGACGCCTGGATTGAAATTCAAAGTCCTTGACCCTGGGTATTGGTGTAGTATGCTTATTAATCACAATAAATGGTGATAAATGTGTATATGAAGTTTCACATCATAATCTCAATTGGTAACAGAGATAAATTCTAGAAAGGTTTAACGCAATGTTGCAAGCGGTCACAGAGATACAGCAATTTGAAAAACTTTAACATAAAACTTTAAGAAAGTAATTTGACCTTGACCTTGGGCTCCTGGGCAGCATGGGTAGAGTATACAATGAAAATATGGATGGGGATCAATGTGTATATGAAGTTTCAAATTGATATCCCAAGCAGTCACAGAGCCAGACAAAGCGGTAACTGTATGCTCCCCTGAAAAATATTTGGGGAGTATAAATAAATGTTGGCAATTTTTCCTGAGCAATAAAGCATTTGGGCTATAACATGACAAATGAGATACGCCTTGTGATTTTGTACCTTCGGACATTTGCGAAATTTCATTAAATATGTTTACAAAATTTACAATATTTTCAGTAAATGAAGTCAAAAGTTGACAAAATTTTGTAAACCTTTGACTTTATTTATGAGATATAATGTAAATTTTGTAAATGTATTTAATGAAATTACACAGATGTCCGAAGTTATAAAATCACATGACGCGTCTCAAATGAGGTTTACTGACATTACCAGCCCAGACAATTTTACCTCACAATCTGATCAGGATCTTAACTGTAATGTGGTCAGTCAATGTCAGTGAAATACCTGGCTTGTTATCTGGGGCTCATGTCACTAAACTTTGTAAGACGATTTAAGAGCAAATTAATTTTAGAATAACTTACAATGACAGCCGATATTGGAAAATCTTGAGTGCATGTGTTCCAGATAAAGAATTACAATGTAGTAATTGAGTATTTTTACTCTATCATTTCTGTCAGAAGCAATTGGGTATTTCAAAGTTTTAATTGGGTAAAATAAAATCACACTACTGTTTACACATCAAAAGACAGCAATTATTGAATAGTTTTCTTCTAAATGAAACATGTCTTGGCATTTCATTATAATTGTCTCCTTGGAGACAATTATAATGAAATACCAAGATATGTTTTCATGGAAAAATAAGAAAATATGCTATATTTGTGGTCTGTTTATTGTTTTCTGTAGCATGATAAAGATACCACAAATTTTTCATTGCTTTTTGATACGCACTACTTCTGATTTCAATTGGGTTTTTGGCACTTTTAATTGGTTATTTACGCAAATACGCACCTTATCTGGAGCTCTGCATACAATGCTGTTAGAATAGGCACAAAATAGCAACATTAGTTAACCACGATGTGAGAAGAAAATTAATAAAAATCTAGTACAAATTAGTTTTTTATCATCATTAGTTTCAAAGGATGGACACCATGACTCACTGGTCGGCAATGAAATAAATCCAGTTTTGTCAGATTGTGACCACCATGACAAAATGGGACTTATTGAGCTGGCATCATGCACATCAACATGGTCTGATCAGGACCATAAAGTCACAACAATTTCAGGATTTTAACACTTTCAAGTAACTGGAATGGACTGTGGTTTTTCGACCAATCCAATCGTCACAAAATGATTTTCAGATTAGTCCATTTATGAAAAGGGGGTGGTTTGTTCACAAAAATGTGAAAATTACTTGCAAAAAGTGCAGATCTTGATGAGACGGCTCGTCAAGAGCCGGCTCATATGGATCTACACTTTTGCCAATACCACTATACAGGCCTGTGGTGTTTAAAGGGTTAAGCTGTTCAGACACCACGTATATCATGATCAATAGACCAGCTTTATAAATAGGTTACTAAACTTGGAAAATCAAGAGTAACTGCCCGTAAAACCACTTCCGATGCATTATCAATAGAGTTTACCAGTTTGACATCATGGTGCTTAATTTAAACTAAGCAATGTGCCGAAATGACAAATATCCACCAATTTGAATGTCAAGGATGTGCTGAAAGTTGTTCAATACGAAGTTACTCATGATTTGTCAACCCGGATAACCTATGTATGACCTATTTGTTAGACTACCCTTTAACAACTTGAACACATCTATGGTAGAACCTCTCTAAATCGGCCATCCAGGCAACCTCTGTGTGTTTATTATGGGTGAGTTTTACTTTTACTGTCAGTTTTACTGTGCGGATGCATAGGCTGATCTGGATCTACACTCGTCGCAAAACGCATAGGCCCCATTTCTCTTGTCACAGCCACATATACAGCGATTCCGCTGGGGAAAAAAAAATTGCCACTTCAAAAAAACAAAATTATTTTCGAAAATTGTAAGTTTTTATCGCCAATTGTTTAAAATTATCGTAATTGCGAAAGTGGCGATCGCCAGCGGAATCCCTGCATATATTGTGTGAAAACAGCCAACAAACCAACCGTCTTGTGTCACCAATTGCATAGACGGATTCTCCTCAAAGAACTTTTGCAGCTTCTCAACCAGTTGCTGTTTAGCTTCATTTGACTTCTTGTTTAGTTTCTCTTTCTTCAATGTATCTGTCAAAAACTTTTCAATATCTACAAAGAAAAAATGTACCATATCAATAAATTTAAAATAGTGGTGCTGAAAGATGTAGAAGTAGTTATCATGTCAAAACAACAATCTCTCTTTTAAAACTGAGTGGCCATGAACTTGGGCTGATGAATTTCAATATGTGTCATCCACTGAAAAGTACATGTAGTAGACTGATTGCAAGAACATGACAATGTAGGTGAAGTAAAAACAATATATTGTTAGCATGACATGTACGCCAGTGATTTCAATATGATGTCAAGATTGAAAGGTCAAAATATAAATTTCTAAGATTTACATAGAAATTGTGTCACAATTAACAGTGAAAGTGTGAATGAGATCTGATTCTTTACTCTGCAGGGGAAGACTTTGCTCTGTGTACATAAATGGAATGCCATTACATTGCATGCCATAAGAGCTATGATGGAGTCATATTTCCAAATTTACATTTTTGAGTTGTTTGTTTAGTTTGTACTTTGTGGAGAGGTGATAAGAAATTTGCTAATACACACTGTATTAGGGGAATAATTCCATTTATGATATTTTTGTCTCATATATTGTTAGTACCTATACTCTCAATAAGTATGTAGCGAAGTATTAATGTGAACGTCGAGCGAAATATAGCTAAATGTACGAAAGTGAAACCTTATTTCACAAATATGTACCGTTAGCTGCAGTGTAGCGATATAGAGCAATCCATTGCCTATAAAGAGGAAAACTTGGCCAGCTAGGGAAGGCTATGCAGAGTAGCTCCCTGTAACTACATTGAAGGTGCCTACCAATTGATGCGTGCCTCGTGGACGGAAAGAATTCAACATTTCCTTCCAAATCGAAAATAGGTATCTATTTTCCATTAACATCAACATGATCAAACCCATTGTGTGGACTACATGTACATACAATTTCAAATACAGTTGAGGTTACCAAACAACAGCTGGATTAGCAAGCCGACGTGCCCACCAATTGCAGTCCTAGACATGGCACAATCACCAAATCACTCCCATTACATGAGTGATTTAGCGATAGTGCACTATCTAAGTAACGGGTACTCGGGTAAGGGGTAGTTGGACAAAATACACCAGGAAAGTGGGCCAAAACAACTCGCGATAAGAACTGGGGTGTTAAATAGAACTTGAACATGTTGAAGACAGAAGTACTACATGTTCAAGTTAAATACACCCGTTCTCAACGTGAGTTATTTTGGCCCACCTTCCTGGTTAGATGTTCCTGGTGATGGCGTATTTTGTCCAGCTACTTGAACTTTGAAGTTGAAACTTGAAGTAAGAAATAAAATTATCCAAAGAATAAAGACCACACGTTATGAAAAATGATGTCAACAGATCATTTTAATTTTACCTGACAGTATTTGTTTTATGTTTTCGTGGAACAACGACATGACGGAGGTATAAACTGTTCAAAACACTTTAATTCTGTATTTTGAATGTTGACATTTTCTTCCTTGTATGGAATACTTCCTTGTTGATTCCGGGCTTTTTGTTGTTGTATGTCGCGAGTTTCAGCCGCTGACATTTAGACTCAACCTTTCCGAATAAGTCTTAGACCTCACTTTGAATACGCTGTGAACGACAACAAGAATAAGAATACATACTTAGATTATGAAGATACAGTACTTTTACTCTCTCGTGATAAAAGACATTGAAATTGTCGAAATTTGCGGATGAGAGTTAAAACAAAATGGCCCCTACCATGTTTTAAAAATGATTACCCGGCCAGAGCGACTGAAAAGATTTGCACAGTCCATGAATTACACACATGTGACTGACTGGAGAAAAGGGGCTTATGGTATTTATCTCCAGTCTAGCTCCTGATCTTCTGTCGCAATCATGTGACAAGGTAAGGATATTATATTGCGTGTTAGAAGCAGGACAATGCAGGCCATTATGTACTGCGCTGAACAACAATAACATATAATATGTTTGAACAAATGTAAACTGATGGCTTAGCCGCTGTCGGAAGTGCATATAGTACCGTTGTGTTTATTTTGAAAAATAATATCTCATTGTGTGAGAACGGAATTAAATTATTTACATGTTCTTCTTCTATTGAACAATAAGGAGCATAACATTTGCATAGCGTCATTTTGACGTTTGGACGCATATCGCGTGATGGCATTGCGTTGGTAATGATGACACTGTCCATGATATATTTATTATGAGTTTTGAATATGAAATCAATGATGCATTTATCAGTCACCATGTTGTGAATTTTCAGACAGTTTATATCACAACAAACGTGGATTTGACAGAACTTGTCCGGGTATTTTATTATCACCGCTCGTATATGCGCTTGTAATTGTATTGAGAGCTCATGCAGAACTTCTGCTGCAGAACGTATGACTGTAAGTACAATCCGTGTGAAAATAAAAGACAGAATACTGTTTATATTCAAGCAACTCTGGAAATCGAAACAACTCGTACAAACAACATATCCGCGATCATGGAGGGCTGGGCATGTGATTTCCTGGCAGTTCCAACTTTAACCACACGACTGACTGTACAAATGTGTGTAGACATCGTGATTGCAAATATTCTAAAATTATCCCGCGGGTCATAACCCAAACCGCGAAATTTTAAGACACAATTAGAAGGGGAGGGGTGGGGAGATGGCTAGTCGGGCCATTTTGAAAACACTCTCCTAAAATATACTGAGTGGTGAGTTTAGGAAATGGTTATATAGACTCCCGAGTAATCTACGCAATTGATTTATGTAATTAGGGTCTACCGTAAAAAATATCATTTTGAAAAGCCTTTTCTTAAAAATTGCAGAATGTCAGAGAGTCTGCACATTCAGGGAATGTGAGCTGGGTCTACAGTTTGGGTTATGATCAAAACGTACTTAAAATGATAATAAATAGGCAATTGTATTGCATGTATATATTATGTAATAAATACATTGTATGTGACAAATATACACAGTATATCGGCAAATACGGTTTGATCAGGGCCTACGCTGTGCAAATAAAAACTTATTTAGAAGTCACAATATTGGTAATATTTTCTTTATTTTGGAAAATCTTAAACGTAATATTTAAACTACATACTTATACATAAGTACTGTAGAAAATGAGTGTATGACGTTACCCCCCCCCCCCCCCCAGACATTATCCCTCCTATATATTATAGACAGATAGGACATTCCCCCCCCCCCCACCTCTATTGAAAATCCTGGGTAGGACATTATCCACCCCTCCCCCCATTGAAAATCACGGTTAGGACATTATCCCCGCCTCCCCCATTGAAAATATGTTACATTTATATCTGTTACAAGATCCCATACGCACTTCAGACTGCCGCCCTTAAAGCATTCCCATCTTATTGATGATTTAGATTCCTTCTTCTTAGTGTATGAATATCCATTGTAACAAACCTTAACACCGCCTCATGTACTAGTAATGAACTCCATGATAGAAGAACATTATGATTATGGCCATGTTTGCTAATCTTTATATACATTTTCTTGTTAATTGAGTGATTTATGTGAAATACCATCTCGTAATTACATAAATTATTTAATCAACAATTAAACAATCACATGTTATTATGAAACATAATTACTTGAATTATGATCAATTTAAGTGCAGTTGAAAAAAAGCAATCAAATCATAAAATTTTCATTTTCAAAAGGTGGGGGTGGGGGGGTGGGGGAGATAATGTCCAACCTGTGGTTTTCAATGTGGGGGGGGGATAAAGTCCTATCTGTCTTTTTGATAGGGGGATATTGTCCTCCTGTGTTAAAATATAATATATAGGGGGGATAATGTCCGGGGGGATAATGTCCGTTCCCCGTAGAAAATACATATTTTATAAATCATAAAGCATTTGTAAAGTTATAATTCACGCAGTGAATTACTAGTTAAATAATGCTATTCATATTATTATATGATAGAACATGCATGAATGACGAGGTAACGTCAAGAATCAGTCTACGCGTTTGGTGTATAAGATATATTATATGTTGGTCAGTATGTACACTGTTTCACTATACAAGTACTCATACATAATATACTGAGGGGGAGTGTTTTTAAAATGGTTACACTAGGCCATTTTCAAAACACTCCCCTTAACCACAGACCTATACTAATTATTATAGGTATGTGCCTTAACAAATAGAACATGCACGACGAGGTAACGACAACAAACAGTATACGTGTTCATGATCTAAATTCTGCGTCTACAGTGTTGCTCATTATGTGCACAGTTTCACCATACATGTACTCATACATAATATACTGAGGGAGAGCGATTTGAAAATGGTTATAATAGACCATTTTCAAAATGCTCCCCTAAACAAAAATACCTGCATGACGAGGTAACGACCAGAATCCGTCTACACGTTATGGGTATAGGATGTGAGTCTACAATGTTGGTAATTATGTACCCAGTTTCACCATACCAGTACGCATACATAATATACTGAGTTGAGTGTTTTGAAAATGATTACACTATGCCATTTTCCAAACATTCCCCTTAACAAATAGAACATGCACGACGAGGTAACGACAACAAACAGTATACGCGTCATGGTACAATATCTGCGTCTACGGTATTGCTCATTATCTGCCCAGTTTAACCATACAACTTACTACGCATACATAATATAATCGGGTTGGGGGGGGGGAATGGTTACAATATATATATAGGCCTTTTTCAAAACACTCCCCTTAACAAATAGAACATGCACGACGATGTAACGACAATAAACAGTATACGTGTTCATGGTATACGATCTGCGTCTACAGTATTACTAACTAAACGGCCCAGTTTAACCATACTACTACTCATACATAATGTACTGAGGTGGGAGTGTTTTGAAAATAGTTACACTAGGCCATTTTCAAAATACTCCCCTTAACGAATAGAACATGCACGACGAGGGAATGACAATGGTATAATATCTGCGTCTACAGTTGTGCTCAGTATGTGCCCAGTTTCACCATACATGCACTCATACATGATATACTGAGGGGGGGGGGGTGGGGGGGGGGGGGGGCGTGCTTTGAAAATGGTTACACTGGGACAGTTTCAAAACACTCCCCTTAACAAATAGAACATGCACGGCGAGGTAACGACAACAAAAAGTATACGAGTTCATGGTATAAGATATGCGACTACAGTGTTGCTCATTATATGCACAGTTTCACCATAAATGTGCGCATATATAATATACTGAGGGGGAGGGGTGTGACAATGGTTACACTATGCCATTTTCAAAACACTCGCCTTAACAAATAGAACATGTACGACGAGGCAACGAAAACAAACAGTATACGCGTTCATGGTATAAGATATGCGTCTACAGTTTTGCTTATTATGTGCCCAGTTTCACCATACATGTACTCATATATAATATACTGAGGGTGGGGGGGGGGTCGAAAATGGTTATAGTATGCCATTTTCAAAATACTTTCCATAACAAAAAATTGCACGAAGAGGTAACCATACAAGTACTCATACATACTATACTGAGTGGGGAATGCTTTGAAAATGGTTACACTATGCCATTTTCAAAACACTCCACTTAAAAAATAGAACATGCACGACGAGGTATCGACTACAAACAGTATACGCGTTCATGGTATAACATCTGCGTCTACAGTGTTGCTCATTATGTGCCCAGTTTCACCATACGTGTACTCATATATAATATACTGAGAGTGGGGCGGGGTCGAAAATGGTTATAGTATATAGTATAGTAATTTTCGTTCACATGTTAAACATCGTTTAAATGTACATGCCCACTGAGTAGGCACAAACTGTTCCTTATATCAAGGACAGCATCTGGGACATTTTCGGGCAAAAATAAATGTTCATACTGATATCAGGGGCGATAACCATGTTTCCTTAAAATGTTTACAGACATTACTATTTATTCTCTATATTTATTTTTTGACGAGCAATGATCATACTTTCATCTGTCGAAAATATTATTTTTTCAGGCGACGCATTTAATTAGTATAAATTTACGGTGTCATTAAGACCGATTTTCGTATGGGGCGGCCTATATATATTGCATGAGCGGTTTTCTTGTATTTGGCTTGTTCATTAGTAGCGCGGAATGTGATAATGCCCGTGACCTCCTAGCATCAGTATGTAAATGTGACACACTACCAATACATGTGCTGTGCACATGCAGCTCTCGATATGACAGTCGTGCTAAACGACCACAAAAGAGTACCATGCAGGATGTAATGGGTAAATGGTGGATTGCCAAGCTATCCATGTACGTTGAATGGCAATGGGCTCTCTGACTATGCTTATCTTTATTCGCCACATTAATCATAATGTCTACCTTCTCAGCACATAGTTAATGTGCAAGACTATCAAAATGGTATTCATTTGCAATCCTATAGATCCTTCTCGTGACTATTCTTCCTAGCGTAAATACTTGTTTGACATATTATTATTGCTAAATGTGGCAGGCACAGTCTGTTCTACAAGTGCAATTATATACTATACATGTCATGTGTTATTTTTTAACTGTATCTGCTGGCTGACTTATATATGTAACGTTTATTACCGATCTTTAATCAATTAATAGTCAACACTCTTCATCGTTCCGATATTGAAGCCTTCCAGATATAGTTGCTGGGTATTTTCGGCATATGATAAGTGGGTTCGAGCCACCCCGAGGCGAGCGTTGTACGCTTGAGCAAGACACGTTATCCACATTGCTTCAATCAACCCGGTTGTAAATGGGTACCGGCTAATTACCGGGACATTCGATTGTATTTGATTGTATGTACATATGTACTCATGAATAAAATATGATCCTGCACAGCGTTGCAAAATCAATTAAGGGAAAACACTATGAAAAGGGCCGAATAAACTGACAAAGGTTATATAAGCAAATGCTTATAAATTATGCGGTCTTGATCACTGTATGAACTGTATATATGATGCCACTGGAGAGAGATGGTCATACGTGACAGAGCGCTGTTCTGAAGCCGCCTACTTTCTCTGCACACACCACTCTGTCATTGAGTTTATACCAATCGAGTACAGGTTTTGGAAAGAAGGAGTGTTTATACTGCTCAATTTAACATATAAATGGCATAAACACTTGCAATTGTTTGTCACTTGGTTTTCGAATATATTTGTAGTGAACATTTAATATTTCGCCTAGTCATTGTACATGTGGGCGCTAATATGTCATAACAGGGTATAGCTGGCACATGACCCACGACTACTTTGTACATGGATGTCAGACGATTCACCTTTTCACGGGTTTCTAGGCTCTGAAGTTCGAATTCCTTTAACATGGTAATGATGCAGTCGTATTTTCGTGATGGGTAATTGCCACTGATAAACCTCCATAAAACTTTGTATTGTTCTCATATAGTCCTTTTTAAATGATGTTGTTAATGGTCTGTATCTCAGCCATTCTGAAAACACATTTGTAATCCTTTTAGAATACACGATTTGTCTTCCACTGATGAATTTCTTGGCGTGTTTGTCGAGCCTAGTCTTTCTTTGGGTCATTCTGAGGAGAGATCGGTTGAACCATTGTAAATATTTCATATTATTACCAATCTTTGATGGTATGTGGTTGGCAATAGTATATGATATGCCACTTTTGAAGTGTTGGCAAATGTGAAAACATCAAGACAGGAGATCGAGTTTGAAAATTGACTGGCTTTTTTTTTAAAATCCTAGTCCAATCTGCATTTTAGAATAAATATGTTTTTCTCGGTTTCTGTCTGATCACATGGGGTAAGATATTTATATTTGTGATTATCATCGTATGGTCACTGATCCCATGAACTGTTGATGATGTCTTCACTAGAGAATGGTTGTTTGCAAATATTAGGTCTGAGATTTGCTACCGTGTTGGTTGCTCTTGGATTTGGGTAAGTGCGTGATCGATTGACATGTGTTGCAGTACATCTTGTTGGACATAGCTTTATGCAGCGCCATTCTTTACGGTGTTGGAGGACAAGTCAATGTCTGGACAGTTAATTGAAGCATTCAGCTAGAATAATGATTTTGTCTGTGGAATATGTTCTGATAGTTTATTCAATGAATCATTTCGTTTCTGTACATCGTTCATATTTCTATGAGGCATGTAGTAGGATCATAAAAGTAAGTCCTTCTTGTTGTCCACCTTAACGTTGAACCATGCAATTTTACAATCAGCAGTCAAATCTGGTTTGACACCCATGCTCGGGCTATCTCGCGCTAATATGAACACACATCCGTCTAATCCATAGGACCAGTAATTTCGGTGCAGCTTGAGAGTATCTGGGAACATTTCTCTTCACGTGATAGCATTTTTATGGTCTTTTCCAGGTTTTAAACCACGAAGCCACCACGTGCAGCATTGAATTCCGAGTTATTTGTTAGTTCAATACAGCATGTGCAGTTTATGGTTATTAGTCGAATGTGTATTGTGACCTGTGGTGGCACTATTTCAACGTTAGTGAATATACTTGTTCTTGACTGGACTCTATGGAGCGATTTCGAATACTATATATATATAGCTAGTATACTGATTGGCGTTGTTTTCTCACGTTCATGTTTGTGTTCAGTAGAATGGTGTCTGCATACAGTGGACTTGGACTAAAACATGATGGTGCTATAGTGGAGTGTAGATAGGAAAGTGTTTGTAGTGTAAGCTTAACACTATATATATATATATATATATATATCAACATTAATATAATTGCTACTGTCACACTTACAGTACATGCAGATGATGTCGGTGTTTCCAAGGTAGTACACGAGTTATTTGAGCTAACATCTCCACATGTTTTGTTGTATCATATTCTGCAATTGTTACAACAAACACCTTTTTGTGTCCAGGTAACTTGGTTTGCACAATGCGGAGTGCCACACGGTAAAATTGATCTATTTTCTGTGTCCGTGTTTGGTCAGAGAGGCTATGTCCCTGGTTTTGTTTGATATCTCCTGATGTAAGAATTGACAGCGTGAATAAGCACAGTAGATCACGTGAAGTATGTCGATGCCTTTCAGTGACTCATTCCCATTATTGTCAAATGCAAAATTCTTTGGGCTGATTGCTGAGAAGCTGATTCTTTGGTGGTATAATTTCCCTGCATCAGTCACTGGCAGTGATTATGTGGAATATAGTCATAGTAGACGGACATGTAGTTTATACTTTGAAAGTTAGCCTGCTATGATAAAGCGATGAATACACGGAATATAGGACGCTATAGGACGAACTGTGCTGGCTGAAGAGCCGGATATCGAAATGTCATTCACACGAAACGCTTCAGGGCGAACTGGTCTTGGAACGAGTATGCTGCAGCGTCAGCAACCACAACAACAACAACAACAACAACATGGACGGATCAAAACACCCGTCAACTTTAATGCAGATTTCAGCAGCTGCATTTTATGGAGTGTCGTCATTTATGATAATTGTTGCCAATAAGATTGTACTAACATCACATGGGTAAGTATTTTGTTAATCCATATACCACGATTATACGGTTTCTAGTCGGCTTATATTATTTCCAGTTGTCGTTATGTACCTGTAGTCGGCACTCATATACTATTCTTCTTCCACACTGATTACATTTGATTTACATGAATCTTTCATTTGATTTGAGAAACCTGATGGAATAAGCAAATATGTGTTTCCTTCATTCCATGAATTTATACGGGGCGTAGTGCCGACTATAGGTTACACACATGTAACTCACACTTTTGGTATTTCAAAGCATTGAATAATTTGTGAAGACAGTATCGAATCGAATATCTGGGTCACGTATCGTGAATCGCATCGTCGGAAAAATAGCGCCGTGCATCAAATTTTCAGTGAATCGTTACACCCCTAAGACATGGCATGCTAGTCTAACTTAGATGCTGCGCCCCGATATATACTAGTCTAGGTACCACCTATTACATATTACACCTTATCCTAGGAGTAGCTCCCCTCATTTAAGACATTTTCATTAAAATCTGTGTATCTGCACAGTCACTTCTAATTGATCACCCTATAGCTCCAGTGACGTCTCGGGCCCCACGACAACTCGGCCCCACGACACCTCGGCCCCACGACACCTCGGCCCCATATATTTTTGTATAGGGTATTTTTTTTTTTTAATATATCTATTTAATGGGCAGAAGGGTATGAAATGGTATTTTTTATGAATAATTACACCAAATTCGATATGTGTACGATTGAGTCTAACAAATATTACCTATGATAACATGTCTATGTGATGGTAAGGCCAAAAAAAAAAATATGTGTGTTTACTGTTGCATGTCAACAAAAAATAGGGTCGGTAGGTAGGGAATGTTTTTTTTTTTTATTATTTTTTTTTTATTTTTTATTTTTTTATCCATAACCTAAAACATTAAATTTATTGTCAGATACTATTATTTAAGCAATTTTACTGGCATATTAGTTATTTTCACACATGTTTTTAACATTCTACTTTGTATATACATGCATTTCTTTAATAAAAATGAAAATATAAACGGTTTAAATTGTAATTTATTCCAGTTCCATAGAGCATTTATAGACGCTGCACGCAGATCCATGTCAGATTATTATTTGTGTTTAACGGCCTATCAACAGCTAAGGTCATTTGAGGCCGGACCAACGGGATGGACTATCCTGCATTCAACCTGTAAAAAATGAATTCAGATTTGGAAGTAAATAATCACAAACATTTGATTCCACTGAAGTATACCGTATATTTTATTTTCGTGTTATGGCGAAAATATCATGTCAACAAACCTCGAATAACTCCTTTCCGTCAATAGACGTGGAACCGTAAATCTTCACATCTTCGCATTCTTCGTGGTACTTTTTGAAAATATCTTTTAAACTGTTAGATGGTTGTGTGGATAATATTAAATTTTTTGCAGGCCTGTGGCTAGAAGCCGAAAATTTTATTGCCACAGGCTTCACGACAGATTGGTCCGCCATCTTTGGCTCAGCGTCTGTCGGTTTACTACGGAGAAAACAAAGTAATCCGAAAAAGGGAACGGTAAAATGCGCGGACGACTCAAAACGCGTTACGATATTGCAATTTTACCTTTTTTTTCGCCGATTTTTTTATTATTATTATTATTATCACAAAAAAAATGTACGGTCGGGGGTAAAAAAAACGGGTCGGTCGGGCAATCGTAAACACACATATTTTTTTTTTTGGCCTAACATATATAGTAGTATATAAGAGTCACAATGATACCATCACCTCTGGAAGGTACCAGCTACGCGCGGCACCTTCCACAGCATGATGGTATCATTTGTGACTCTTATATACTACTACCGCAAGACCATATATTTATGACATGAGAAGATACACCCTATTAGAGATAAGAATCCCTATGTTATACTCAGTATATATATATATAACATAATGGTTCTAGTTAAGTGTGCGTGGTTGAAGACAGGTAGTCACGAGAGATGTTTTCGCACCGGTATTTACGAATATTGCAAACATCACCGTGCATGGATGCGAAGAGGTTCCGTTTCACCTCGCCCATGTCGGCATTGTGGGGTAGGGACCAAAGCAGAGTCATTGCTATGTCCACCATGCGGTGGCACTCAGGCTACTCATCGAATGGTTAACAAGGGATTACGTGCTCGCAAGTATTATCGTTTAGTAATAATTCAAATCGGAAAGTCAGTTAGAAAGATAGAATCGATCTAATAAGTCACGGTGTTTCTACAGCATTAAAAACACTGTAAAAAACATTATCAAACTAATTTTATAAAATTAGAAATTGAACAGAAAAAACAAGTACCAATATTATTAGAGAAAATGGATAATACAATACAATTGGAATTGAAAGTTTTTAATGGCTGTGTTGAAGAAGTTTAGAAGAATACGGGGGTTATAATCCATATATAAATTATATAAAATGAGAACACTGGCGATATCGAATACATGAAATACCAGCGTAATTTATTACACTCCGATAAAAACGTTGCATTTACAATATTTATACCGGAGATTATGTCAACTATACAAGAGGCAAATACGAACATTAAGACAGATAATGCGTATCGGATATGAAACTAAGGCGTATTATATAAAAACTATTAAAACCCAACGATTCGTTTACGAACGTACATTTCTACGATATCACTTATAAATTTATGTTGTAATCACAACACCAACCAGACGACAATGTTCCAATTACACGCGTTATGAAAATGTAAATTAGGTGTCCCACCTTACACGTATATTAAGTGTCCATTTATAGAGAGGTTTACACGATTACGTCTTCCGGGATGGAAAATAAACACACTGTAATATATATTACACACGCGGCTATTTATAGCCTTATCGATGGTATGTAAACGGGCTATCGATTTACACAGGTGGTGTACACAGTTTATAAACACTTAGTGAGGGTTATATATTCACGAATTTCCGGGATGGTTCGTTATTTAATTAATTTTAATAAAATTATTTATAATTTAAAGCTGAACACCCCCACCCTATTATATAGAAAACATATTAATTAATATAAAATAATTAATTAATTAATAATAAATAACAATTTTTTTTATTTCACCAGCAAAGTTAAGTTTATATACGAGAAATAAACACAGTTCGGTGTCGGGACGCCGGCATTAATATCTCAACAGTGAGATAAGTTTCGCCACATGTACTTCACTCTGGCCGCTCTGCACATTATAGCGGATGGAGGTAACGATGAGGTGGGGTCCGCGGCATCGGTCCAATGATGGGGTGTAGGAGATGTGAGTGTAACACACCTCGCTAAGCCGAAAAAATAAAAAAAAATAGAAGAAATTTAAGCGAAGGCTTAGCCGGTGGACCCAGAAGGGTTTTGCTGGCGCGGGTGGGTTCGAGCCTCGGTGGAACCTAAAACTTTTTTTTTTTTTTTCTTTTTTTTCTTTTTAAATTGTTAATAATTTTCCTAAAATTAATTAATAAATTGTTTACTGCACCAATATATTAATTTTTTATAATTTTCTTTAAATTAATTATAAAATTAATTATTTTATAAAATATCACAATGGTGCTGTAACATTTCTTCCGACTTTATCTCCAAGTTTTTCCCTAAACCCTAAATATCCCAATCAGTACACTCAATTTTGGGCATGGTGGTGCGCGCCTTGATTCTTATATTTTTTAATTTTTCATATCTCCCCTCCCCATTTCTTCCACCACGGATTCAAACTCTAAATTTTATATTTTCTTATCGGCCAACGCTTTGGACACCATAACGTCGATGGTATTTTTTTTTCGACCTGGCGAGAACAGATATTCTATCATGTTTTCTACATTTTTTCTCGAGTTTTCCACCCGACGCCCTAATTACTATACACAACAACCCAGAAACGGCCGACACCGCACATAAAATCCCCGCTACAGGAACCGTTATAATGGTGGATATAGTTGCAGCTGTCCCCGCCCCACACAACACAGAAACACTTGCTAGAGCAGTGCTAGATGCTTCAGCCGTGTTCACCGCGCGTCTATATTTTTTAGCGTTTCTTTTTCTATTTGTATATTCTCTAACTAAAATATCCTGCATAGCGACGATATTATTCAACCTAAAATCTGAACTTCTTTCATTAATTGTACACAGTGTTGATGGAGTGGTATTGACAATTGGAAGCATTGATTCGTTCATGATTTTCAATATATTAGTATTTACAAAATAAGTTCAATTAACAATTAACTCTCTGGGTCACCGATTTTCGTAACCAAGTTAATAACACTACCTTTGGAAAGTCTAATTCGATCATAACCAGAGAACGAAACCACTGTCGAACTATCTCCAGAGATTTTAGTGACTCCAACCCCCCGTTCTTCCCCATCTACTACAATATTTATCGCGACCGCGCCCACAGGTTTACCACTACCATTAACCGAGCAGACCGCCATTTGGATAACTTCACCTGCAGCTGTCATAGTGTATCCCCCACATTTATTACTCGCTTTGGCACCGAATGAATATTCATAGTGCCCCTCAACCAATTGGCCCCGCTTCTCAGCCCAAACTGTTATGACACGTTTTGGCGTTTTCATTGTTCGCACTATTCCGGCAAGCGCACTGTTTGCGTTATATGCCTCAGTACAAATCTTATAAGAGGCCTCCGCAAGAGCTTTGGTCGCGGCTATACGATCATGTTTCAGTTTATCGGAAACTTCGGTTATCTTTCCGTCTAGTTCGGTAAGTGCCGCTTCTCTACTGAGAGAGTCCTCTAAGCGCAACGCATCATAAGCCTCCGTAATGGTCGCCTGGTGGCCTTCTAGGGCTTTCTCAATCACCCGACCGACCGCCTCTTTTTGAAATTCGGTTATTTTCCCGTCTAGTTCAGCAACCGCCGCGCTTCTCTGATGAGAGAGTCCTCTGAGCGCAAACGCCTCATAAGCCTTCGCAAGGGCTGCCGGTGGTCTTCTCGGGCTTTCTCAACACCCGACCGGGCCTCTTTTTGAAATTCGGTTATTTTTCCGTCTAGTTCACCAACCGCCGCTTCTCTGATGAGAGAGTCCTCTGAGCGCAACACCCTATAAACCTCCGTAAGGTCCGCCTGGTGGTCTTCTCTCGGGCTTTTCTCAATACCCTGTTCGGTACCCCCTCAACCCCCAACCGGGCCTCTTTTGAAATTTGGTTATTTTTTCGTCTAGTTCAGTAAGTGCCGCTTCTCTGTTGAGAGAGTCCTCTGAGCGCAACGCCCCATAAGCCCTCCGCAATGGCCTCCTTGTGGTCTCTCGGACCCCCTCAACCCCCGACCTGGTCTCTTTCAGAAATTCGGCTATTTTCCCGTCTAGTTCAGTAAGTGTTGCTTCTTTACTGAGAGAGTCCTCTAAGCGCAACGCATCATAAGCCTCTGCAAGGGCCTCCGCAAGGTTCGACTGGTGGTCTTCTCGGACTTTATCAATACCCGACCGGGTCTTTTTTCGAAATTTGGTTATTTTTTTATCTAGTTCGGCAACCGCCGCTTCTCTGACGAGAGAGTCCTCTGAGCGCAACACCTCATAAGCCTCTGTAAGGTCCGCCTGGTGGTCTTCTCAGGCTTTCTCAATACCCGACGTGGCCTCTTCGAAATTTGGTTATTTTTTTATATTTTTTTTTTCTAGTTCGGTAAGTGCCGCATCTCTAATGAGAGAGTCCTCTAAGCGCAACGTATCATAACCCTCCGTAAGGGCCGCCTGGTGGTCTTCTCGGACTTTATCAATATCCGACCTGCTCTCTTTTTGAAATTTGGTTATTTTCCCGTCTAGTTCGGTAAGTGTCGCTTCACCGATGAGAGAGTCCTCTAAACGCAACGCATCATAAGCCTCCGTAAGGTCCGCCTGGTGGTCTTCTCGGACTTTATCAATCCCCAACCGGGCCTCTTTTCGAAATTTGGTTTTTTTTATTTTTTCACCTAGTTCGTTTATTCCGTTTCCGTCTGATGAGAGAGTCCTCTGAGCGCAACACCTTATAAGCCGCCTGATCTTTCTCAATATCCGTTCGGACTCCCACAAATTTGTGCAGTCGCCGTCAGCACTTCTACTCTAACATCTGATATACTCCTGTGAATCCCGTTTGTGACCTTCGATATAGTTTTTATTGATCAGGGCCGGCCATTGGTAGGTTTTTCCAGTAGTTAAAAATTCGCCCCTCTGTCGGGATGAATCCACATTCTGCCGGTTCCAAATCTTTGAATTTTGTCACCCAATCGGAAGAACTACCTGGTCCGTATATACTCATAATAAAATTAATTATAATATTGGGCACCTATACTCAATTGGAAATTTCGAGAACTACCGAAATCGGGTAATAGTTATTCAACTTTCTCGCTTGATCATCGAGAATAGAGACCGTAAATTCGTGGATATGTCCCGATTCCAAAACTTTCATCTCGGGGTGTGGGAAGTCACAGTCTCGCCATAGAAACAGTCGCTGGCTTGCACGGTTTTCAGTAATGTGGTGGGAGTGCCGTCTACCGTGTTGTACGATGTGTTCACCCGATCCAGGTGCACCCTGAGAGTTTTCGTGAAGGCGGAGTCCACCGGGTTATCACCGACGTACTCACCCGGGGTAAACACTCCTTTGTTTGAGGAGTATGTCTCTCTAAAACCGAGTTGAATACCCAACCCCGGGGAGACAGCATTCGATACTGTGAGGTTGATTATACCGTCAAGCTCTGAGTTGACAAAATCTTTGAGCTGTCTTATTCCCCACAGTCCGTGAGGCAGCTTTACACCTAATTGTTGTCCATCCTTCACATAGTAAAACCCTTCGCTCTTCCCCACATTCTGCCATCCAACCGTGAACGTGATTGATCTGAGGCCTACCCGGCGTTGTCCGCAGCAGTTGTCGATTGACTTTTGAAGTTCACAACTCCCTTTTTGAACATTAGTGTTAGTAGCAAACATAATAATATCTTTCAATGGATACCAAACCATTTAGCTTTAATTCTAATGCAAAGTACGCGGTCGGAGGTAAATACAAGCAAAAAGACGTTAACCTTGTACACCCAACCGTAACGGTTAGACCGGACAGTGGCTTTGCCACCAATTTCTCTAACATCTTTAAACAATATAGGCTGCCCAAGATTACTACGATGGAGGCGGTAAACTGGTGGAAAGCAACACCGATGCAGTTTTGGCAGAACCAAATAAATTTCGCTGTATGGTGCGCAACAGCCGGGTGTGGAGTTTCACATAAAGACCATCTGACATCTAAGAATGTCATGCTCCGAAGTGTTTACAACTTTCATGCGTATTATACTATTAGGAGGATTCTCAAAGAACTAGGTATTTCACCACCTCAAGACGACGCCTGGGATCCCATTTCCAACGCATACGACCGTATGGCGTTTGAAAGACTGTGTAATGAATTTAACATTTCAAAAGACGCGGACTGGAGACCGAAAGCATTTCCTACCACCACTGGCCTCGGGGACGTTCTCATTCGGGGCCAGTCCGGGAATTGGACGCAGACTGATTTTAGACACGATCACTCCGGTGACCACATCATCAGTCGGAACGCCGGGAAGGAAATTTTGACCCCGCGACTGACTTTCGGGCCGGAAGTGTCTGGAGGTCGGCACTGCGGTGTGTTTTCTTGTAAAATGTTACCTCCGAAACGGGCTCACGTCGATTACATACAGCAGGCTGCTGAGGTTCAGAACGCGTGGGGTACATTTATGTTAGATAAGGGTCTAGGGTTCACGCAGGCCAGGGGTTACTCGCAGTCAACGACTCCATTCGCACGTACGTCTGGGCCATCCTCGGCGCACAGAAGCAAACTCGCGTTCTATACTGGGCACGGGAACGGCGTTTGATGCACAAAAAACAATTCTTGGCACTTGTAGAGGACGCCATCTCGGCTAGGGTGGATCTGGAGAAAGGCGATCCAGAATTATCAAGACGTTTTGCAGAATGCCAGCACTCCAGTAGACCTACGCAATTTGGAATAGGTCTTTATATGGCGCCGAGCAATATGATACTACGAGACGACCCGGTTGATGGTTACAATAATCAGATCGTAATCGCCACCGCCAATCAAAAAATCGGCCACAACGGTAACGTGAACACGGATATCATCAAGCTCCCACCCAAGATGATCGGGCGCGGAGTTGTAAGTGGAACCGATTTCCTAAAACCCCCAAAACACAAAATGGATACACATCCCTCAACACAATCGAACCCAGTACCCCCAATTTGTAAATTGGATGCACCATCGAGTTCCATCAACAATGTTGAAACACCAATCGAGATTGGAAGCACAACACACGAGGAGGAGAAATTAGCGCTCGTCGTCGCCCTCGTGGCGATCGGATTATTTACGCTTTGGTTTTAGGAACTCTCTGGCGAAGAATAGTAGGAGACCAGCGATCGCCACGATTAAAGCCCAAGCATTCTCAGCGAGCCATCCGACCGTTTTTGATAATATAGATAACAAGAAGGAGAGGAGACCTCCTATCAACCCAGGCAGCGCGGCAGCCACCTTTCCTGCTAATTTAGCCAGGAGACTGGCGAGGGTTTTTAGTTGTTTTTTTATCCACTCCTTGGCTCCGCCGTATGGCGCGGGTGCTGGTGCGGGTGCTGGTGCGGGTGCTGGTGCACCAGCATTGACAGCTACAAATAGAGACGATATAGATAGAATTAGGGTCGATATAATCATGCTGAAAGCTGCGATGATGGTTACTATCGTGACGCCCTTCTCTCTGAACAGAGTGCGAAGACGCTCACCGAGTGTCGTGTCCTCGTGCAGGACCCTCGAGATTGTTTCGTGGCTCCGACTAATTGCCGGAAAGTGCCTCACGGTTAGTCGAGACAACCTCCAAGCGAGCTTCTCTTTCATCCCGCAACGACCACAGGAGTTTGTTGATCCGCTCGGTAGATTCTCTATCGTCACGGACTTCCCCAAGTTTTCTTTCTTCTAGCGCGATATGTTCGTCCAGCACCGTGAGTTTGGAGAGGTTATTGACCAGTTCGCCCCACGGACCGTTTGCAGAACCTTATCGAGTCCCAGGAGTTCGCGAAGAGGTAATGGTGGGTCATACTTACGGCCGTTTAATTCGTTGACCGTGGTTTCCACTGTGTTAATAGCGTCGGTGGCTATACGAGGGACCTCGCTGATATCGCTCGTTCTATAGCGGCGGCCGTCTTCACCACGTTTCGTCGGTAGACTGTAGGGTTTTTTACCATTTGTTGAGGCAGCTGCGACCGATCATCGATCACTCCTAGAGCTCGAGCGAGGTCCACTCCATATTTTTTCACTGAAGAGGCCCCGAGGAACCGGTTCGGGTCGTTCTTGAACGTCAGCAACTTCCAGTTCTTGCCCCATTTAACCCACAGATCTCCTCTTTTAGTGCTGCGGAACTCCAACGTGGCCTTGATGCCGTGTTTAGACACCTCACTCTCCCACCGTTTCACCAGAGACTCCGTTTTCCTGGGAGGTGCCAGCTCATCCTTGGAGATCCCCGCAGGAATCTCGTCACCTCCCGCCCATGCCGGAGTTTCGGGTGGGGCCTCCCACATATAGTTAACATCACCAGCAGCTGAAGTTCCTGGTGTATCTATCAAGGTCGTTTCGTCAACGTCGTCGATGTCATCATCATCGCGGAAATCGTCTCTGCCGATTTCATCCATGTTAATATCTTAATCATCCATCTTTATAACTTTCTTAAAATTAATTATGTATTAAAGACAAAACCATACGGGTTTAATATAGTTTCACTAAATCATGTCTTCGAGTCAATACGGTCGCAAACTCAATCCATACCGCAGACTGCGTGAGCCCCTCGGGGCAAAAGGTGTGAGACAGAGTGTCGTTATTACGAACAACTCATCGACGATTGACCAGAACCAGCAGCTCTTGGTCCGCTTCCCCAACCTCGGAGCTAACGACGTCATTGTGCCGGGGACTGTTCGCCTCGCTTTCACTATTTCGCTGACGAGAACCGAACCATCGTTCAGAACCTGGGTTGCGCCATCGTCAAGAAGACCATGATAAAGATTTCTGGTAATGAGGTGATGTCGATCGATGACAGCGACGTCTACCATTGTTATCAGGACCTATGGATGACGGCGCAAGAGCGCGAAAACGCTGTCTATCGGTATTGACACCAGCAAAAATAAGAACGTAACCAAACTTAGAATCGGGGCTGGTAACAAGGTAGATAACAACGCGAGTGACAATGCGGTCGCGGGCGCTTACGGCAACCGCTTCTACATCCCTCTCGACTTTGAGTTGCTGGAGAGTCACATGCCCTACTATCAGAGCGCTTTGGCTGACCGCCTCGAATACGAACTAACGTTCAACGACTACGGCCAGAGTTCTCATAGCCAGCGACATGTTATCGACGTATACGATCGATAATGTTTCGCTGGAGTACACATGGTCACGATGCCCGAACTCGCGCGATTGATCAGAACCCAGTACGCCGGGCGCGTTGCCATTACTTTACGACCAAGTTCTTCGCCATCGCAAGATGACGAAAGACAAAGGCGACACATTGTGGAATATTAATGTCAACGTACCCGCACCGCTCGATGAAAGGTATACTGATGTTGTTCGAGGATGCTCGGTTCGCATTCGGTGCTAGAAAAACCGACAAATTCTATAACCCCAAAATCACGAAGGTAGAGGTGACGATCGAGGGAGTACCCAATCAACTCTACAGCGCGGGTCTTCGCGCGCGACCTCCAGCAGTGGGACGAAGTAAGAAAACAGTTTGCTGCCGGCTCTAAGCGCTCTCCGGAGGTTGCAGCGGTTGCCAAAGACCTGCATCTCTCGGCCGTCTCCCTCGTTCCTGAATACCAAATACGCGTTATGGCTAGACATGCGAGCCAGCGACGACGACCAAATACACGGCAGCGGACGCCAAGTTGAGAACGCTAGCGAGGGTGTGACGATCCAGATAACCAAAGAGGCGGACGGAGCCGGGCCATTGAACGTGTACTTATATATAATTACAGACGCACAACTCAACATCGAAGATGGTCGATACGTCTCAGCACTCTACTAAATCTAACGATTTATTAATTAATTTTAAGAAAATTAGCAATCAATACCAATTCAGGATTGGAGATGCCCACTCTGCCATAATATGTGGGCAGACAGGATGTGGAAAAACGGTTTTCATCCTAGACTTGCTCGAGGGCTCCTATCCGCGATGCCTTTCGTCACTTTGTGATCCTGTGTCCCACTGTGCGACACAACGATACTTATAGCACGCGCCCGTGGATATGGACCGACCCTGAGGTATACGTTATTGACCCCGGTGATAGGCTTCACGATTGGCTGCGTGGTTTATACCAAAGATTCCAGGGTGAGCCCACCTTATACGTGATTGACGATTGCTCAGCCAAGGCGGCGATGACCAAAAAGAAGGACATGCTCTCCGAGCTCGCATTTTCTGGCCGCCATGCTAGGCAAAGCGTATGGATATCCACTCAAAGTACAACGCCGTCCTCAAGGATCTGCGCGAGCAAACGAAATGGGTCGCCCTCTCTTTCACTGCAAGGACCGAGACTCATTCGATGACTGCCTTCGAGAGAATGACGTTATCCCAACGCGCGAGGAGCGCCTGGAGGTTCGACAGATGCTTTCGGAAACTAAGCACGCCAAGCTTTTGCTAAAGACTGATCAACCAACTGCTTACGAAGTTATCAATTAATTTTATAATTAGCAATTACTTAACGCTCGTTAGTAATTGCCGAGTAAATGCTTAACAATTAATTTAAGAAAATTAGTAATTACTGAACAATGCTGAACAAATGCTTAACAAATGTTGAACAAATGCTGAACAATGGTTAACAATGTTAACAATTTGGTGCTCCGCTGCGAGCTTTGTTGCGAGCATAATGGTGATCATAAGTATCGGGTGGTGCGCTTGGCAATATGTTAAAGTGATGAGAGTTGTTAGAATAGTTAAATTAATTTTAAGAAAAATGAACTGCGACGAACTTCTCGATCAGCTAGTGGAAGAAACCTCAACTCCGACTGCCAACACCCTGAAAGATAATGATCCGACAGAGCAATCGGAATCAACTCCAACTCCAACGGCGGTTGGTATTGGGTTGAGTGCAACGACTCCGAATGAAAATGAAAATGCGGCGCGACGAGAGCGGCTAGCTGCGCTGGTTGTTGGGGGACAATCGGAGCATTATCTCGGTTGGCGTCTCTCAGTTTTTCAGGTGGATAAGATGTCAGATGCGGAGATCGATAAAATGTATGCGCGATACGAATCTAGGTTTGGTGCGGAGATGACAAAAACTCTCGGATTGACGATCTAGAGACTGACCCTTTTATAGGTCACACTCTTAGAACAGCCTGCTGCTCAATTTATCACAAGTTTGGAATGTACTTAGCTCCGCTGACAACCGCGTTGACCATGGGTAAACACTGTCAATTTGGACATATATGCCCACGAACTATAAGCCCTAATATTAATATCATAAATGATGACACAAGACACACCCGCGAGAGTGACGGAGTTGAACCCGATTGCTCCAACCCAATCGAACCCGAGTGTTACTCCGCCACTGGATGACATACCGCATATAAAAAATCCCAAAAGACAGGCAGCTGGGCGGGCGGCAGCTGCCACCCGAAAATTAAACAATATAAAATACTCGCCGAGCTTCGAGAGGCTAAACAGTCGTTGCAATTGGGGACGGAGACAGCAAAACATCTGAAGACAGAGTTGAGTACAACAACACCCCCAATTCACGAATTGGAAGCACACTCAACACCCAATCGAGGTTGGGCGAATCAGATTGAACCCAAATTCGTGAATTGGAGTTGGGTTTTTGGTGGTGGTCTGGCAGTTGTTGGTGCCCTGTGCGTGTGGAAATACCCCCTATTATCGAAAAAACAACCAGCCAGTGTTCAGAAGAAAGTTACGAAACACCAATCGCGATTGGATGCGCCCCATTTAAACATTGATCGCGACCCCTTTTATATGCAATAATTATAATGACTGAACAAGACGGTAAAATGTTAGTGAATGCGCTTTATCACGCCGTGGTGATATCGGGTTTCAGTATCGGGTATGCTCGACTACCAAAGATTGCCCTAGGAGGATCCGCTCCCAAATTGGACTTTACTGTGAGAGACGTAGGGCTCGCGACCTTAGATGTAGCGGCCGCAGTTTGGACCCGAGATTATCTAGTTAAAGCTGGAATTCTACCAGTTAATATATGGAAATAAATGGCTTCAATCGCAGTAATAGTAGGTGGTGCGCTTGTAAACGCATTGGTGTTCAGCGGTAGCAACTTTATATTCTCGAAAATGAGAAGCTCGAACGTGGATGAGGAGCTTAAGCGTCACGATTTAGCTGTAGAACAACTCAATAGCGCAAAGGAAGCGTGGTCGAAAAAACGAACCGCCCATCTGGACTGGGTCAATGAAGAGCTTCGCCGCGAAAATCACGCGCACAAACTTTTCAGCGAGTACGCGCTGGCATATCCGCAGAAAAGTCTCGCGCCGCTGGATCGTGAGCCCTGAACTTTCAGATTTCTATGTACCGTCAGAGCCCCAAAAAGACCGCGAGATCGCGTTCATCGTCGTGGGAATGGGTGTAGTGGGGCTCGTCGGCTACTATATCCAATCGAGATTTTTATTTTAAATTAATTATAAATTTTATATAAATATATATATATATAGAACGATGTCAGTTGACGAACTTTATTTTGCTATGATTGATGTAGGCTACATTGCCCTTAAACACCGCATGGTTGGTGCAAAGGGTATGATTCGTCTGGCCCGAGATTCTCTCGAGACGTGGCGGGAGGACGAAAAAGAAAAGCGGCCACCCTTTTCGCAAAGCGGATGTTAGTTATTCCTCCACCAATTCTGGGGGATTAGATTTTCCCCCCAAGTTCCTTCAGAACTTAACCCCCAATCGCGATTGTACTTCCAACAAAGGTTTATTATTATCGACGCAGTTACCGGACGATCTGGCGAGGGCATGTTGGAGATTGTCCGATATATTAGAATACATCGCATACGATGAACACGCGCAAACTTAATACAAAACTATCGGTTTCGCCTAACGCGCAAGCTAGCGAACGCGTACTATAGCCCCCGCGGCTACTGGAAGGGACTCGCTGCCATCAAGAACCTCGCGGCGGCGACCAAGGTTTCAGAAAACGCTGTCAAGGAATGGCTCAAGAAGCAGGCCATCTGGCAGATCTATTTACCCGCGCCTCACAATATTCCGCGCCCGAAATTCGACGTGCCGGTACCGAACCAAGTTCACCAAGCGGGTCTCCTGTTTCTCCCTCACGATCGCGTCGGTCGTAAGACCTACAAGTACGCACTGACAATCGTTGACAACTTGACGTAGCGAGTCGTTATAAGGGGGCTGAGCCGTTGGCCACTAAAGAGTCTAAGGAGGTGGCTGAGGCTCTCTCCCGAATATATAAGAGGAGTCCTCTCAAATGGCCGAATCTTCTCCAGGTCGATCCCGGCCGCGAGTTCATGGGCGCGGTCTCTCATCTATTGTCTAAGCACGAAGTTTCTGTCAGACGCGGCCGCGTCAACATCCACCGGGACCAGGGAATCGTGGAGCGCTTCAATCGAACCCTGGCTGAGAGACTGTTCGGACACCAATATGCCAAAGAACTTGTAGACCCTCATTCGCGATCGACCGAGGTGGGTGGCCAGACTGCCCGCCGTGGTCTCCGCATTGAATGGAGAGGTGACCAGATTGATAGGTAAGAAGCCCGTAGATGCTATTAAATTTAAAATAAAAGGGTGTACGAGCGAGCCCTCTGCCGTCTCGCGCGGGAGGGCGACCCGTTGGTTTAGAGGAGCAACGGCTTCCATCGGATATTGACGTCCGGTACCTCTATCAACCGGGAGAGCTCGAAGGTGGCAGCCGCCGCGCGACTGATCCCGTGTGGTCTCTCAATGTATATCATCTAGATCGATCTATTACCAAGCCCGATGAGCCCGTGCTCTACTATTTGGATGATGGGCCATCTCGAGGGTTTGTTCGCGAAGAAGTTCTTGCGGTGCCTTCTGACACCCAGCTACCCCCGGATCGTCAGAGTCTTTAGTATTCTCTCCTTTTTTCAGATTTTTTTATTTTTTTTACCTATCCTATAGGCTCGGTGTGTAACCCGTCTTCCATCACTCTCCTCTTGTCGTAGTACGCCGAGAGTCCTAATTTTTGTTGACAGTACGTCTTCATCACCCCGTTAATCATTCGGAATCCCCTGTTCTCCGTCATATCCCTACCCCCTTCGAGAGCACTCTTATACCTCCCCAAGTCAGATCGTTAGATCTCTTCGACATCCCCTTGGCCGAGTGCTTAGATTTTCCATCACCACTCGATAGTAACACTTGCTACACAGAGCGATGGCTCTATCCCCTTCAAATTCCAGCTTGAACAGTCCCGGAGTTCTGTTTGCTCCACACGTCCCACGCCAACCACTCGTCTTCTCCTTATTAAACTTTCTCTTCATATTCTTTCTCACCACCGCCGCCAGCGCTTCTCCGACAGCGCGAAGTACATGCTGTCAGTGTCCATCTGTATCAGTTTGAAATCTCCGCGATCCACGTACTTGTCCAAGAAATCGTAGTAGAACTCCAGCATCCGGAGCTTGGCCAACTGGTAGACCGCTATGCCACACTGAAACGGTCTGTTGATCACCACTTGAGTTCCTCTGCTCGATATCTCGTAAGCCTCCCCCAATCTCCTCCAGGTCTTCGAACCACGCCGACCTCAGTGCCCGATCGACAGTCTTCTCATCCTTCGTATATGTGGTGTTCAGGTGTCTCTCTTGTGCCTCTATCAGCTTGCCACAACAACGCGTTGCCAACCAGTTTGAATATCTCCGCCAACACCAGCCTTGCTCTTGTCGACGTCCCCCCGTCCGTCTAGCAGCGGTGACCTCTTTAACAAACCATTGAAACGGTTTGCCGGGCGTGTAGTCTATCACCCTATGCACCGCCTTGACGATCAGACCATGCTCCAGATACCACTTTAGCAGCGGGGAGTATATGATCATCTTCTTGGCGGACATTGCCCCCACGAGCTTTCTCTGTCCTTCGACTCTTTTCCTACCAGTCCCGGCCAGGTAGTCCTTCATGTGCTGCGGAACCTCGTTCTCATCGACTTCTCGATTAACGAACAGCGGTGACATTTCCGAAAACTTGTCTCTCAACGTTTCAGGGACCTCTATATCCAACTCCGCAAATCCGAACCACTTTTCACTCCTGACCTTCCTCACGAAACGGTCTATATACGACTGTCTTTCCGGGTCGTCACACGTCCATATCTGCTCCTCACCACACGGCATGTCCTTCGACAGAGTAGATAGGTATAGAGCATTGGCATCGTACCCCAGCACCGCCTTGCACATCTTCTCCTCCCGACTCCCCACCTGACCCCTGATCGTTGACCATCCAACCTCGGCGATCTGGAGAATACTATGGACGGACCACCGACCAATCCCTGCTTCATCATCTCGTAAGTTTCAGACTTCGGTGACCACAGCTCGGCGTGTCCGCCTTCCCATCGATCGACCCGCGGAGGAGTACTGAAGGGAAACACCGGGCAGAGACACAGCATCCTTGAGTATGTCCACGCCTCTTCCCCTGTAGAACTCCGTCATTTTAGTCAGAGGGGCCTCCAGGAACGGTCCTACATACAAGTCGTTGTAGTGTTGCAAACCATTACCTAGAACGTTCTCATCCCCTTTTCTTTGAATACCTTCTTACACTCTTTCCACTCGGCACAACGACAGTAGGAACTCACCTTCAACTTCGAGTACCACTCGGGATAGTCTGGCAGCCCCGGATGGTCGAGCTTGTCCGCGCTATCGAACCACTCGTATGGAAAGTGAGACTTTACTGTTTTACAGTCGTACGCCTTAACCCACCGGTCGTACGTGGTACCGGGTCCCAGATACTGGATGATGTCGAGAAATCTAAACTCCGGGGTAAACAGAAACATCGTCGTGCTGGCTCTCTTTCCAACCATCACCTTATTCACGGTGGCCTTCTCTACAAAGTACTGCTTGATGAGTTCAGGTCATACCTGCTACAGTTGAACCCCACCACCGGGACTTGGTCAATCCAAGAAATAATCTTTGCTTGCTGAGACTTCGATAACATATCTATGTCGGCCGGCAGATACTTCTTCCTAACCCCCTCCCTGATTGCCTTGCCTCTCATCTGCAGCTCGGTCACGAACTTCTCGAATAGCGTGTCGGGATCTCGTTCGCATAGGTGTGTGATCCCTTCATGCATCGTATCCCCCAACGATACCGATATAGGAACGTGCTCGACCTCGAAGGTCAGGTCTTTGGTGGGTCGCGTGGTTTTTTACTTGTTGAGATACGCCTCGAAGTCGTAGACTATCTGGTGGGGGTACAGAGTCGTCTCCTCCTCGCGTGGCAATTGTGGATAGTAGGTATTCACCTCATTCAACCACTCGCACTCCCACATCACCACCAGCTCGTAACCCGCCTTCCTTATCTTGGCGTCTTGAATTTTCATCCTCTTGTACAGCGATCTTGCATTACCTCTCATGCAATGCCTCGGACACCCGTGCCAGTAGCATCCGTGAAACTGAAACACGGTCTCGGTCTCGTGACAGTAACCGTCGACCGGATCACCGGCCACCCACCTCTCTCTCACCACCGTGACCGCAGTTGGCGTGATGTATGTGCTTTCCCACCCTCTCCTCTTCTCTGCTCAACCATTGAATCGACCTCACACTCGCTGACCCCATTAGGATAGAACGCCTTCTCGTAGGCCGACTGTGGTCTCTCTACCCTCTTACCTGGACATGTCACCACGGTCTTATTCCCACCCATGCAGTGGTCGCGTGCCTGTGCATGTTACACGACTTTGTGAACCGTTGTTGACATCCGGTGCACCCGTACTCGTTCGTCATCTTGCGGAGATTCGTTATGAGGAACGAGTGACCTCCAAACATTCCTATCGTCATTGTCTTCCCCCCAACCACGTCGCAATTTGCCGGAACCTTCATGAGGTACCACACTCCATCGGCGGTGGGCTCGTAAACGCGAATACCCAGCTTGAAATGCTCTTCGACCTTCTTAATATCGTCTAGGGGAATTCCCTGGCTACCCGGTCCGTTATCATGCCGTAGATATTCGCGAGCCAGAGCTCGTGCCTTCTCACAACAGCGGTCTGGTCTCCCTCCACGTTGAATGGCTATGCGCCTAAACAGACGCAAGTAGTCGTTGTACGTGTCGACGGAATACATTCCCTTTTTCTGTCTTAACCAGTCTGGGAGTTTTCCCGCTCCCATGAGAAGTTGTTGTGCGTCGATGATCATCTTCACCTCGACCGATATCCAACGAACGAAGGTCCATTTTGTGTTTGGTCTATCGACTTTGTCGATGTCCATTCGACCTTTCTCTCTATCGGATATCCAACTCTCGGCTTTGGCGATCTCGTTTATCCACGGACTGCCCTTTGATTGTTTGTGATAGATCATAGTAGCGTCGGGCTCTATGTTCCTAATACGATACGAGTACGAATACCTCAGATAACATGCCGTGGTCATCTCTGGGCGAATTTTATTCATTATGCGATTAGCGATCTCCCCGTCTACCCCCCTCTCGAAAGTCCATACTATCTTCCTCCTACCCCTATCAACAGTTTCCCTAACTTCGGCTTCTTCGGCGAGAATCCTGGGACCCTCCTCCACCAAAGCTCTGGCGATATCTCTCCTCTTCTTGGGAGGTCTCCCCACCAACCCTTGATAAATCTTATTGTAGTACGCCTTGTATAAGGGTTTTCTACGTGCGCTGTGATCTTCTTTTACACGCTGCGCGTAAGCGGTGGCGCGCAGACTGGCCGTCGTCTCGTTCTCCAATATCTCGGAGCGTTTTTCGGGGTCGGCGGGCAGTCGTCCTGTCGAAACCGCACGCCGCAGCCTCTCCTCGTAGACGACGGCTCGCGCGTCACTTATCCTATCTGCTATATCTTTCTTGACTCTCAAACCTCTTAGGGAAATTCCCCAACTCTTAGCTTGCTCTCTCATTTGCTTTATGGTAGGCATTATACTGAGTATAACCAATAGATTTTTATCTTCAATAGGGTGTAAGTTTATATTTTTGACAGATTTGTAATAAATGTATGACAGATTGTTGTAATATACTTAGTATAACTTATGGATAACTTGTCTTTAATAGGGTGTCAGTTGTGACAGATTGGTGTAAATACTGAGTATAACTTATGGATTTCTTATCTTCAATAGGGTGTAAGTTTATTTATATTTTATTTGTAATGACAGTTGTGTAATATACTTAGTATAACTTATGATTAACTTCTTTAATAGTTGTCAATTGTGACTGATTGTGTAAATAACTGATGGTATAACTTATGGTCTTTATCTTCAATAGGGTGTAAGTTTATATTTTATTTGTAATATTTGTAGACAGATTGCTGTAATATACTTGAGTATAACTTATGGATTTCTTATCTTTAATAGGGTGTCAGTTATGTTATTTTATTGCTGTAATATACTGAGTATCTTAAGGATTTCTTATTTTAGTGTCAGTTGTATATCGATATATGACATTGTGTATATATTCTGATATAACATAGGATTCTTATCTCTAATAGGGTGTATCTTCTCATGTCATAAATATATGGTCTCGCGGTAGTAGTATATAAGAGTCACAAATGATACCATCATGCTGTGGAAGGTGCCGCGCGTAGCTGGTACCTTCCAGAGGTGATGGTATCATTGTGACTCTTATAAACTACTTATATACATTGTTATTATAGATAAGATGTGTTAAACCTTAAACCTCTGTGGAATCTTAAATAAGAAAACAATGTTATAACTTCATGTTTATTCATGTGACTGAATTAATTTTGGTTCATACGAGTCAAGTCCGTATCACTTTCAACATGGGAAGAAAGTTCTGTTCTGTTTCATACACATATATACAAATATACAAATATACAAATACATCCAAACACCATATATCTCGGAACAAAGAAGATTTCGTAAAAGGTTGGTCCGATTATCAGTGGTGCTAAGTACTTCATTATTTGTCAGAATTTTTAGATAAAAATTTGTTCTGAAATATATGGCGTTTGTATATATGCACAGAATAATCCAGCACTGTATGTCAAATCACTGTCAAATGTCCAATCACTCGATGTTACCAACTTAACACTTCGCAACCTCGGTCAAGTACTCTGACGTCTTCACATCGCCATCATCGTAGAGGTCGTAGAGCTCCTCGAGTCGGCCGTCCACACGTCGATACTTACCTGTTAACATATTTCCCAAATACATGATATTCAAAGAAAGTGTAATGCATTCTACCTATTTAATTTCCGTAAAATGTATCATAAATACTCTACTGGCATACCATTTAATGTTTAGAACATAAAAAGGTGTACATGACGTGAAACGATTAATTGTTGTTTTCTTTTTATGTTTATATATAAATACCTCCAATAGGGTCGATTGTAACTGTTCGTTGTTACAATTCTTGCATGTAAATTCCAGCTGGCCACTTTTCTTGGCGAGGAAGTAGTCCTTCTGTGTTATCCCTGAAACAAGATAATAATAGTATACTAATTATATTAATAAAGATGATAATTATTAAAGAATTTAACATATATCACATTTACTATATATATGTAGATTCTGGCGTAAAACTACATGTACTTCTTATCTGAATCACTAGTCAATAAGAAGTTTACCTGTAGCGGTGTACACTAATTGGATTAAAATGTTTATCGGTGTATCACAGACTCGTGCCAATACACAGCGGTCCGTTAGTGGACACGTTATATCGGGTATATTTAAACTAGTCCCCTATGTTTATCAGCGGAACACAGACGTGTGCCAATACACAACAATCAGTAAGCGAACAATTTATATCAAGTATATTTAAACATATCGGCAAATTACATCCAAAATATTGAAGTGGTAAATTAATTTTGTACAGTCATTGTATCTTGGTTATAGTAAGACGTTTAAGAAATTATACTTACAAGAGAATAGGATGTTGGAGATTAGTGGAGAATAAGACAGAATAAGACATAAGAAGAGGAAAAATAGATAAAGTTACCCGTCCGTCATATCCTGTGCTGCCACCGGTCACATCGGTCGCATGATATAGTGTGCTGCAGAGGACGTACCTCAAGATCACACCCGATACACAGATCCATAGTGTTGTGAGCATCCTACTTTTGATAAGGGTTATATAGTGGTCGTGAGATGTACCAATTATTCAATCAAGACTCAAACATATTCATTGTCGGCATCGATGGTCTTTAAACTACATACTTACTTACCAATCAACTAACGAGCAGCGTCAATTACGGCAATTACGGCAATTACGGCAATTACTCGTAGCTATTTGTGAGGGCGTTACGTGTGCGGCAAACTAATAATTAAGTTTTAGTGATTACTTTATACAACTTCAATGGCATTATCAACTAATCACTAATGAGTTGTTAACACCTTCAAATCACATCAAAGTAACATCCAAATTCGGTTACATGGACTACCACACCAGTACGTAAAATAATATGTTTCTCTGTATCGTATCTGTATCTACAATGTTCGCCAACCTGTCTAATCTGAAATGAAACAAATAACGTACGCAAGGTTTATAATACACTGCACTTTATTAAATCTCCGTAGACTATTAATCAAGTGTATTAACACAGGTGATCGGTGGGGCGAAGGGCCATAGACACGCATTTCTGCAAATATATTTTATTTGATATATTATTCATCACTCTTCGTTTCTTTCATTTCTTCTTTCTTTCTTTTCTTTCTTTCTTTCTTTTCTTTCTTTCTTTCTTTCTTCTTCTTTCTTTTTCTTTCTTTCTTTCTTTCTTTCTTTCTTTCTTTCTTCTATTTTCATTTCATTTGGAGGCCGATAGTATCTTCGAGTTGGCACCTGAAATATAGTATTAAGTTCTTAATATTATACATAACACGTCCTAAATGGTATTTAAAATATCTAAATAATGTTTTTTTAAATAAATAACTATGTTTATAACCAATTTTTAAAATGGGGCCAAGGTGTCGATGTGTTTTGGGGCCGAGGTGTCGTGGGGCCGACGTGTCTGGGGCCGGCGTGTCGTGGGGCCGAGATGACGCTTTACCACCCTATACATGGGACGTTTTAAGACAAATACAAGATGCAATCAGTATAAAAGGTTATTTATATGTAGTATTAATTCATTAGAAAGGCAATGTAGGAAATATTTTATTAATGCATTATGTGATCACATAATTCATCAAATTCGACCGCCCTCACATGTAAAATTCACACAAATTACAACATTTCCGAGTAGAATGGCGAGTACCACGTGTGCCATACGAGCATTAATTACAGCCATACACCGACTTCTCATGGAGTTTACATAATTAAATAGCTCCCTTTGTGTCACATTCTGCCATTCCTGCAGTAGCACTCACTGTAGGGCGGGCTGGTTCGGTGGTTGTGGGTACTGTCGAATCCGTCTGTCGATAAGATCCCAGATGTGCTCGCTTGGGTTAAGATCCACGCTTTTGGCAGGCCATGGTAATGTTAGTATGCGATTATCCCATAACACTAGCATTGAACTGCGTGCTATGACATGGTGCATTGTCTTGCACTACTCGCATGTCACGATTGGCAGCCACATGTGGGGCGGTGTCTTGGTATGTAGCGTAATACAAGCCCATACCCTGAAGGATCCTCTGCCGTAGTGGTCTGTCTCTGCAGTGCAGGGCTCCACGAACCGCTTCCCATGCCTGCGGTCCATGCACGCATGTCCCTCATTCCGATGCAAATTAAAACGTGACTAGTCGGTAAATAAAACATTACACCAGTGGCTGGCATTAATCCCCGAGTGGACACGCGCGATATTAGCCTTTCTACTCGGAAATGTAATTCTATGACATGTGGGGTGGTCAACTTTGATAAATTATTTTAGAGTGATAGCATAATGCATTAATAAAACAGTCGTCGGACATGTCCGTTAAAATTGCCGCCGGTCCGCCGCTAAACCAGAAGTCGCCGGACCGAATGTCCAACTATAAAAAAAAGTGAAAGAAAAAAATCAATAATTTCTATTCTAAGCTTCAATGAAATCAATTTCCTTTGGTATGCGTTACTGGTGCTAGCTAGCTTGTCTTATATGACTGATATATTTAAAAAGCTCTTAAATATCACATAAAATCAATTTTATTTTTTTATAAACAAAATTTGGTCTGGTAAATTTTTGTCCGGTCTAGTAAAATTTCAAGTTTACCAGACCGAATGTCCTGTAAAATATTGGCAGAGTTGATTGTGGCATATTTCGTATTTTACATCTGAAAAAAAATAAATAATATAAGTCATCATGGTAACCAGGTGACACAAACTAATAATTCTGAAATTAATTTTATCGTTGTAGAAGGCTTAGAACATGTTTGGTCTTTCAAGATGGACCCCATCTTAGCTTTTACATGTTGACTTTGGCTGCCACTGACTGGGTCACTTGTTGATTCTAGCTTAAATTTACTTATCAGGTCATCTACATATGTAAATTTATGTCATATGTTACCGGAATCTGTTATTTTCATAACGTTGACTCTCATTTCAGTTAAAAAGTATAGAAAATCTTTCACAATTAACTGCTAAAGTTATTATACCCCCCGCAACGAGTTGTGGGGGGTATACTGGAGTCGGGTTGTCCGTCCGTCCGTCACTAAACTTAACATCAGAGAAATATTGTTATAACTTCTATTTCCTTCGTCTAAAATGCTTAATATTTCACACATGCATTCCTATGGTGGAAGGTGGGTGCAAGCGATGGGTAATTTAACGATCGGGGTTTATCCTTACCGGAATTCCGACTGGAGACCTGGTTTGGCCCTCACATACGTCTTTGGCATTTTGTATGTGGCAGTTGAATCTGGTTATACCCCTTATGTGAGTATTACGATTATTCGTAATCTTATTTTAGGGGAAGGGGCCAAGTGACTTTGGTGTGGTATGGACCTGCCACCAGATCAAGTTATTCTAATTTCAGGGCTGAATATATTGTTTCTCGATGTAAATATTCCGTTCTGATTTTCCCCCCAATGCAGCAGGTTAAAATGGGATCGAACCTGTTTGCCCGGCCTTACATGACCTTAGCTGTTGATAGGCCGTTAAACACCAATAAACAAACAAACATGCATTCCTGTAAGGCTCTACTACCATGCTGTGCCAAATCCACGACCGTCCAACCCCCGCTGGTCCCAAGGTCAAGGTCAAATACTTAGTCTCTTTACAAAACTTAACATGAGATAAATTTGTTATAACTTCTATTTCCTTCATCTAAAATGCTTAATATTTCACACATGCATTCCTGTAAGGCTCTACTACCATGCTGTGCCAAATCCACGACCGTCCAACCCCCGCTGATCCCAAGGTCAAATACTTAGTCTCTTTACAAAACTTAACATCAGAGAAATAAGTTATACCTTCTATTTCCTTCATTGAAAATTCTTAATATTTCACTTGTGCATTCCTCTAAGGTTATAAATGTACTATCATCCTGTGACAAATATACGACCGTCCAGCCCCCACTGATCCCAAGGTCAAGGTCACATACTTAGGTCTCTTTACAAAACTTAACATCAGAGAAATATGTTACAACTTCTATTTCTTTCATCAAAAATTCTTAATATTTCATGCATGCATTTCGCTAATGCTCTACTATCATGCTGTGAAAAATCCCTGCTGATCTCAAGGTCAAGGTCTCATACTTAGTCTCTTTACAAAACTTAGCATCAGAGAAATCGGTTAGAACTTCTATTTCCTTGCTTGGATCTGCTTCACATTTCACACACATATTGCTCCAATAGACCTCTACCACCCTGTGACAAATTCATGGTTGTGCCGCCCCTGCTAAGCCCAGTGTCAGGGTCACAAGCCCACCCACTTGGAACATTTTTACATATTTTGGAGTACCTGGGCCCACGCCGTATTCCGTAAGCCTCGCCAATCTAGTTTATTGTCAAGGCTGCCAGCGAGGGGATTAGCTTATAATGATAACGATGTTATTTGATAACGATGCCATTGTTATTCTTGGAAACATTTATAAATAAAAATGTATATGGTTTCCTACAGCGAAGAGTGTCTCAATGTTTGGGGTTAGTATGGTTGTACCGGCTTATCATGATAACACCGTAATTGTAAACCAACTAAATTTCACGGCTACTAAATTTCGCGATTTTCGAACCTGGCCATATTCGCGACGATTATCGTTCGCAGTATGACGACGTGCGCTATTAACTTTCACGACCAATTTTGGAAACAATATGTTTTCATGGCCATTGTTGACCCGGAAACAGAACTGCTGAATCAATTTCGTCCTTTGATAAACTCGTCCGCAAACCAACTCCAAATAGTGTGGACGAGTTTGTCGGCGAAACGAAACTGTATACACTGTACATTGGCCTGACCTCGCTGTGTCAATCATAATCCCCCACATAACTTTTAAGTAAATCAACAATAGTTGCGTGTGAGATATGTTCACACTGGGTATATAAACGGCCTAGTACTGATTCGCATTGTCCGCTGATGTATTAATCAATATTTTATTGAGTAAATTTCGAACATTGTAAACCATGACGATAATCAGAAAATTGGTCTTCTAGACTTCCTACTGATGCAATAAGCCGTGATTTGTCAGGATAGCGGTCCCATTCAGAAAACACAAGCCATAGTGTATGCGCGAATGACGTCACCAATCGTGTGTATTAATCTTTGAATTATCGGCATGACGAAGTGCCCCCGGCGTGTACTTTACACTTGCTTCAAATTGCCACCGCGGCATCTCTTTAAACTTGACAACACAACAAGCTGACTTGTCACAGGCGTGTCACTTTAGACCAATCAGAGTTGGTTAAACAATAGAAGATAATGGTGTTGTAAATTTATCCCGAAGCTGTTTTGTACGAGTTTTCAAACTGTTCATATATTATAGAATTATATTACCGGTATGTCTACTGGAATACACAGCGCAGAACACATATCAATATACGGTAGTTCATTCATTCACAAGAACCAGGATTAACTAGTGACACCAAATGACATCGAGATATATGGGAAAGGTAAATATAATTAAAAAGAGGCCCGACATCTATTAGCAAAATATTTTTAACAATCTTATGCTAGGAAATGTGGAAATATTTGCGGAGATTTATATTCGCGATTTTCAATCCCTCACGAAGAACGTTAACGTATCTCGCGCGCGAATATAAGTTGGTTTACAGTACTTGGATACAATTCGTTTTGGGAAACCCCTATTTTATATGGTTTTCTCACAGCAAACGATGCCTAAATATTGAGGGTTATTATGGTAACCCCTTACTTGCAGTATACCAGACTAGGGTATCAACGTTTCCACCAGTTCCTCTCATTTCCCATCCAAAGTATATGTTGTCACCACTCATTGAGACAGTTCGAATGGTGGTCACCACATACTACATGTACTTCTGAAAAGATATACCAAAATATAATTTAGAATTTTCCATATAACCTAAGGAGTAAGGAGCAAAATATGATGTACTGGTATCCTCCAAATACATGTATATTTGGTTAAACATACATTTAAACATGTCTCTGGAGGATGAGAGGGTATGTATACATGTATCTAAATTTGATGAATCCATCCTTAGGGATTCATATTTTAACCCTTTTCATGCTGAGGATATGCCATTATGTTTGCGGAAAATCCTAAATATTTTCCTTCTATGCGCTCAGAAGTATATGTCGTGACCACCATTTGAACCGTCTCATCGAGACGGTTCAAATGAGTGGTCACAACATATACTTGCATTGAGAAATAATAAAAGTATAAATTTCATACCCGTAAAGGTGTATTATTCTGATTACAGGGTATGGGATCACATGTTTCCTAACGGCGTGATGTCATGTTTTTTAGATGTGTTTACAGTATCGATTTCCTTTAATAACTTTCTAATGGAATGACATATTTTTTATGAAATATTCCGCAGCAAATGCGGTAGACGTCGCCGTTTATTGTATTGTTGGCCTTAATCTCATAAATCTGTCGTTTTTACGAGAGAATGTGAATGTAAGAAATAAACGGTACTCGATTCTTTGTGAAAGTTATAAGTTATTGTAAATAACTTTCAGAGCACCCATAAAACACATATGCCATCGTATTTGGTGCACTACATATCATCAAAATCCATCCGTTTCTTATGAAAATTTTAAAGAAAATCTACAGTATAGATGACGTCGCAGATTACGTCACGTCGGAAAATTTGGTTTGGAAATCACGTGATGCCACACCCTGGAAAGGAATGGGTTAATGTTGAATCCTACGTGGATTCACACATTGGGCCAAGTGAACGAAGAAAGGGTGGCTGGCCGATTTCATCAAAATTGCAAAGTATACTTATCTAGCAAAGTATACTTTGGGGGAGTAATCATTAATTTTTCCCGAAATGCATTATTTCATATAGAACTACCGACTGCATTATATTTGATGATTAAAAGTATGCAGAATTATTATACTGAATTTATTACATTATCACAGCCAAAATGGCTGTGATAATGTAATAAATTCAGTATAATAAAAATTAATAAGTTTATCCTTAAATTGAAAATTTCTCCCTCAAAGTATACTTTGCTAGATAAGTATATTTTGCAATGTTGGTGAAATAGGCTACAGGACACTGTCTTTCAGTGCTGACAATCTTTCTTGTAACGTTACTGCTGATTGTAGGATGCTTCCCCATACAGATGCATGTAAAATGTACATTCCCGTCTGTATATGACCTTGCTGTTGACTGGATGTAAAAACCCCAACAATCAATGACTTTTAAGCCAGTGGATCAACTGTTACAGTTACTGTGTCTCAGATGGTACGTCACAAAAACAGTTGAGATCAATGAATGTTACCTATAGGAATACAGTCACAAATTGTCCTTGGTCATACGCATACATTTGTTGGCTAATTACCACATTTGCATGTCCACATTCTATCTCCTAAGCAGCAAATTTACGAAATTCCATGCTAAATTTAACTTGGCTGTATCTGGAAAATCACACTAGTAGTCACAGATACAGCCAAGTTACTAGTGACGCAATTCCTTTCACTGATTCAGTATCCACTGATTGACGTTTTGCTGCAGATAAGACAGAAAGGCCTGAAACTCTTTCAAAAACTTCATTACAATATATCCTCAGCATTGGGCACTTCTATATAATCACCACAAACACTGTAATACCTTAACACACACTGTATGTGCATGATAAGCAAAAATTACTGAATTTAACAATGTGAGAACTATTGTTTGTCAGAGGTTGGTTAGCAATTTGAACACCTCTATAGACAAAAGAAAAGTTTGCATCTATATGCAAACCTGGACACGAAAAAATAGTGCCTCACGGCAAACCACATACATTGTGTGTCTATGGTCATTGTGTGAATTGATAGCTTGACACAAGAAACACCGGCTAAGAAAAGCGGTCTTACGATGGATAGCGTAGCCCGGATCAGTCTGCGCATCCACGCAGTTTGATCAGTCCATATGTTGGAACCATTCGAACAATACCATTTCCTATATTTACTACATGTCACCAATGTAGCAGTTGTTGATGTTTTGCGATCAGCGGAATGATTACATGTATAACATAAAATGCTAATTTTGGATGGTGAAATTGTACACATATTCGCCTTACAAATACTGCAAGGTCCTGCAAGTGTCAGTGACGCATATGTAATCACAAATCGTGTTAATGCCGTGGACAGATGTATAAACAAAAATATATATACTGTACAGACGACTGTGAAATGTTATGTTTTCGTGTTTAAGTCCATTTCTTTGGTACTGTACCACATAGGACCAACAAACTTTCACAGCTTCATAACCAAGGGGTGCCCACCACATATCACTATTCAACATGTTACCTTTTTATGAACTTAACCCATTTTTTCAGCGCAGTCGACTTCGCCATTTTCAATGTTAACTTTTCGCGTTTACAATGTTAAGTTTTCGTGTTTAAGTCCATTTCTTTGGTACTGTACCACCTAGGATCACCAAACTTTCACAGCTTCATAACCAAGGGGTGCCCACCACATACAACTATCCAACATGTGACCATTTTACCGTGACCAATTATTTCTACGTAATTGACTTAGCCATTTTCAACGTTAACTTTTTAACGTACGTCTGGTTAAAGTTTTTTGGTTAAAGTTTTTTGTTATACTATATCTCTGCAACTGTTTCGCCCATTACCTTGAAACTTCACATGGGTGTTTATCATCATCCATATTTTCATTCTACCACCCAACCGTGCGGCCCCTGTGCCCAATGTCAAATTACTTTTAATTTTTTTGTTAAAGTTTTTTTGTGTACTATATCTCTGCAACTGCTTCACCCATTAACATGACCTTGATACTTCACATGGGTGTTTATCATCATTGTCGCGCCCGCTTGCGGAAAGCGAGATATAGTCGGCATTTTGGCATCCGTCCGTCCGTCCGTACGTCCGTGTGTCCGGTTAAAGTTTTTTGGTTAAACTTTTTCCATCTACTATATCTCTTTTTAGCTCACCTGAGCGAATCTCATGTGAGCTATTGTTACCGCAATGTGTCCGTCGTCTGTCGTCGTCCGTCGTCGTCCGTCGTCGTCCGTGAACATTTTCAAGCGTCTTCTCCTCGGTAACCATTGGGCCTGTAGTCACCAAACTTCATGGTCATGGTCCTTAGGTAGGGGGATTACACAATTGTTAAAATGACGTCATTACGTAATCCAAGATGGCCGCCGTCTAAAAATAGCACAAATTCTTCAAAAATCTTCTTCTCAAGAACCGCCAACCGGATTTTGACAAAACATGGTAGGAATGTTTAATGTACATTGATCTTTCTAAGTTGTTAAAATGGTGACCCTGGGTTCAAAAATGGGCGTGGCCCGTGGGGTCAAATTGGGGTCAAATTTTATTTTTGACCGAATATGGTCATGTTATATATCAAATCGAAGGTATCAATGAGGCGATCACTCTGGTACATTTTTTGTCGAAATCGGATTGTTATGTCATCCAAGATGGCCGCCGAAATGTCAAAAGGTCGTTCTTTTATTAGAGATTTAAAAATTCTTCTTCACATGAACCGCTTGGCCCATGGTAGCCAAACTTAAAAGTTATGGTACATGGGTGAAGCCTTTTCAGATTTGTTAAAATGGAGGTCATCACTAATCCAAGATGGCCGCCGTCTAAAAATAGCATAAATTCTTAAAAAATCTTCTTCTCATGAACCGCTAGCCGGATTTCGACGAAACTTGGTAGGAATGATCGATTTACAATGCTCTTTCAAAGTTGTTAAAATGGTGACCCATTGGTCAAAAAATTGGCGTGGCCCGTGGGGTCAAATTTTATTTTTGACCGAATATGGTCATGTTATATATCAAATCGAAGGTATCAATGAGATGATCACTCTGGTGCATATTTTGTCGAAATCGGATTGTTGTGCATCCAAGATGGCCGCCGAAATGTCAAATGGTTGTTCTTTTATTAGAGATTTAAAAATTTTCTTCTTCACATGAACCGCTTGGCCCATGGTAGCCAAACTTAAAAGTTATGGTCCATGGGTGAAGCCTTTTCAGATTTGTTAAAATGGAGGTCATCGCTAATCCAAGATGGCCGCCGTCTAAAAATAGCATAAATTCTAAAAAAAAATAATTTCTCATGAACCGCTCACCGTATTTCGACTAAACTTGGTAGGAATGATCGATTTACAATGCTCTTTCATATTTGTGAAAATGGTGACCCCGGGGTCAAAAATGGGCATGGCCCGTGGGGTCAAATTGGGGTCAAATTTTATTTTTGACCGAATATGCTCATGCCATATATCAAATTGAAGGTATCGATGAGGCGATTGCTCTGGTGCAATATTTGTCGGAATCGGATGATTATGTCATCCATGATGGCCACCAATAGGTCCATTTATTCAAGATTTTGAACGTCTTTTTCTCAGGAACCACATGGCCGATGCTGGCCAAACTTCATAGGAAGTTAAGATCCTTGGGTGAAGCATTTTCAGATTTGGTAAAATGAGTCATCGCTTAATCCAAGATGACCGCCATCTAAAAATAGCACAATTTTTTTAAAACACATGAACTCAATGTCACATTCTCCTCTGGTGTTCATGGAGTCAGGTGAGCGAATTACGGCCATCATGGCCCTCTTGTTTTATTTAGTGTTCATGCCTCGCCCCAAGGCGCAACATGCAGGCCACGGCCATCTAGTCTACAAAAAGTGGGTATAATTATGTTATCCAAGTGTCTATGCTTGGAAAAAACCTGGCTTTTGTGGCTTTGCCTCGTTTCTTGTTTTTAAAACATTTAATTTTAATTTTTGCTATTTCTGAATGAAAGTATATGTTGTGATCACTCATTTGAACCGTGTCGACGAGATGGTTCAAATGGTGGTCACAACGTATATTTCTGAGCTCATATAAAGAAAATATTTAGGATTTTCCACAAACAAAATGGCGTATCCTCAGCATGAAATGGGTTAAGCTTCTAACAAAAAGTATACTTCCTGCTTAGGCTGCATGGGTGTGTTAGCGCACCAGGAAATAGACCGGCCACAGATACCAAGCACTCCATTTCTCCAACAACTCAAACATTTCCTAGATTTTACTGAGCAATTAATGTCTGTTTTCCTTTCAGATTTCCATCATTTCAAGTCCTAGCATTTGGTCAGGTTAGTAGCTACTTATATTTTATTATCCCCACTGTTGGTTAGGTATGTACTATAAGTATACCAGCCTGACATGGTGTTGTTTACATGCTTTGTTTATATAAACATTTGTGTATAAATAAATATGGAATTCCTGTAGGTATTTCCCTGTTTATTATGGCGCGTCGCTATAGTCATGATCGATATATTGCGATTGACAAAACAGTTTCTCATACTGGAGCAGTGGGTAAACTGGCGGCCAACTGTGACACTTGATTTTAATTTTGCACTGCATGCGTTCGATCCTCACTTTGGCCATTATATATATATATATATTTTTTTTTAAATATTGTTTTTGTGTTTTCTTTTTCTTTTTAATGCATCTTTATTACATGTAACAACAATTGACATGGTAATTATGAACCACATGCATCCACGTTTATTTATTTATTTGTTTATTATCTGAAGTGAGAGGTTTATTTTTCGAGATGGTGTTCTCAGTAACATATTTGCATTTGTAGCGAGTCGAGGTGGACTTTCACAATAACACAAGAATGTGCAGAATGCATTTCACAATGATTAGGTTCAAAGTGAATTGTTTTATAATGTTGTGTAAAAGTAAATGCACGACTGTTTCGGGATGTGTGCGTTACCTCTGGCGCCAAAATAGTAAAAGCGAGAGAAAAATGTATGCCTTTGGCAGGATTCGAACTCCAGACTGTCGGATCACCAAACAGCAGATCTACCCACTAGAGCACTAAACGATGTTACTATTATTAGCAATTCTATCGAATGTTAGTGCGTTTGCGCTGGTATACAAACACCATGTTTACAACATATGACGTAAACTATTTAAAAATAGCACGTGTTTACAATAATATTTACAATAATAACGCGCCAGCTCAAAGCGGTATAGTCCGCAGACGATAACTTGCTACTTGTTTACAAACAAACCGGTCATAAACAAAACACAGAACAGGTGAGACAGGTAAATATACCCGTGGCAATATTCCTTTTCAATATTGATTTTTGAGATTTGTCATCAAGTGTTATGTAGTCGAGGGGTTACAGTGAAGATATCAATGTCGTAGGTAGTGAGTTCGAATCTTAGTTTTTCATACATGTATACACATATATTTTTATTTGTTTATATTTTATTTTATATTTCTTTTGTATGTGTGTTGCTCTTACACATTACATTAACTAAGCATGAGATAGATTACATGTAGAACGTTAGTCTCACTTAGAAAACTAATAACTAAATGCACATATGTGTGTACATGAAGAATCTTGGAGTATGTTCTCGCAGATCATGTCATATTGAGGTCAAACAGCAATAGTGATAAACCTCACCGTTTCACTTATTCCCTTCTCCAGCAAGCAGTCATGCAAAAAAAAAAGAATAATATCGACAAAAGTAATGCGTTTTGTGAGGTTCGAACTCTCGACCAGATACAATGTTTGTTCTGTTAACGTTTGGATATTCTCCCGCTTCGATACCACTGAGCCACACTACATGTCTATTTTGCGCATCAAGATACACTACTATATTGACATGCATGCACGTGCACTTTATCATGTAGTTAGTATACACGAAAACGAGGCTATGATATGATAATACACCTGGTATACCTATATTTGGACTCATCGATTGACCTCCAGCAACTTATTATCGTCTGTCATTTATACACCTCTATCGCTGTATCCCTTGTGTCAATAGCATTGCCACAATACAGTGATAGTCCATCAGCGCTCCAGATAAGGAATTAGTAATTGAGTATGTTCACTCCATCATATCTGAAGCAATTGGGTATTTCAATTTTCAAGTTTTATAAAAAAAACAATTATCTAAAGAGTATTATACCCCCATATTTCACATTCAATGCATATTTTACTTTTACTAATGTATTATTGATTTTCTTCCTTATTAAATAGGAAACAAATGATAATTTTTTTTTTTTAAATGCACTTATTTCAGCTTCAAAAAGCAAACTCAACTCAACTACGGTAAGTAAATTTTCAACTTTATTACATTATTTTCACTAATCAATTTGAAATTCAATGCGTATTTTTACATTGTAGTGAGTATTTTATACTTTCAATTTTGATAATCAATGCATATTTTGCTAAAATAAGTGCGTAAAATACGCCAATACGCACCTTATCTGGAGTTTTGCTTGGCCCTAAATGAGGCTCTTCCATGCATGTCAATGGGCTGTGCTTCTGTAGACGATTTCATCAAAATTGCAAAGTATACTTATCTAGCAAAGTATACTTTGAGGGAGTAATCATTTATTTTTCCTGAAATGCATTATTTCATATAGAACTAACGACTGCATATATTTGATGATTAAAAGTATGCAGAATTGTTATACTGAATTTATTACATTATCACAGCCAAAATGGCTGTGATAATGTAATAAATTCAGTATAATAAAAATTTATAAATTTATCCTAAAATTGAAAATTTCTCCCTCAAATTATACTTTGCTAGATAAGTATACTTTGCTAGATAAGTATACTTTGCTAGATAAGGCCTTTTTTTTTTAATTACTTGGTTTACTGATCCGCCGCACCTAATTTTGCCGATTTAGAAAAAAATTAAAATTGGCATCTCAATTTTTATTTTTTTTTAATTTCCGCCGCCGACCACAAAGTCCGCAAAAGGAAATATTGACTTTGTCAATTTTTCGTCTCACGTTCGCGCCGATCCACCGCCGACCACTAAATCTGAAGAAAAAGCATCGACATCGCCATATTTTCGTCTCCGGGTCCGCGACGTTTCGTCTTACGTGATCGGTATGAAGTTAGTGCTTGCATTTTATTAATTAAAGCGTTTATTGATACGGATCAACCTCGCTCGCTCCTGCCTACAGCACTTATCTTTATTTACGTTTCATTAATGGATAGTCATGCTTTAGAAATCGTATCGGTCCCGTTATTATTCGTTGATTATATGATCAGCCAACTCAAAATAATACACAATAGCGACATGTTCAATGTTCATCAGCAGATAGTCGACAGGTTACGGCAGGTCCATAAGTAGCGGGGGGGGGGGGGGGGGGGGGGGGGGGGGGGGGGGGGTGGGGGGGATGAGTTATATATTTCTCAACAACAAAACATGGGAATTGTCTCGCGTTTTCGCGATCTCGCCTTCCGCTATTGAAAATAAGTTTGGCTCCAACTCTATTCTGTCTGAAAATTCGGGTTTGTTTTGCTCATACATGTGTCAAAAGCATGCATGTTGAAATTGCGCATGCGTGTGTGTAGACCATAGTTCCAACAGTCGTGCGAGATCGAGAATCAAAAACGCGCTAGCGCATCCATATCCATGCTAGTTATTCCACATCAGCCCAATGGAGAGCGGCGCATTGCCAAATGAGGCGTATGTTGTTATACACGCTTGCCCCACTGTCATGCAGTGGAATTGGTATCAACGTATTAGTTCGTTCCACCGTGTGATCGAGTAGCAAATTCTGAGGTACGCAGTTTTTGAATAATCTATTGCCATATGGTAGTATTGTACATGTAAATATCGTGATATCGTAGTATGTACTCGATAGCGATATTACGATGGCCTAAATGGAACACCGTAGTGGAGGGTAAAACATTGGGTGTGTCAATGCCTACGATGTGATACAGTTAAAAATTATATCTAAAATCGCCATATGGTAGTACGTGTACATGTAATACGTGATATCGTAGTTATGTACTCGATAGGCGATTAGTTACGATGGCCTAAATGGAACCCCAACCGTTAGTGGCGAAGGGTTTAAAAACATTGGGTGGTGTCAATGACCTACGATGTGATAAACAGTTAAAAATTATATCTAAAATCAATTGTCGGTTCGCCCTCCCAACTTGAACCCCAGACAATGTCGCTGCCCTTGACATGCAATGGGCCTCACTATCGTCGGAACATGCTGTGCCCGAGAGTCGTCCACCGCACATACAACGTGGATACATAAATAATACTCCCGTTTTTAAACGGGTACGGCGTATAAAAACATATGCCGCCGTACACACATACCCCCCACAACTAGCACACTTGCGACATATCATTTTCGGTTTAGGTGCACACCTGATGGTGTTTACAATCATCTGTTGGTAATCCAGTTTCACGTGCAAAGTGTGACTGTAGAATTCGGCAGGAACAAACGTATCTCAACCACGCTATGTAGTCGCTCACGTTATCGCATGCATCGCCAATAAATTGATATTTACCATTAATAGCTTGACATAGTGCATTTTCATATGTGTTTGATCTCTTGATAAAGCAAGATTTGGCAGCACATGAGAATCATCTTTTCATATAACGATTCGTCCTATTTTTGTCAAATATGGTTTTGTAAAGAAATACCAATGTATTCAAATTTTCTTTTCATATTTGTTCATTTCTTAATACAATAGGTTTGGAAACACCCGAGAATCGTCTCCTTCGACGATTTCTAATGTTTTGTAAAAAAAAAAAAAACATACATGTATTGATGATTTTTGTCACATTTGATTGCTTTCTTAATACTAACACATGTTTTGACAGCATATGAGAATAGTCTCCTAACACACATGAGAATAGTCTCCATTTATATTTTGTACGAATAATAGCATTATTGTCGAGTCCCGCTTGCGGAATGCGATACATATATAGTGATCACAATGACGTCCCGGGTGTCCCGGTGCGTAATTTTAATTGTTTGACCTATTATCAGCGAAAACGCGATGTGACATGGAATGAAATGTCGAACCTAGCCCAGTCATTCAATGGGGAAACTGCTGGACCGGGCAAACGTTTGACATATTAAGAAATAAACGATTTAATTTGTGTTTCTCGAGTCGGGTGGAGAGGAAATACGATCGATTACACACCGTGAAAATCTTGTTGGAACGTAAATGTCAATTGTCACGTACACCATTTCAGTTTACCGCCGTTACATCAGTTGTTATTCTAAGTATGTATGGTCGCTCGTTATGGGCATTTCTTTCCTTCATTTATAAGGGATGGGTTGTGGCCTAGGGGTAGAACATCTGACTTCCAATCTGGAGGTTGTGGGTTAAAACATCGCCCTATGCATCAAAAATATACTTTCATAGTATATTCATCCCACTGGTCTGTCAGACGAGACTGTGTTATATGACATTAGCTGGGACTTGAAACCCATTCACTTTCACTTTTTTTCCTTCGTTTATACGAGTAGAAACGATAATTAAAAACTTTAAAGTTCTTTTCCACCCCGTGAAGGAACGTGAATTTATTCCTTTAAATATTCGTTTCTTGACATGTCCACGCGATAAGACGAAAACGTTAATTTACATAAAAAATAAATCAAATCAAACCGGAAGTTCGGAACACGAGCCGTGTCATGGGTTTTCGCGACCATTACTTTTTCATTTCCACATCGAAAAAGGCAGCGTTTCAGTAGAGCTGGTCGTTTTTGGTGTAAAATTAAAGTGCAAAATTGTTGCTTAATGATGCCTCTGTGTGTTTGTGGGTCCTTGTGGATTCATTTTGAATATATGTTCAACAATTCAATACAAATAATAATTCAACTCCAAATCACAATGTTATTATCAATCAAATTGAGCTGCATCATCACCCGTACAACGAGAAAACTGGCATCTACTGTTGTTGCAGAATGTTCAGTAGTTTCTTCAATATGCCATAGCTTGCCGTATGATCTTTATAGTATTTGGTGTTGCAACCAACATAAGCCCTGATTAGACATCATTGCAGCCTCACAATGTGTAGTCCTGATCAGCCTGCACATTCATACATTCCGATCGTTGCTAATTAGCCCTAGACTGAAAGTGGCAACCAGCGTATGCTCAGATCACATTGTGGCACCAGATTCACTTAGCTCACCCCAAAAGTAATATGATTAGCTCTAATCTTATTACTTTTTTAATGGGGCATAACAGGATTTAGCTGTCAAGTCAGCAGGGGGGCGAAAAATGTACAGGAGGGCCAAGCCATGTAATGTCAGCATTCCGGTAAGGATGAAAGCCGATCATTAAATTACCCATCGCTTGCTCCCAACCAACCACCCACCATGGACGTGAGACGAACGCCGTACTTAACCAGAATATGAATAAAGAATACCAGAAGTAGACATATCACATTGTTTAATTGATATTTATGTCACAATGTTAGCATGCATTCCTACATTTTAAGTACATTTTGTTATACCGTATGTCCTAAATTTCCTATGTTGTGCAGAACGTGAATTTTATTTTTTGCTAATCTCCTACCCTAATTTTTCCTCGATTTTTATTTTTATTTTTTTTCGCCCGCCCGCACCAAATTTTTAAAAAAGAAATCAGTAAACCAAGTAATTAAAAAAAAAAGGCCTAAGTATACTTTGCAGTGATGGTGAAATCGGCTTCTGCTACGTGGTAGACCAGGATAACAGTTTGTTTTTGCCATTTAATTTTTTTAGCTATGCACATTCGAACGTGATATTGTCAGGTTGCACAGCTTGGTCTGGATTCATGAAATGCACAACGGTATTGCGTAATATCAAATCATGTTAATTACTGCACATATTCCGCTTTATAGGCAACATGTATGTAGTGCAATGTAATGAAATGTAATTAGAGTTATGTACTCAGAACAAGTATCATGTATCTGTATTGTTACAATCTTGTCACATTTAACCCTTACAATGCTGAATTAAATCTTATCGTCTGCTGTTTATGTTTTATTTGACTTTTTATTCATGAAAAACTTGGTTATGACAGAACTTAAGAATCACTTCCAATGGAAATGATTCTAAAGTCTGTCTGTCAACCCATGTTTTTATTGAGAAAGAATATAAAATATGAAACAGCAGCAGACGACATTTTCGGTTCCCGCCGTTTAAGGGTTAAACCTGCAAAACAAATTGAGGTCTTGTACATGCAATTATCACAACTTGCTCATATAACACTACTGTCTGTTTCACGAAAGCTGCCCATATTTTACGGCCATATAAAGAATGCAAAAACAATATTTTTTTTGATAATATTAAATTTTAGCAAAATTTAAGAATGAGCCATCTTTCTATTTCGTGAAATTTGGTCAAATAATGATTTTATAACAAAAAAATTATTTGTCTATGGGAATTTAACATGGGGGGGGGGGAATTGACACCGAAACCTGGCTAGATAGCTTGGAAATGATGTAACTAAGAAAACAAAAGTTAAATTTTGAAAATCGGTCCACAATTTCTGAAATTAGAAAACTGTTCCCATGTTAAATCCCCATAGACAGAGTGAAGATGTCTATGGGGATTTAACATGGGTAAATTTGTTTTTCGTAATAAAATCAATATTGGACCAAATTTCACAAAATAAAAAGAAGGCTCATTCTTAAATTTTGATAAAATTTAATATTATCGAAAAATGGGGCGTATGGGATTTGTGACCAATGTAGATACTGATCAAACAGCACGCTCCTGTAGCCTGATAATGATCTATATTGCTTGTTACAAGCATGACAGATGTTTCATTGATAGAATGTCAAACAGTGCAGATCCTGATCAGACTGTGGATGCACAACCCATAAGCCCTGTTTCTCCAGTCAGAGCAAACAAAGACTATCTTCTGGGGGCCGTTTCACTAAACTTTGTACGACTAAAATGTTCGTAAGTGCAAAATTATGATAGTCTGTAAATTTCACATTAACAGTATTTTCTTGAAAACAATTATTGGATTTACATTTATTGAGCATAGGCTGCATATGTAAATGTAAATCCATCAATTGAAATCTCCAGACGATCCTAAATTTGGACTTACGAACATTTTAGTCGTATTAAGAAGTTTAGTGAAACGGGCCCCTGTTCTGTAACTGCCATGTACTCTTCTTTATTAACCCATTAGCAACGGGATACAACATTAGTAGTATGAAACTTTTGAGGAACAAATTCCCTATTTTCTTTATTTCATCTCAGATGTATATACCGTAAAGATGCTAATAGACGTCCATATCAGTGCGATTAATTTCGGCCCACGGCACGTCCAGAACAAGACATATTTATTTGTGCTCATCTCCTAGGAAATATCGGCCAACAATCCAACATGATGTCACCCATATTATACCAGATGGGTTTGAGATGCTTTGAAAATGGCGTCTCCATAACCGTGTAAATTCTGATCGCCCTGTGTCCGTGCAAATAGCTACTGGCGATGAGGAATTTACTGTGACACCGGAAACAGTCGAATTTCGCTTCCGCTTTTGAAAGTGAAAGTAGCAATTATGTTTTTTTCTCCCGATTTTCAAGGAAGTTGCCTTCAAAATACTGGAAAGAAAAGAAATCTAGTTGGACAATTATCTCCGATTTTGTTTCAAGTTAGTAATGGGCATTTATTAGAGGCACTAATTTCGTGAAAATCAGCCAAAAAAATGGTAATTTTCAACGTAAAAAGTGGGGGGCAAGCGTCTATTAGAGCATGGGCGTCTGTTAGAATCTTTACAGTATTGTTACCACTTATTTGAACCGTCTCGATGAGACAATTATTGTTCATTTGACAAAAGAAATTTACAGATCCTGATGAGATTGGTCATTTCGAGCCGGCTCATCTGGATCTACACTGTTTGCAGACCTTATAGCATTGAGGCATGCCATGTTGAAAAAGAAATTAAATATCGTTTCAGTGTGACACTGTCGACATTTGGTTCAGTTTTGTAATAAGTTTAGATAACATTTGACAGCTGATTCTGTTGGATAATATAGGAATGAATGGCCTTTTTGTGGAATTTATCGGGGTATAAACTTGGAAAAGTCGCGGGAATACTGGACGAAGGCCGGAAGGCCTCGTCCAGTATTTCCGCGACTTTTCCAAGTTTATATCCCCGATAAATTCCACAAAAAGGCCATTCATTCCTTATAATTCCAGCGTTTGAAATAAATTCATCAAGAAAATGTGTTTATTTTCCGTTTTCTTAAGAATTATTTTGACTGCGCCTCACGGTTACGGAAAGTAGTTCGGCGTGGGAGTTTACTGGGATATAAATTTTGGACAGAGACTTGCTACGGGCCAATCAAATGTTCGGGAATTGTGTAAATATTTTTGTGCTGGAATTATCATGTAGCAAAGCTGTTGTGTTTATCATGTGTATTGAACGTATTCATTCAAAGTCAATTTATAGATCTCACCTATATATTCTACACTCCCAAATCAGCTTTGTGCACATCAATTATTATTTGTGAGAAAATATCAATTTATTGTGACAATGTTATCAGTAGCTTCATGACGTACATTCTGCAAGAAAATAAAAATCCCGAAAATAATGGGCTTTTTAACAACCATGCTCCAGATAAGTTTTATCACCTGATTTCAAATTAAATGCATACTTACTTTTTGCAAATGACTGATAATATAATAAATTCTGTATACTAATTTGGTAAGAAAATATTTTATTTCATTGAACAAAAGTTAATAAATCTATCCTTAAATTGAAAATGATTTCTCTCTCAAAGTGTACTTAACAAGATAAGTATACTTTGCAATTTTGGTGAAATCGGCTACTGGTCTCCAATAAACCCAAACAGGGGATTGGAATGTAGTTGAGCTGATGGCTGAGAAACAGTACGTTGTGACATAATTATATAAGCAGCATAGCCCTAGATCAGCCTGTGCATCCGCGCAGTCTGATCTTGGCCTACGCTGTTCACCATTCAGCCACTGAAGGAGATTTACTAATGATAACACACAAACGAATTAGATAAATGCAACATGATATGAATTTACAAATACTGATCATTGTCCACACTGTTTACAATGGTTTCAGCAAACATTCATTAAACCTCTAAGAAAATGCAAGTTGCCATATCTTCAGTCACAAACACAGATCAGAGCTAGACCGGTCATAAATGTCATATGTCCCATATCTCCAGTCACAGATCAGAGCTAGACCGGCCATAAATGTCATATGTCCCATATCTCCAGTCACAGATCAGAGCTAGATTGGCCATAAATGTCATGCCCCATATCTCCCAGCCACAGATCAGAGCTAGACTGGCCATAAATTGTCATATGCCCCATATCTCCAGTCACATTTCAGAGCTAGATTGGCCATAAATGTCATATGCCCCATATCTCCAGTCACAGATCAGAGCTAGACAGGCCGTCAGTGCCATACAGGTATGCCCCATCTCTCCAGTCACAGATCAGAGCTAGACTGGCCATAAATGTCATACATGTATGCCCACCTATCTCCAGTCACAGATTCAGAGCTAGACCAAGCTATGCATGTCATATGCCCCATATCTCCAGCACAGAATCAGAGCTAGACAGGCCGTCAGTGCCATACAGGTATGCCCCATCTCTCCAGTCACAGATCAGAGCTAGACTGGCCATAAATGTCATACATGTATGCCACATATCTCCAGTCACAGATCAGAGCTAGACCAGCTATGCATGTCATATGCCCCATATCTCCAGTCACAGATCAGAGCTAGACCAGCTATGAATGTCATACATGTATGCTCCATCTCTCCAGTCACAGATCAGAGCTAGACCGGCCATAAATGTGATATAATGCCCCATCTCTCCAGTCACAGATCAGAGCTAGCTAGACCGACCATAAATGACATATATGCATGCCCCATCTCTCTTGTCACAGATCAGAGCTAGACAGGCCGTAAATGTCATACTTGTGTGCCCCATCTCTCCCGTCACAGATCAGAGCTAGACCAGCCATAACTGTGATGTGCCCCATCTCTCCAGTCACAGATCAGAGCTAGACCGGCCATAAATGTAATATAGTGCCCCATCTCTCCCGTCACAGATCAGAGCTAGACCAGCCATAACTGTGATGTGCCCCATCTCTCCAGTCACAGATCAGAGCTAGACCGGCCATAAATGTAATATAATGCCCCATCTCTCCAGTCACAGATCAGAGCTAGCTAGACCGACCATAAATGCCATATATGCATGCCCCATCTCTCTTGTCACAGATCAGAGCTAGACAGGCCGTAAATGTCATACTTGTATGCCCCATCTCTCCCGTCACAGATCAGAGCTAGACTAGCCATAACTGTGATGTGCCCCATCTCTCCAGTCACAGATCAGAGCTAGACCGGCCATAAATGTCATATGTCCTATATCTCCAGTCACAGATCAGAGCTAGACCGGCCATACATGTCATATGCCCCATATCTCCGGTCACAGACCAGAGCTAGACTGTCCATAAATGTCATATGTCCCATCTCTCCAGTCACAGATCAGAGCTAGACTGTCCATAAATGTCATATGCCCCATCTCTCCAGTCACAGATCAGAGCTAGACCGACCAAAAAAAAAACATAGATCCATATGCACATAAATTTCAGTCACAGATCCAGAGCTGAGACTGTCCTATATGTCCCCATATGCCATCACAGTCAATAAAATCTACTAGACGACAAATAGGGCCATAAAATGCCATATCCCATCACAGATCAGAGCTAGACCGGCCATGTCCATATGCCATCTCTCCATCACATCAGAGCTAGACGGAGCCATATGTCATAAATGTCATATCTCAGTCACAGATCAGAGCTAGACCCTGCCATAAACATGTCATATGCATATCTCAGTCACAGATCAGAGCTAGACTGTCCATAAATGTCATATGTCCCCATCTCTCCAGTCATCAGATCAGAGCTAGACTGTCCGCATAATGTCATAAATGTCCTATCCCCTCTCCAGTCACATATCAGAGCTAGCCGACCATAGAGTCATATGCCCCATATTTCCTTCACAGATCAGAGCTAGACTGTCTAAATGTCATATGCCCCATCTCTCAGTACGATCATATCAGTGTCAGACGACATGATGCCCCATCTCTCCATACATATCAGCAGACCGCCATAGTCATATGCCCCAGACAGATCAGAGCTAGCCACTGTCCATAAATGTCATACTGCCCCATCTCATCCAGTCACATATAGAGCCCTAGACGACCATAGATGTCATATGCCCCATATTTCCAGTCACAGATCAGAGCTAGACTGTCCATAAATGTCATATGCCCCATCTCTCCAGTCACATATCAGAGCTAGACCGACCATAGATGTCATATGCCCCATATCTCCAGTCACAGATCAGAGCTAGACCGGCCATAAATGTCATATGCCCCATCTCTCCAGTCACAGATCAGAGCTAGACCGACCATAGATGTCATATGCCCCATATTTCCAGTCACAGATCAGAGCTAGACTGTCCATAAATGTCATATGCCCCATCTCTCCAGTCACATATCAGAGCTAGACCGACCATAGATGTCATATGCCCCATATTTCCAGTCACAGATCAGAGCTAGACTGTCCATAAATGTCATATGCCCATCTTCTCCAGTCACATATCAGAGCTAGACCGACCATAGAGTCATAGCCCCATATTTCCAGTCACAGATCAGCTAGACTGTCCATAAATGTCATATGCCCCATCTCTCCAGTCACATATCAGAGCTAGACCGACCATAGATGTCATATGCCCCATATCTCCAGTCACAGATCAGAGCTAGACCGGCCATAAATGTCATATGCCCCATCTCTCCAGTCACAGATCAGAGCTAGACCGACCATAGATGTCATATGCCCCATATCTCCAGTCACAGATCAGAGCTAGACCGGCCATAAATGTCATATGCCCCATATCTCCAGTCACAGATCAGAGCTAGACCAGCCATAAATGCCATATGCCCCATATTTCCAGTCACAGATCAGAGCTAGAATGGCCATAAATGTCATATGCCCCATATCTCCCAGTCACAGATCAGAGTTATATAGACCAGCCATAAATGTCATTTGCCCCATCTCTCCAGTCACAGATCAGAGCTATATAGACCAGCCATAACTGTGATATGCCCCATCTCTCCAGTCACATATCAGAGCTAGACCAGCCATGCATGTCATATGCCCCATCTCTCCAGTCACAGATCAGAGCTAGACCGGCCATAAATGTCATATGTCCCATATCTCCAGTCACAGATCAGAGCTAGACCAGCGATAACTGTGATATGCCCCATCTCTCCAGTCACAGATCAGAGCTAGACCGGCCATGCATGCTATGCCCCATCTCAGTCAGAGATCAGCTACTGCCATAAATGTCATGCCCATCTCCAGCACAGATCACTAGACCATGATCTGTGATATGATCTCTCCATCCATCAGATCAGCTTAGACCGGCCATCAGGTATGCCCCATATCTCTTGTCAGAGATCAGAGCTAGACTGTCCATAAATGTCATATGTCCCATCTCTCCAGTCACAGATCAGAGCTAGACTGTCCATAAATGTCCTATACCCCATATCTCCAGTCACAGATCAGAGCTAGACCTGCCATAAATGTCATATGCCCCATATCTCCAGTCACAGATCAGAGCTAGACTGGCCATAAATGTCATATGCCCCATATCTCCAGTCACAGATCAGAGCTAGACCAGCCATAAATGTCATATGCCCCATATCTCCAGTCACAGATCAGAGCTAGACTGGCCATAAATGTCATATGCCCCATATCTCCCAGTCAAAGATCAGAGTTATATAGACCATCCATAAATGTCATTTGCCCCATCTCTCCAGTCACAGATCAGAGCTATATAGACCAGCCATAACTGTGATATGCCCCATCTCTCCAGTCACAGATCAGAGCTAGACCGGCCATACATGTAATATGCCCCATATCTCCAGTCACAGATCAGAGCTAGACTGGCCATAAATGTCATACATGTATGCCCCATATCTCCAGTCACAGATCAGAGCTAGACCAACTATGAATGTCATACATGTATGCCCCATATCTCCAGTCACAGATCAGAGCTAGACGGCTATGAATGTCATATGCCCCATATCTCCAGTCACAGAACAGAGCTAGACCAGCTATGAATGTCATACATGTATGCCCCATCTTTCCAGTCACAGATCAGAGCTAGACAGGCCGTAAATGTCATACATGTATGCTCCATCTCTCCAGTCACATATCAGAGCTAGACTGGCCATAAATGTGATATATGCATGCCCCATCTCTCTAGTCACAGATCAGAGCTAGCTAGACCGACCAAAAAAGACATATATGCTTGCCCCATCTCTCTAGTCACAGATCAGAGCTAGACAGGCCATAAATGTCATACTTGTATGCCCCATCTCTCCCGTCACAGATCAGAGCAAGACCAGCCATAACTGTGATGTGCCCCATCTCTCCAGTCACAGATCAGAGCTAGACCGGCCATAAATGTCATATGTCCCATATCTCCAGTCACAGATCAGAGCTAGACTGGCCATAGATGTCATATGCCCCATCTCTCCAGTCACATATCAGAGCTAGACCGGCCATACATGTCATATGCCCCATCTCTCCAGTCACAGATCAGAGCTAGACCGGCCATAAATGTCATATGCCCCATCTCTCCAGTGACAGATCAGAGCTAGACCGGCCATAGATGTCATATGCCCCATATCACCAGTCACAGATCACAGCTAGACCGGCCATATATGGCATATGCCCCATATCTCCAGTCACAGATCAGAGCTACACTGGCCATAGATGTCATATGCCCCATCTCCCCAGTCACAGATCAGAGCTAGACCGGCCATATATGTCATATATGCCCCATCTCTCCAGTCACAGATCAGAGCTAGACCGGCCATAGATGTCATATGCCCCATATCACCAGTCACAGATCAGAGCTAGACCGGCCATACATTTCATATGCCCCATATCTCCAGTCACATATCAGAGCTAGACCGGCCATAAATGTCATATACCCCATATCTCCAGTCACAGATCAGAGCTAGACCGGCCATAAATGTCATATGCCCCATCTCTCCAGTGACAGATCAGAGCTAGACCGACCATAGATGTCATATGCCCCATCTCTCCAGTGACAGATCAGAGCTAGACCGACCATAGATGTCATATGCCCCATATCACCAGTCACAGATCACAGCTAGGCCGGCCATATATGCATATGCCCCATATCATCCAGTCACAGATTCAGAGCTACACTGGCCATATATGTCTATATGCCCCATATCATCTCCCCAGTCACAGATCAGAAGCTAGACCGGCCATATATGTCATATAGCCCCATCTCTCCAGTCACAGATCAGAGCTAGACCGGCCATAGATGTCATATGCCCCATATCACCAGTCACAGATCAGAGCTAGACCGGCCATACATTTCATATGCCCCATATCTCCAGTCACATATCAGAGCTAGACCGGCCATAAATGTCATATACCCCATATCTCCAGTCACAGATCAGAGCTAGACCGGCCATAAATGTCATATGCCCCATCTCTCCAGTGACAGATCAGAGCTAGACCGACCATAGATGTCATATGCCCCATATCACCAGTCACAGATCACAGCTAGACCGGCCATATATGGCATATGCCCCATATCTCCAGTCACAGATCAGAGCTACACTGGCCATAGATGTCATATGCCCCATCTCCCCAGTCACAGATCAGAGCTAGACCGGCCATATATGTCATATATGCCCCATCTCTCCAGTCACAGATCAGAGCTAGACAGGCCATATATGTCATATGCCCCATATCACCAGTCACAGATCAGAGCTAGACTGGTCATACATTTCATATGCCACATATCTCCAGTCACAGATCAGAGCTAGACCAGCTATGAATGTCATATGCTCCATATCTCCAGTCACAGATCAGAGCTAGACCGGCCATACATATCATAGGCCCCATTTCGCCAGTCACAACCACAGATCAGTAACTGGGCTAGCCATAAATGTGATATGCCCCGTTTTTTAAGTCACAGTACAGATCCGTAGCTAGACCAGTCACAAAATGCCACAAGCACTATTTCTCCAGCCACACTCACAGATCAGGAGCTATACTGTCCACAAATGTCATGTGCCCAATTTCTTCAGTCACAAATCAGGAGCTAAACTGGCCATCAATGCCGTAAGCCCCATTTCTCCAGTCACAGTAACGTTTGCTGTTCCACTGTTTCAGATGCTGACTGGAGTTACAGTTTTACTCTGTGCCAAATTGGTGGGAATTATTAAATTTCCAAACTTTTCTTTTGATATATTCCCACGGGTAAGTTCCGACATGAGACCCTCTAGTTCATGAGAATTGAAAGTCGGTTTATTGGGCCCACTCTATACATTTGAGACACGCCATGTGATTTTGTACCTAGAACATAATGCAAATTTTCTTGAAATATATTTCAGAGTACAGATGATATTTTCTGTAAATGACGTCGAAAGATGACAAAATTTTCATAGCAAAGGCAGAATAGAAATATAATTCCGCAGTTGCTCTGAAAATGTTGTCATCTTTCGATGTCATTTACGCAACATACAGTAAATTTTGTGAATATTTTTCACGAGATATCGCCTAATTATCTTCTTAGGTACAAAATCGCATAGTGTGTCTCATTTGTATAAGCCATTCACACTGTAACCAGGTAAACAAATCTGTATGTACAGATAATAAGCGTTCTGCATTGTGCATTGCAAATACAAGGTACTACAAAAGCTATTGGGTTACATCATGAAATGAAGTTGAAACCGGCGGCGAACAAAATGTGGCTTACTGCTTTGTGACATGCACCAGTGCAGAATATGAATAGCCTACACAACATTTGTAAGCTTAGACCACTACTCACAACAATTGTCGTCTACTATTGCTTTTATATCTTGACTCATTTCTCAATAAAAACATGTTTTGACAGAACTTCAGAATCATTTCCAATGGAAATGATTCTGAAGTGCTGTCAAAGCATGTTGTAAATTATTCTAAAGTGCTGTCAAAGCATGTTTTTGATAGATAAAAATGGAAAATAAACTGCAGACGACAAAACAAAAACATTAAGATAGCGGTGTAATTAGGGTTAGTTTTGTCAGGCCATGGTTCATACTATGTTTCATGACAATGTTGACAATATTTGCAATCCGGAATATTTTTTTAACAGTACATACATATTTTTTACTGGCTTACTCACGGCTTAGAAAGTGTGGGTCCCGTAAACTGACTTTCAATTCAAAACCTACGAAAAATTCTTTCGTAGTATTTCCATCTCACTGGTCTGTCGAGTGAGACTTTAAATTGTGGTCCCGTCTCTATATGACATTCACTGTTGCTGGGACATTAACTCTTTGCATGCTGGGAAATGTGTGGGCTATAAATAGTTCAAAAGTAGCAGGCAAAATTCAGTATATTTTCTTTTATTTCTCCCTGTAAATGTCATGAATATGTCTTGGAATTTCATTAGAATTGAGTCCTGAGGACTCAATTCTAATGAAATTTCAAGACATATTTACAGAGAGAAATAAAACATATACTCCTAATTCGTTTGGTGGATATTTTCGCCGCTAGCATGCAAATAGTTTTAAAAACCCCATTCATTTCACTTCAATTCGTATAAACATTCGGGGCTCACGCTACATTGGCAACAAGTGCATATACATGTATCCATAGTTACTACAGTAACATTAACCCTTACCATGGGCGGATTCAGGGGGGGCGGACCCGGCGCGCGCCCCCCCCTAAAATTTGCCGAATAAATATTTTTTACAAGTTACAAGGCATGTTTCATGCCAAGTGACATGTATTCCATGCATTTTTCTGCTCCGCTCGACTCGGTCGACTATTTTGCAATACTTGACTATATTATCGAACGAGCTTAGCTCGTTCGATAATATAGTCAAGTATTGCAAAATAGTTACGCCCCCCCTAACCCGAAATCCTGGATCCGCGCCTGCTTACATTGCTGAATTAAATTTTGTCATCTGCTGTTTATTTTTGAGTTTGCATTTTTCTCGTCAACAACATGGTTTGATAGCATTTTAGAATCATTTCCAATGGAAATGATTCTAAACTGCTGTCAAGTGATGTTTTTATTGAGAAAGAAGACAAAATATAAAACAACAGTAGACGACAATTTTTCTTTCCCGCATTCTAAGTGTTAAGCGTAATGTAACACGGTCACTGCAAATTTGTAGCTACTTTTTCTGTTGTTTCGTATATTGAATGCCATCAGGCGATGTACTGAATGGCATCAGTGTGGTTACGCAATGCAAGCAAGTCTGTGTTCTTTTCAGTAAAAGCATGCGCCAGGTTTTCTCCTACCTGAATCCGCCCTTGCTCTGCGAGCTTCGGAGTTTCACAGCATTTCCTAGCCATGCCTGTTAACCCTTACAATGCTGAATTAATTTGTGTCGTCTGCTGAATATTTTTTATTTTCCATTTTTCTCATCAAAAACTTGGTTTGGCAGGACTTTAGAATCATTTCCAATGGAAATGATTCTAAAATGCTGCCAAACCGTGTTTTTTACTGAGAGAAAAGACAAAATATGAATTAACAGCAGACGACTTTTTTCGGTTCCCGCATTCTAAGGGTTAAACTTGATATCAAAAGACAATGTACATGTAATCTGAATATTTTGTCAACTTTTGACTTTATTTATGAAAAATTTTGTACACGTATTTCATGACATTAAGCAGATGTCCGGAGGTACAAAATCGCATGGCGTGTCTCATATCTGATTGCAGAAGTAATACAGTGGCACCGTTCTAAACCAGACACCCTGGGAGTTCCCAGGTGTCTGGTTTAGAATGGTTTCACTGTAATTCAAGTATCTGCACATTCCATGACATGTTGCAGAAGTAATACAGTGGAACCGCTCTAAACTGCTTTGCAACCAGCATAGACTTTTGACTCCTAAAATTAAACACAGCTAGGTTTTATGGGTTTTCAATTTATAGAGTTTAAACGGTAATTCTGAAGTCAGAGATATTCTGCAGTAATTAAGTTTGAGTACAGTCAAACCTCTCTAAATCGGACACAGACAGAAGTTAGTTGTGCTTAATTTTGATATGTTTCTTTGCCATTTAAATTAATTCAATGATAATGTCTGTTCATGATTGGAATGCATCCACGCTTGTCTTGATGTAGTCATCTCTCTTTGACAGTGTAGCCTCTCTAAACCGGACACCTTGCAGGGATTCCACTGGGGAAAATAAAAAAATCGTCACTTCAAAAAAAAAAAAAATTGGCGATAAAAAATTACAATTTTCGAAGAAAAAAGAAATTTGGATTTTTTTCTTCGAAAATTGTCATTTTTTATAACCAATTGTTTATTTTTATCGCCAATTGCGAAAGTGGCGATCGCCAGCGGAATCCCTGACCTTGGGGTATCCCCAGGGTGTCCAGTTTAGAGACATTCAATTTTATCAAAATCTCGAGATTGAAACGTTGTACTTGGAAATTTAAAAACAACTTTAGGCAGAAATTTTATGGATTAATAAGTTCGCCATTCTTCATCACTGAGAGAGAAACAAACTACTAATACTAGTATCTGACAGCAAGATTAATATTATACCACACATGTTTTGAGTACATGTACATTGCAGAGGCGCCGGAGCTGGGGTGGCAGGGGTGGCGGCCGCCGCCCCAATATTTTGACCAAAAAAAAAATCTACAAAAATGTGTATGAGATACCTATTAAAGTTGTACCGGTATCTCTTAAAAGCAGCAGAATGCAGGAAATGGCATCTAGAATTAAAAAATATTCTGGTGGGGCATGCCCCCAGACCCCGCTACCACTCCTTCGCTTCGCTCAGGTCGACATTCGCCTCCCCAATATGTATTTGCTTCCGGCACCCCTGCATTGTCGAGGTTCAATAAGTGTGATGTTTGCAGATAGAAATTGTTAAATTTGTCACACTCAGTGATGTCGAATAGCCATCTCCAACGATCTTGAAAATTGTGTCATGAAATTTAAACAGGTGGAAGACTCAGACCTGTGACCCATTGCAAAAAACCCGTTACCCCATCCACTTGGTCTCATACAGTACTATGTTCTCGGATCCCAGGCTTGTTACAAGCAATACAGATCGTTACCAGGCTACAGGAATGTGCCATTTGATTAGTAGCTACACTGATCATAAATCTTATACACACCATGTCTCCAGTCACAGCCATACCCTGATGTTGTCACAGGTGGAAGACTCGGACCTGTGACACAAAATAAAATCCCCATTACAAAAAATCCATTACCCCACCTACTTGGTCTCATACAGTACTATGTTCTACATAGTTACTGTATGAGACCAAGTGGGTGGGGTAATGGATTTTTTTGCAATGGGCATTTTTTTGTGCATAGTACTGTACGAGACCAAGTAGGTGGGGTAATGTATTTTTTGTAATGGGCATTTTTTTGTGTCACAGGTCCGAGTCTTCCACCTGTGGATGTTGTGTTGTCCTTATTTCAGATATGGCCATTACCATTGCTCTACCTTGGCAACCTGATATTCGGGCTTGGCGGCACAAAGAAATTAAAGTGAGTAGAATACTTCATAACGGCTACTAAATAAATAGAGGGTCCTACGTGATCTGTACATTAGTGATAACCCTTAGACCGCTACACACAACAATTGTCGTCTGCTGTTGCTTTTATATCTTGCCTTATTTCTCAATAAAAACATGGTTTGACAGCACTTCAGAATCATTTCCAATGGAAATGATTCTGAAGTGCTGTGAAAGCATGTTGTAAATTATTCTAAAGTGCTGTCAAAGCATGTTTTTGATGATACAAATGGAAAATAGAAAATAAACAGCAGACGACAAAATTAAGTTAGCGGTCTAAGGGTTAATAATAATATGATATTTACGTTAAGCTTACTGATTTCATAAGAAATGAGGCTATGCCGATCCTGTAGTCTAATTGTACACCATTTAATCCCTATGGACCATAAAGCCAACATTTTATAACACTGTTGATCCAGATGAGCCGGCTCAGGATCTACAGTGTTTGTGCAGTAGTTGTGATATTTCTTTAAATGAATACACATTCCGGATAAATGGATTAGTCCAAAATTAGCATGCAAGATATTTAGAGGTGGAAGGGTCAGCCCATTCCATGTGAAATGCCCATATATGGGTATCAATACTTTTTTGTCGAGCCGGCTTGCGGAAAGTGAGACATAGTGATCACAATGACGTCCGGGTGTCCGTGCGTCGTCCGTCCGTCTGTCCGAAATATGCGTTAAAGTTTTAAAATACTTTATATCTCTGCAGTCCTAAGTCACATTGACTTGAAACTTCATATGCTTATTAATCATGATCCATATATTCATGCGGCCCCTGTGCCCAAGGTCAAGGTGAAATGACTTAGAAGTTTGCGTTCCGAAATCTGCGTTAAAGTTTTTAAATACCTTATATCTCTGCAGTCCTAAGTCACATTGACTTCAAACTTCATATACTTATTAGTCATGATCCATATATTCATGCTGTATCCCACTCATGCGGCCCCTGTGCCCAAGGTGAAGGTCAAATGACTTAGAAGTTTGCGTTCCGAAATCTGCGTTAAAGTTTTTAAATACCTTATATCTCTGCAGTCCTAAGTCACATTGACTTGAAACTTCATATACTTATTAGTCATGATCCATATATTCATGCTGTATCCCACTCATGCGGCCCCTGTGCCCAAGGTGAAGGTCAAATGACTTAGAAGTTTGCGTTCCGAAATCTGCGTTAAAGTTTTTAAATACCTTATATCTCTGCAGTCCTAAGTCACATTGACTTGAAACTTCATATACTTATTAGTCATGATCCATATATTCATGCTGTATCCCACTCATGCGGCCCCTGTGCCCAAGGTTAAGATGAAATGATTTAGAAGTTGGCTTTCCGAAATCTGCGTTAAAGTTTTTAAATACCTTATATCTCTGCAGTCCTAAGTCACATTGATTTGAAACTTCATATGCTTATTAGTCATGATCCATACATTCATGCGGCCCCTGTACCCAAGGTCAAGGTGAAATGACTTAGAAGTTTGCGTTCCGAAATCCGCGTTAAAGTTTTTAAATACCTTATATCTCTGCAGTCCTAAGTCACATTGACTTGAAACTTCATATGCTTATTAGTCATCATCCATATATTCATTCTGTGTCCCACTCATGCGGCCCCTGTGCCCCTATGTCAAGGTCAAATGACTTAGAAGTTTGCGTTAAAGTTTCTGTCAAAAATTTTCACATACCTACTATCTAAGTCAGATTCTGAGACCATCAAATGCCTCGGCGGGCTCGACATGCGGGCCGCGGCCATCCTCGTCTTCATTACCTGTATATCAGGGGCGGATCTGGAGGGGGGGATTCCGTGGTATTTGGAGTCTGAATTGAAATGCTGTAAAACACAGGAAAGTGCATTTGCAGATATCTAGATTTCAAACATTTTCCGGACCCCCCCCCCTAGCATAATAGGTCCACTCAGTGGAGCTCGAAAATAGGACAACCAACCACTCATTTGAACCGCCTCAAGATGGTTCAAATGGTGGCCACACCATATACTTTTAGGGAGATATGAGAAAAGTATTCAGATTTTCCCATCAGCAAAATGGGGAATCCCCAGCCTGTAATGACGGGTTTCCACTGTGAAAGACACACTTTTTGTCTCACCCACGTCAGTGGAAAGTGAGACACAGCGATCACAATTCCATTGGCAGTGTCGTCGTCGTAGGCATCAACAATTACGTCCAAATGTTGAATATCTCCTGATTCATTATCAAACATCATCAACAGCTTTCTCACATTGGTGGCTATCCACCCAGCATCATTCGGGTGACCTTGGTAACCTTGACCTTTGTTGGTGAGACACGCGTCGGTGATCACCTTGTTCTGGTCTGATGGCGTAGCATTTATGTTTATTATGCTCCCCTGAACAAAAAATTTGGGGGAGCATATAGTTACCGCTTTGTCCGCTGTCCGAGTTTTACGATATCTCTGTGACTGCTTGGGATATCAACTCGAAACTTCATATATTAAGCATTGATCACCATCCATATTTTCATTGTATACCCTACCCATGCTGCCCAGGAGCCCAAGGTCAAGGTCAAATGACTTTAAAGTTTTTGTTCAAGTTTTTCAAATTCAATTCAATTCAAATTAGCATCCAAATATTTATTGTGACTAATAAACAAAACATTGCGTTAAACCTTTCTAGAATTTATCTCATTTATTGTGATTAATAAGCATTTATCACCATTAATTGTGATTAATGAGCATACTACACCAATACCCAGGGTCAAGGACTTTGAATTTCAATCCAGGCGTCATCGCATTTGTCGGATTTACCGACCATCTAGTGTTTATAGAAATGAAATAATTTAACCTGCCGAAATCCAGAACTGTATTTTGTACCCCTTATTAATGCAATTTAATGGTATGCTATATAGAGAATAGTAGGTTAGTGCCGTGAATGGGAAAAAATATCTGGCAAGGCTCAGGAAACGGGATGGGCGAGGCTCTGCCGAGCACATCCCGTTTCCGTGCCGCGCCAGATATTTTTTCCCATTCACGGCACTAACCTACTATTCTATTTATCCCGTCAACACCTAAAAATGGCTTTAAAATGCAAAAATAGTATTGACTGGATATCAAAAATGTTTCACGGCACTGTGTTTCACGGCACATATGCACTGTGTTGACGGGATAAAAATGTATTGCCACTCACTGTTAATCATTGTGACAGCTACTGGTATTTCATTCAGTTTCCTGTCATGTTAGTGACAGCTGTTACTCAGGTGATCCTGGAGATAATACTCCATATCCAATATACAATTCAATTTCTACTGTCGTTTTTATACCCCCCCCCCGCAACGAGTTGTGGGGGGGTATACTGGAGTCAGGTTGTCCGTCCGTCCGTCCGTCCGTCCCGTCCATCCGTCCGGGCACACATTAGGGTACTTATGTGGCTAGCCCCACAGGGTTATGGACTTAGTAAAGGATAGGGTTGGTTACAATTAGCCACCTAAAAAATCCTTTTATGTGGCTAATATTTAACATGTGATAAGCCACATAAGTATAGTACTGTAAGAACGTGCGTCCGTGCGTCCGTGCGTCCGTGCGTCCGTAAACTTAACATCAGAGAAATATTGTTATAACTTCTATTTCCTTCATCTAAAATGCTTAATATTTCACACATGCATTCTGTAAGGCTCTACTACCATGCTGTGCCAAATCCACGACCGTCCAACCCCCGCAGATCCCAAGGTCAAGGTCAAATACTTAGTCTCTTTACAAAACTTAACATCAGAGAAATATTGTTATAACTTCTATTTCCTTCATCTAAAATGCTTAATATTTCACACATGCATTCCTGTAACGCTCTACTACCATGCTGTGCCAAATCCACGACCATCCAACCCCCGCTGATACCAAGGTCAAGGTCAAATACTTAGTCTCTTTACAAAACTTATCATCAGAGAAATATTGTTCTAACTTCTATTTCCTTCATCTAAAATACTTAATATTTCACACATGCATTCCTGTAAGGCTCTACTACCATGCTGTGCCAAATCCACGACCGTCCAACCCCCGCTGATCCCAAGGTCAAATACTTAGTCTCTTTGCAAAACTTAACATCAGAGAAATATTGTTCTAACTTCTATTTCCTTCATCTAAAATTCTTAATATTTTACACATGCATTCCTGTAAGGCTCTAATACCATGCTGTGCCAAATCCATGACCATCCAACCCCCGCTGATCCCAATGTCAAGGTCAAATACTTAGTCTCTTTACAAAACTTAACATCAGAGAAATAAGTTATAACTTCTATTTCCTTCATTGAAAATTCTTATTATTTCACTTGTGCATTCCTCTAAGGTTGTACTATCATGCTGCGACAAATCTACGACTGTCCAAGCCCCGCTGATCCCAAGGTCAAGGTCACATACTTAGTCTCTTTACAAAACTTAACATCAGAGAAATATGTCATAACTTCTATTTCTTTCATTGAAAATTCTTAATATTTCATATGCTGTGACAAATCCCCGCTGATCTCGAGGTCAACGTCACATACATACCGTATAACCTCGAATTAACGCCCCCCTCCTAATAAACGCCTCCCCCCCCCCCCCCCACCAAATTAAAAAAAAAAAATAAAAAAAAAATTACCAATTTCAAACACAAATAATCCTTAAATCCTTATTTGTGTTTGAAATTGGCGGTCCTTGGTAATTTTTTTTTTTTTTCTTTTTTTTTTTTTCTTTTTTTTTTTTTTTTAATTAATTCAAGGTTATACGGTAGTCTCTTTACAAAACTTAACATCAGAGAAATCGCTTATAACTTCTATTTCCTTGCTCGGATCTGCTTCACATTTCACACACTCATTGCTCCAATGGACCTCTACCACCCTGTGACAAATTCACGTTCATGCCGCTCGCGCTAATCCCAGAGTCAAGGTCACAAGCCCACACACTTGGAAATTTTTACATATTTTAGGGGTACCTGGGCCCACGCGGGGGATATTCCGTAAGCCTCGCTTACTGACCAATCTAGTTGTTGCTGAAAACATATCCATACTGATTTCAATGGTGCCTTTGTGTGTGTGTGTCCATCTATCTGAAATATTTTTTGTACAAAACCACATGGCTTGTCACATACATGTATGAGACTTGCCAAGAGATTTTGTACCTTCGGACATCTGCGTAATTTCAGGAAATACGTTTACAAAATTTACAATATTTTCCATAAATCGCGTCAAAATTTTCAGAGTACATGCGGTATATTCAATTCCGGACACAATTCTAATGAAATTCCAAGACATATTCATGACATTTATAAGGAGAAATAAAAGATAATATAATGAATTGTCATCTGCTATTTTTGAACTATTTATAGCCCACAAATTTCCCAGCATGCAAAGAGTTAAATTCCCATAGGAAAATCGTTTTTTCGCAATAAAATCAATATTTGATGGAATTTCATCAAATACAATTTTTTGGGGAGGGTGACTTTTTTGTTATTGATAGAAAAGTACTTACTTTTCATTATTTTTTAGATTTAATGTGTTTAATAGCCAAAGGTTCGTCGGCAGCAAAACGTGGAACAGACTGCAGTAGTTTCAATGCCACAATGTTCCTTTTGTGTTTAGGTTCCAACAGATGTTACAAGTAACACCTGTTGACCTTTACTTGTAATTGAATAATAATAAATGTATATACCTGTAAATATCTATACCAGGGCCTGGTTGATCAAAGGCTCGTTTGTTACCTTGACAGACTATTAAATCCTTAACAATGTTAATCCTTAGACCGCTACTCACAACAATTGTTGTCTGCTGTTACTTTTATATCTTGCCTTATTTCTCAATAAAAACATGGTTTGACAGCACTTCAGAATCATTTCCAATGGAAATGATTCTGAAGTGCTGTCAAAGCATGTTGTAAATTATTCTAAAATGCTGTCAAAGCATGTTTTTGATGATAAAAATGGAAAATAGAAAATAAACAGCAGACGACAAAAAAATTAAGATAGCGGTCTAAGGGTTAAGGATTTAACAGTCTGTTAAGCTAACAGAGCTTTTGAGCAACAGGGGCCTGATGTTGTGGGTTCAATCCCCACCCTAGGCATGAACAAATATATTTATTGTATTTCCATCCCGCTGGTGTTTATGCCCCCGGTCTCAGTATAGCCAGAGCCATATAGTGTTTGGACTGTGTGTCTGTGTGTCCATCAGTCTGTGTGTCCAATACATTAAGAGTTTCTCAATTATGCCATAACTTCTATATCTCTTGAAGGATTACTTAAATGTTTCAACACAGTTATACATGTGGACTAATGCCACACATCCATGCTGCCCTTAATATGACCTTGACCTTTTGTTCTTCACAACTTTGAACTTTTTCCCACATTAAGAAGTTAAGAAGTTTGCCGGAGTTTCTCAATTCTGTGATAACTTCTATATTCCTTGAAGGATTACTTAAATATTTCAACACAACATACTTGTGGACAAATGCCACACATCCATGCGGCCCTTAATATGACTTCGAACTTTTTCCCACATTAAGAAGTTTGCCAGCGTTTCTCAATTCTGTCATTACTTCTATATCCATTGAAGGATTACTAATAGTTGTCATACATGTACTTGTGAACACATGCCACACATACATGTTCTTGTGAACACATGCCACACATCCATGCTGCCCTTAACAGGGCTCCAGATAAGGAATTAGTAATTGAGTCTTGTTACTCCATCATTTCTGAAGCAATTGGGTATTTCAAAATTTGAATTGGGTAAAATAAAATCACACTACGGTTTACACATCAACAGACAGCAATTGTTGAATAGTTTGTTTCGAAATTAAAACATGTCTTGGTATTTCATTAGAATTGTCTCCTTCGAGACAATTCTAATGAAATACCAAGATGTGTTTTCATGGAAAATAATAAAAATATGCTATATTTGTGGTCTGTTTATGGTTTTCTGCAGCATGATAAAGGTACCACAATAATTGTTTTCATTGCTTTTTGATACTCTCTTCTTCTGATTTCAATTGGGTTTTTGGTCATTTTAATTGGGTATTTACGCAAATACGCAGCTTATCTGGAGCTCTGCCTTAATATGACCATGACTTTTTGACCTTGACAACTTTGATTTTTTTCACAAAATAAGTTTGTCGGAGTTTCTCAATTCTGTCATAACTTCTATATCCATTGATGGATTACTTTAATATTTCAACACATCATACTTGTTGACAAATACCACACATCTATGCTGCTCTTAATATGACCATGACATTTTCACCTTGACTTTGAATTTGATCTTTTTCACACATTAATAAGTTCACCAGAGTTTCTCAATTCTGTAAGAACTTCTATATCCCTTGATGGATTACTTTAATAGTTCAATACATCAAACCTGTGGACAAATGCCAAACATCCATGCTGCCTGCAATATGACCTTGACCTTTTGATCTTCACAAATTTTAACTTTTTCACACACTAAGAACTTTGGCGGAGTTTCTCAATTCTGTCATATCTTCTATAGACTTTGATGGATTACTTTAATATTTCAATACATCATATACTTGTGCACAAATGTCATACAATCATGCTGCTTTTAATATGACCTTCACTATTTGATCTTCACAACTGTGAATTTGGTTAATTTAATTTGCCACAGTTTCTCAAATCTGCCATCTGGGGCATTCATGTGCCGACAAATTCAGATGAGACTTCAAACCAACGTCCCGTCTCCATATGACTAGTTGTTGCTAGGACGTTCACGTTTATTATGCCCCGCCACCAAATGGTAGCTGCATAATATTTCACACATATGTTCCTCTTATGGTCGTCTATATTGCTGTGACAAATCCACGATCCTTTTGATCCTCGGACCCTCGCTAAAGTCAAGGTCACATACTTACATTCAAAACTTTAACGCTCAAGTAATTGTCTTATAATTTCTGTTTCCTTGCACAGGTCTGCTTGATACAAACACACATTACTCTAACGGTCCTCTACCGCCCTGTGACAAATCCTTGACAATACTTGGTGCGTTTGAAACCTCTGGTGGTATTGAACTCTCAGTTATTCCTCTGCTCGGGTATATCAGTCAGTGTATCTATCATATGGGTGATACATGTTGAAGCATGACCACAAACCACATGGCAAAATGCTTGTAAATAGTTGTTTAACCGTTTCACATCTAAGTAACTGGAATGGATCGTCACAAAATGATTTTCAGATTGTGTTTTTATGCCACCGGGTTTCGAAGAAACGGGTGGCATATAGTGTTTGGACCGTCCGTCCGTCCGTCTGTCAAACATCAGGGGTTTAGGAGCTTAGGGTAAGGGTTAGTAACATAAGGATTCCTTTGAAGTTCTTTGAACTTATTCCGTTAGCCCATAAAACCTTTTGAAGTTTAGGGGCTAGTCCTTTGATCTTTTATATAGCAAATAGCCCATAAACCCAAAATGTTGGTACGTCCGTCCGTCCGTCCGTCAAGAGTAAGGGGCCATGAGGCGGAGCCTAAGACAAAAGAATCCTTTGATTCATTCAAGGGCCATGAGGCGGAGCCTAAGACAAAAGAATCCTTTGATTCATTCCGTATGGCCCCTTGTTCTATTGTTAACAAGGGGCCATTCTCTTTGATCTAGAACAATGGAAATGGCCCCCAACCCGATTTTACACGCCCGTCCGTCCGGGCGTCCATCTGTCCGTCTGTCCGTCCGTCACACTTTTCGGTTAACCAATTTGTCACAGTTTCTCAAATATGCTGCAGGTGGCATCCGCGTTCGACAGACGCATTTGTTGTTCTTAAAAATATGAAAATTACTTGCAAAAAGTGCAGATCCTGATGAGATGGCTCGTCACGAGCCGGCTCATCTGGATCTACACTTTTTGCCAATACCACTACACAGGCCTGTGGTGTTTAAATGGTTAAATACAGGGTGAATTAATGTAACATCAATTTAATAGCAGTCAAGAAACCCATTCAAAATACTTTGGATAAGAGCACCCATGTTGACGTGCATATAATCTTACATAGTCATACTGATATCATATGAGACAGATCGCGAGAAGTTGTATCTTTGGTAATTTTCTTCACAATATCATTGCGGTAATATTACAAGCCAAACACCATGGGGAACTCCGTCAGAGCTCCAGATAAGCTGCGTATTAGCGTAAATACCCTATTAAAATTGCCAAAAAAAAACAATTGAAATCAGAAGTAGCGAGTATCAAAAAGCAATAAAAAATTTGTGGCACCTTTATCATTCTGCAGAAAACAATAAACCGACCACAAATATAGCATATATTTCTTACTTTCCATGAAAAACACATCTTGGCATTTCATTAGAATTGTCTCCAAGGAGACAATTCTAATGAAATTCCAAGATATGTTTTAATTTCGAAGCAAAGCTAATACAGTAATTGCTGTCAGTTGATGTGTACACAGTAGTGTGATTTTATTTTACCCAATTAAAATTTTGAAATACCCAATTGCTTCAGAAATGACAATTACTAATTTCTTATCTGGAGCCCTGCTCCCTGTTCAGTTTAGAGAGGGTCCAATATAATTAATCACTCAAAGAATTATTTTTTTCATTTTCAATCATGAACAGACACGACAATGAAATAAATTAAATGTACAGTAATAGTGAAACACATCTAAATTAAACACAATGGGCTCCCAGTAGTGTTCGGTTCAGTACAATCTAAAATGTGATTACAGAAATAGGTTTTGTACCCTGATCATATTATTAGGTAGTGGGGCTGAAAGACTCGGATGTGGTGGGGACCTGGCACCAGATCAGGTTATTTTAATTTCAGGGCTGACTGTATATATATTTTTTAAGTAAATACTCATTTTCAATTCTGATTTTAGGATTCCCCCTCCCACCTGTACAAGTTAAATATGGGATTCTACCCTATTAAGCTGGCTTAAAATGTTGACAGGCTGTCATTAACCTGTACAACCAGTGTAGACGTAGATGGACCGACACATCCACACAGTCTGATCAAGGTCTGCACTGTTCTCCATTCTAACATCCATCCTGTATCCTGTATCCAAAATGTGTGCAGAATTATTATACTGAATTTATTACATTATCACAGCCATTTTGGCTGTGATAATGTAATAAATTCAATATAATAATAATAAATTTATCCTTAAATTGAAAATTTCTCCCTCAAAGTGTACTTATATATAGCAAGATAAGTATACTTTGCAATTTTGGTGAAATCAGGAGCGGGCTATAGCTAACAGATCATGAGCTCTTCTGGCCACAAATATCAATTGCCTCATTGTTCCAGTCATGGCCACAAATTGGATGCAGAAATGGGGTTCATGTTCTTTACGACCAGTGTAGACCCAGACCAGCATGCACACCCGACAGGCTCTGCATTGTGCGCCATTTAGTTGGTGAGACACATGTCATGCATCTTTCTAACCACAGGCAATATGCCATGTCGGGGGAAAAAAAGGGAGGAAAATACCAAGTTTTGGAAAAAGTTAGTGAATTCAGCCAACTTTGAAATAGGGAAATCTGAAATTCAGATTCGGGGCGCCTAGAAAATTAGCCTCACTCTAAAAAGGTTTTATGTTACTGAAAACCAACCTTTATAAAAACATTTATTTTTTATCTCAGCCTGCTTTAACCCTTAGAATGCGGGAACCGAAAATAGTTGTCTGCTGTTAATTCATATTTTGTCTTTTCTCACAGTAAAAACATGGTTTGGCAGCATTTTAGAATCATTTACATTATTTTTTTTTTTTATTTTTTTTTTTTTTTTTTTTTTTTTTTTTTTTTTTTTTTTTTTTTTTTCCAACACACAACCTTTTTTTTTTTTTTTTTTTTTGGGTTTGGTTTTGTTGTGTTTTTTTTTTTTTTTTTTGTTTTTTTGTTTTTTTGTTTTAAATTTTTTTTTTTTTTTTTTTTTTTTTTTTTTTTTTTTTTTTTTTTTTTTTTTTTTTTTTTCATTTCCAATGGAAATTGATTCTAAAGTGCTGACAAACCATGTTTTTTTATGAGAAAAATGGAAAATCAAAATATTCAGCAGACGACACAATTTAATTCAACATCACAAACCTGTATAGTGGTATTGGCAAAACGTGTAAGATGAGCCGGTGTAACAGGAAATATTCCCCCCCCCTGGAAATTCTCCCCCCCCCCCCCCATCACCACCTTCACAGACACTGTCCACAAAACTTTTAATGTATTTTCATATACATTGTTGATATTGTGCTAGAACCAGTCTGTTGGTAACAGAGGACGTAATATCCCTACATGTATACCCAACCCTAACTATAGTCATAATGTATGTCTGCTTGTGGAGAATGTATGTGAATAGGCGAGGCAGTATTTTCTATAAAAGAGCTCTCCAATTTAGTATAATATCTATACATAGACAATATAGTGGTGGTGGGGCGGTAGAGATTCTATTTACCGGTATATGCAATGATTCCCCATTACCGTACCATAAACTATTATGTATGTTGGCTGGTAGAGAGTTCTCTAGGTTAAATCTCTACCATAGCTGCATATGATTGGTATAAATGTATAGCACATGGTGGGGGTGGGTCTAGAAAATAAAACAGTATATCTGTGTAGAACAGCAAGCATGTGGCATGTATTGGTGGGGGGGAGATTTTTCCTAGGAAATATTCCCCCCCCCCCCGCCACCAACTACCATATGCATAGTGGATATGGACGTCTCTTTGTATACAAGAACAGCCCACAATTGGGGGAGTATTTCTGATGGAATGAAATAATGTATGTTGGTGTAGAACAGACAGCATGTGCCATGTATTGGTGGGGGGGGGGGAGGAGATTTTCCTAGGAAATATCCCCCCCCACCCACCATCTACCATATGCAAAGTGGATGTAAATGTCTCTTTGTAGAGAAGGAGAAGAATAGCATGTGATTGGGGGAGTATTTCTGAGGAAATATTCCCCCCCCCACCATCTACCATCTACCCACGATTGGGGGAGTATTTCTGATGAAACAAAATAATATGTTGGTGTAGAACAGACAGCATGTGCCTTGTATTGGTTGGTGGGGGGGGGGGTGGGGTGGGGGGGGTTTTCCTAGGAAATATCCCCTTCCCCCACCATCTACCATATGCATAGTGGACGTGGACATCTCTTTGTAGACAAGAATAGCCCACGATTGGGGGAGTATTTCTGATGAAACAAAATAATGTATGTTGGTGTAGAACAGACAGCATGTGCCATGTATTGGTGGGAGAGATTTTCCTAGGAAATATCCACCATCTACCATATGCAAAGTGGATGTGATTGTCTCTTTGTAGAGAAGAATAGCAGGGGATTGCGGGAGTATTTCTGATGAAATGAAATGTATGTTGGTGTAGAACAGATAGCATTTGGCATGTATTGAGGGAGGGGGGGGGTGGAGAGATTTTCTAGGAAATATTCCCCCCCCCAACCAACTACCATATGCATAGCGGATGTGGATGTCTCTTTGTAGACAAGAATAACCCACGATTGGGGGAGTATTTCTGATGAAATAATGTATGTTTGGTGTAGAACAGATAGCATTTGGCATGTATTTAGGGGGGGGGGAATATTTCCTAGGAAAATCTCCTAGGAAATTCTTCCCGGGGGTGGGAGGGGGGGGGGAATATTTCCAGGCTCGACCCTGGAAATCTTTTTTCAAATCCCCCGCGGGGGGGAAGATTTCCAGGGGGGGAGAATTTCCTGTGACACCGGCTTGTGACGAGCCGTCTCATCTGGATCTGCATTTTTACCAAGTAATTTTCATATTTTTTAGAACAAAAATCTCTCGTTTCGTAAGTGGACTTGTCTGAAAATCATTTTGTGACGATTAAATTGGTTGCAAAATTAACATATCAAAATCCCTTCCAGTTATTTAGGTGTGAACGGGTTAAGGGGGCCTGCATATGCGACAATTGTAGACCGTGGTCCATCACACACAAATCTCCCCACAGTGATACACGACTGACCTGCTGTTTTGTGTATATTTCAGTCTGCCCATGTTCACTGTGCTACGAAGATTTTCTATATTTTTCACCCTGATAGCAGAACATGTAGTACTGGGGTAAGTACAACTGTGGGTGGGTTTGTCATCATTTCATCATACAGAGGATCGTATATGACAGATCGTTTGTTAAATGAATTTACTGATTTCATAAGAAACGAGACGATTTTGATAACTATCATATTAAATCAGCACAAATGTTAGATTCTATATATTGTATAAGCACATCATCATGTATTGAAACCATAGACTAACAAACTGATCACTTAATCTGTTTTCTGTAGCAGTCTCATTTACTTAGAGGATCTCACAGATGTGATGATTTAATATGATATTTATTAAACAAGTTTACTGATTTCATAAGAAACGAGGCTATGCCGAGTTTCTTATGAAATCAGTCGACAAGTTTAATAAATATATAAAATATCATATTACATCAACACAGATGTTAGATTCTATTTATTGCATAAGCACATCATCATAATTTGAAACTGTATCGATAAACTGGCATGTTTTCTGTAGCGAGCACATTTGCATATTTATTACATAGAGAATACCAGGCTAGTGTCTTTTGATATCAAGTTTATCAGGCAAGGCTAGGAAACGCGTAGGAATTCCGAGGCTTGCCGAGGATCTCCTACCGTTTCCGAGCCGAGCCTGATAAACTTGATATCAAAATACACTAGTCTGGTATTCTATTTATCAGGTAACGTTTTATGCTCGAAAATGACCACAGATGACGTCGTTATCTATGGACAGAACTAGGACTTGTTTACGTTGCATCCTTACACTGACGTCATTCGGTAACGTCACGTGACGTCAACCGACCAATGCAACGTCAGTTTTCACTTTGTTGTCAATGCCTGATACAACAATATGTTATTAGTCAGTACGTATTCGGTCAATACGGGGCAGGTTACCTGATAAACTAGTGTATTATGTTTGTTATTGCACTGTGTTTATACACTTCAGAAGCCTATGTTATGCAATAAACTGTGTTATTACTCCCGTCTTATGCAATAAATCTGTTAAATTGGTGGCCCGAATATATTGTAAAATATGGCGATTATAACGCATGTTAATTCCACAGTAAATAATAAATAAGCTGGGGAAAAAAAGTCATAAGAACCACAATTATCACACATCTAATCTCAAAAAATGGAAATTATATTTGATAAATATATAATGCAGCTTAACCCTTACAATGCTGAATTAAATTTTGTCATCTACTTATTGTGTTTTATTATCCATTAACTTATCAAAGACATGGTTTTACAGCACTTTAGAATCATTTCTAAAGTGCTGTCAAATCATGTTTTTATTGAGAATAAAGATAAAATATTAAACAACAATTTTTGTTTCCCGCTTTCTAAGGGTTAATGCCAATAATTACTACAGGCAATTTACAATTAGTGATTGCTATGTAGATCAGAGACTTTCCTATGTTATATTTGTATTGTATACCCTGGTGTGGGAATTTAGGTTCACTTCATTCACCCTTAGCCCTTTGAATGTGAGTGTGAGAAACAAAAATTGTCATCTGCTGTTGTTTTATATTTTAATACAAACATGGTTCGACTTATTCTTAACTAGGACAAAGTGTAGATATACGCCAGGAAAATTGCATATCATATGTTGGTTGCGCCGTCCTCATAGCTGGCTATGTCCAGCAAGCACAATTGGTAGCAAGCACACTTCTCACCAATGCAGCCCGGATTCAGTCCTCGACCGGGGCAGTATGTGAGATGGTAGGGTGGTCGCCATACCAATTCAATTCAAATTTATTAGCAGTTAAGCACAACGTGCTTCTCGCCGTATTTAATTTTTTGACGTTCGAGAAGAGCAAAGAAAACACAAATTTAACACTGTGGGTATAAAATGTACAAGTGATGACATAAGTATATATTGCTTATTAACAATGCAAATGCTGGGTTGCATATGCTACGGTGATGAATCTATCACAGCAATAACGAACCGCACTTGATGCAACAGACCCACACCAGCACACACACAGCCATTCCATGTCGCAAGCAATCAAGTTCATTGTAAACAGTGTTAATAGGAGTAAAGATATTTGATAATGTCACGAAACTAAAGGTAAAGTTTGATGTTCCACAGAATCGTCTTAAGCAAGACGATTCTTTGGAAATTCAAACTTCACGGGATTTATTAAAAAGTTAAGATAATTGTATGAACATTTCGGAGCAGATGCAGATTAATATTCCGCATTTGCTTCGTAATATTCATACCGCTTACAAACCTATATCGAACTGAGATGATTATTTCTAGTATCTGTGGCTATGTACAAGTATTTTGAAAGGCGTTTCAATAGAGATTCATTTTCTGTTGTCATTAGAGCGGTGAATTTAGGTCGTACTCGCCCAGCTACAATAATAACGAGGTAGGTGTGTTCTTCGCAATACAGTATAGAATGGACAGACAAGAAGAAAGTGATATTCATTTTCAATAACATTCATGTTACAGAGCCGGCACAAGCGATTTTCTCTAGCAATGTGACGAAACCAACCCGCCCTTCTTCAATTTCAAGTGAATGTGCAGAGCAACGGAATCGTGTTAGAGCAATCCGAAAGTTGTCATTTTCTACTGTTTTGAAATACTTTTCCATAGAAAACCCACCTTTTGATGGTTCTATATGTTGAAAGTTTGGGAGAATTTGCGACATCACTGAACCAGCCCTGTAAGTATTGGTCATATAGTCTCTGTATAACCATATTTAATTGAGGTTGAGATACTTCCTGAGTATTCCATAGATATGAGAAACCTAGATTGTCTAAAAGTGATTTAACATTAGACACCCATGGCGATATTGCAGTGGTCACATCAGCTTCAAATACATGCGAAAGCAATGAGTTATCTGTCAACAAAATTCTGCGCCAGTATTTCAAAATGCGCTCTCTACGCTTGATCACTAGTGGGACGCGACCTAGCTCTCCATATATAGCAAGTGTGCATGTTTGATTTCGCACTTTAAGGATCTGTTTCAGAAACTTTAGATGCACTCTCTCTATCTGGAGCACTATGAAATCCCCAAATTTCAGACCCGTATTCCAGGATAGGCAGCACCATCGTATCAAATAAATGTAACTTATCTGTAATTGTGAGTTGAACCTTGTCAAATAAACTATTCAGTGAAAAAATTGCTTTTGTAGCCTGCTCAGACAGATGTTTTTGTGCTTGGAAAAATTTACCATTTGATGATAATGTAATGCCCAAATATGTGAAGCTGTTCACATTCTCTAATAAAGTGTTTGCGTATTTAAACTGGGTGTTACAGTGCCTGTTACTACCCTGAAACACACGACCACCTTTGTTTTACCTATGTTTACGGTAATGCCCCATCTATTACAATAGTCGTGTAGACCGTTTAGCAAGCTTTGCAGACCCTCCTCCGTTTCAGCAAATAGAGCAGTGTCATCAGCAAACAGTAGGAGAAATATTTGCATCTGTTCGATGGTAACAAAGTCAGCCTCTGTGTTGTTGCGTAAATGCTCAGCCATATCATCAATGAAGATGAGGAACAATATTGGAGATAACGGCTCACCTTGCTTCACGCCTACACTACTATCGAAGAAATCAGACATTCTACCGTTAGAACGGATACAAGCTTTAACTGATTGATACATTTTGTTCATCATCTGTACAAATTTACATGATGCCCCTAGGTCATTCAACTTGTACCAAATACCATTACGGTATACCATATCGAATGCCTTTTGGAAATCTACGAATGCGCAGTATAACTTCTTTCGTTTCTAATTACTCGCTCTATTATGGATTGCAGTATAAAAAATAATACAGTCGACTGTACTCCTATTCTTTCTGAAACCAAATTGAGAGCTGGACAAGAGGGAATTTTCTTCCGACCATTTCCTCAGCCTATTGTCTAGCATGTGAGAAATATTTTCGAAAAAATGCTTGTCAAAGTAATTCCCCTGTTAGTTTGTTTGGATCCCGCTTATCTCCCTTCTTTGGAACAGGTATTACAATTCCCCTAGTCCAGCTCTCAGGATAGATGCAGTTAGAATACAAGTGGTTGAATATTTTGCACAGTAATGGGGTCAAATGATCTCTGGATTCAATAAATATTTCAGGTGCTAGCAGATCAATTCCGGCACTTTTGTTTCGTTTAAGTTTACCGATAGCACTATCGACTTCTTCGTGTGAAAAATGCACTATCTAGTATCTCGATGGGATTTGTGAATTGTTGGAGTCTACGTTTAGAACATCAGACACGCGCGTTTCAACATCTAAATCGAGGAAAAGGCTCCGAAATCGATACACCTCCTTGAAATGGTCAAAAAGTTGTCGAGACTTACATCCGGGCTATTAGTCGCGTTTCCCCTTATACGTCGTATTTCGCTCCAAAATGCCTGGCATTATTTTGCGCAAGTTCCCGAAGTCTCAGTTTACGTTCGCGTTCGAATTTGCGCTTGGCAAATCTCTTAATTTTACAATACACACTACGCTTTGTCACTAAAACCCTATGCGTCGCGTCACACCTATGATACCGATATGCTTTGTTCGCTAACTGGAGCTCTGCACGGGCAGTTACGCACTCGCGAGTAAACCATGGACTATTGTGTTTGGTCACGTGACGGCCGGTATTGATCTGTCTAGACACGCCGAATACACTAAATGCTGTACTGTACAGGGTGTTTGCAAAAGACTACGATACCAGTGTTAATATTGTCATGCGAGTCAGACACAATGTGATCAGTTATCTGCTGTAGCGAATGCATGCTAGCTTGTACACATAATTTGTAACTATCCACTTTGTTATGATCCCATACAAGTTTGTTCAATATTTGACTATGCTGGACATGCGGGTTACAGGACACATTCGCCTTTTATCGATAATTGAACTGGAGTGTGTGGTGAACAACTATACAGGTCATGTATCACAAACTGAGTTATTGTGCCAAATAGTGATGGATCAACAATGAAATAGTCTATAACACTATTTCCCTTTTCAGACAAATATGTATATTGGTCAGTGTTTTTCGTAAAGCCTACCATTCACAATTCTAAGATTAGCACCTTTACACAAATCAAGCAGTTTATTACCGGATGAGTTCACATGCATGTCCATTGACGATCTCTGGTTGACATTGTAATCAATGTTTACATCTTCGACACCATCGATTGTGTGTATATATTTACTAAATGCCGATACGGGCGTAGTTCCATCGTCGCGGTCACCGGTTCGTGCATTCAAATCGCCCGCGATTACTATTTTCCCCACTTCGGAATACTTTCTAACACCCGCTTCCAAGGTTTCAAAATAATCCACATCCGCCAGATTGTAGTACACGGAGTCTTTGGGAGGTATATAAATGAAGCACACACACAAGTGATCATTTAGGCCGCAATGGTTTTTATCAAATTTTACCCATATGTAACCACTACTCGATTGTTCTAGTATCTCAAATCCCTTGACAAGTTCATTTCTCACTAACAGGCAAATGCCACCATGCCCTCTTTTACATTTCCGATTAACACTATAGCTAGCTTCCCGCGGAAACATCGAAACACTTATATCCACTAATTTCATATGTATCAGTCGCGGTTTGCCATGTTTCACTACAAAACACGACATTCATATCCCGACACTAAGTTGAGAAAATCTGGGTCACGTATAGAAGTTTTCAAACATTCAACATTCCATGCCAAGAACGAAATTTCATGCCCTTCTCCGGATTCCTATGCACGATCAGGGTTGTATGGCTTTCCATCCACGATCAGTTTGTCACGTGACAAAACTGCTTTACAAACAAATTGGTTTTCTCTTGGTGCTCCTGGGGGCCGTTTCACTAAACTTCTTACGACTAAAATGTTCGTAAGTGCAGATTTAGAATAGACTGTAAATGTCAATTGATGTATTTACATTTATTGAGCATAGGCTGCATATGCAGCCTATGCTCAGTAAATGTAAATTCAATACCTGTTTACAAGAACACATTGTTATTGTGAAATTTACAGACTATCATAATTTTGCACTTACGAACATTTTAGTCGTACGACGTTTTGTGAAACGGCCCCCAGTTTCCTCCCACATTAAGAACCACCCTTGGGCCTCCATCTGTGCCAACAAAAGCATTTATATATAATAAGTTCTTTCACTCTTGTTTGTATTATAGGAATGAATGGCCTTTTTGTGGAATTTATCGGGGTATAAACTTGGAAAAGTCACTTTCGCAATTGGCGATAAAAAATTACAATTTTCAAAAAAAAAAAAAAAAAAAATAAAAAAAAAAAAAAAAAAGGAAAAGTCGCGGGAATACTGGACGAAGGCCGGAAGGCCTCGTCCAGTATTCCTGCGAATTTTCCAAGTTTATATCCCCGATGAATTCAACAAAAAGGCCATTCATTCCTTATAATTCCATCATTTGAAATAAATTCATCAAGAAAATGTGTTTATTTTCCGTTTTCTTAAGAATTATTTTAACTGCGCCTCACGGTTATGGAAAGTAGTTCGGCATGGAGTTTACAGGGATATAAATTTTGGACGGAGACTTGCAACAGACCAATCAAATGTTAGGGAATTGTGTAAATATTGTTATGCTGGAATTATTCATTGTAGAACAAATACAGTTTAAATTAGCTAGCTGTGCGGGTTATATTTCGAGGTAAGTATTGTTATGCTGGAATTATTCATTGTAGAACAAATACAGTTTAAATTAGCTAGCTGTGCGGGTTATATTTCGAGGTAAGTACATATCTGTATTATATTACAGAGTGAAGAGCCCGAGATCTGTCCAGTTAACCGTCTTGCTCATGGTGCTAGGGGCCTTAGTGGCTGGAATGTAAGTAATACTCGTCACCAAGGCTGGACTCGTTATTGTTTTTCAGCATCTAATAGATTCTTGTACTTGCAATCAGACAGTTTAATAGGGACTTCCCTCTCATCCGTACAGGTTAACCCTTTGAACCCGAAAGCTGTCTCATCAGGAAAGGCTGAGGATCTGTTAAATTTTTGTCGAGCCCGCTTGCGGAAAGCGAGACATAGTGACACAATGACGTCCGTGCGTCCGTGCGTCAAATGGGAGGAAGGGGCCATTGGGAAAAGCCTAACACAAAAGAATCCTTTGATTTATTATGTGTTCTATTGTTCTTGAACAATGGAAATGGCCCCTTCCTCCATATCGTTGGAACGTCTCTCCGTCCGTCCGAAATCTGCGGTAAAGTTTGTAAATACCTTATATCTCTGCAGTTCTAAGTCACATTGACTTGAAACTTCATATGCTTAGTAATCATCATCCCTATATTCATGCTTTATCCCACTCATGCGGCCCCTGTGCCCAAGGTCAAAGTCAAATGACTTAGAAGTTTGCGTTAAATTTTTGTCAAAATTTGCGTTAAAGTTTTCAGATACCTACTATCTCTGTAACCGTAAGTCAGATTTGCTTGAAACTTTGTATGCTTATTGGACATCATCCATATATTCATTCTGTGTCCCACTCATGTGGCCCCTGTGCCCCAAGGTCAAGGCCAAATGACTTAGAAGTTTGCATTATTATAAAATCTGTGTTAAAGTTTTTACATACCTTATATCTCCACAATTGTTACTCCAATTTACTTCCAACTTCCAATACTTCCTTTTCATCATCCATTCTTTCATTCTATAGCATGCCCATGTGGTCCACATGCCCAATGTCAAGGTCAAATTTGTGTTAAAGTTTTTACATACCTTATATCTCCACAACACTTACTACGATTTACTTCCAACATCCAATACTTCTTATTCAGCATCCATATTTTCATTATATAGCCTGCCCATGTGGTCCACATGCCCAAGGTCAAGGTTAAATGACATTGAAATTTGTGTTAAAGTTTTTACATACGTTATATCTCCAGAACACTTACTCCGATTTACTTCAAACTTCAAATAATTCTTTATTATCATCCATATTTTCATTCTATAGCCCACCCATGCGGTCCACATGCTCAAGATCAAGGTCAAATGACTTTAAAATTTGCATTAAAACTTTTACATACCTTATATCTCCACAACCCTTAATTCAGACTTCAAATAAATACACTCGGAGACCATCAAATGCCTCGGCGGGCTCGACATGAACATGTAATGAGCAGATTTCTTCTTAACAAGTAACAAGTATTTAGTTGAATTATATCATTTAAGGAAATAAAAAATCTATCAACAAATAAAAACACCAATGTTCACGTTTTTGTTGTTATTTTACAGCCTATTGCAACTGCTAATCTGCAAGATTCATATTGTAGACAACTTATTGTACTAGATAATAGGGCGTAATGTGGTATAATCGGAAATGGTGTGGGATAAGCGATGCGATATTTTTTTGTCGAATTTGGATTCATTTCCAATTGTGTATGTAAATAATGCATAGGCGATGTCAGCAAAAGCAGTCAATAAGTGCGACATTCGGCTCATATTCGACATATGAGGCCATTTGCTTAAATATATATTTGAGCCGGTTACACTCGGTCCTGGGCAATACACACCAATTATATCAGCTATTCGTGTTTTCAATTGTCAATTTGGTAATTGGCAATGGGCTGTTCCTTTTTACAACATTTGTGTCGGTAACCTATAGAAATTACGAATCGATCGACAAGGGTGCAAGAACCCGGATGCGATAGGCTGTTCTTTCAATAATGCGCCGACAGTTCGGGCAACACAATTTGCACCTGTGAAACATACCCTCTCAATATCGACGTGTTTGGTGTTTTAATTACCCGCATTCACTGCTGACATCATTGTTAATTCGCGCTTCGGTAACGACCGCCGCAGGGTACATTGAAATCGGGATTAGCGGTGACCGTTTAATGAAATTGGATCACTAGTTTGGGACTATAATTAATGACCGCTGGCCGCGTTAGACGAGTGACCGTTGAATGAAAGCGTTTTATATAGCAAAAATGCGCGGGGAGAATTTGAAGTGGCCGCTTAACGGCGGTGACCGCTGATTAAAGGTGACCGCCCGAGCAGGTTCGACTGTATGTGATTTGAACACATTAACCTGGCCTAAAATGACCGTAGCTGTTGACATGCAGGAAAGTAAGTCATATAGGCCGCCACTGCCGGACTCGTTATTGTAAACCTTTCTGAACATCTAATTGATTCTTGTACTTGTACTTGTAATCAGGCAGTTTGATTGGTCGAGACTGAGCAATTAAACTGCCTGATTATAATTTCAGCTTTCAAGAACGTGTTCATGGCTCACAGTAATGAAACTTCCTGAGCATGTAGTGCACTTGAGTATGTTCTCAAACTCAAAACCAGGAAGTTTGATGTATTGAGGCTGAGCCATGCTCAGTTTTGGCCGAATCAACCTACATGTACCTGATTAGGATCAAATATATTGAGAATGTGCTCAGTGCCATTGTGCTATAAAACTTTTAAAAGCATGTACTCTATTCTCATACAGTATACTCAAATTCAGACAGACTGAATCTTGTTAGTCTTAGTCAATTAACCTTTTCACCCCTAGTCCATTTATGAAAAGGGGGTGTTTTTGTACTAAAAAATATGAAAATTTCTTGCAAAAAGTGCAGATCCTGATGAGACGGATCATCACGAGCCAACTCATCTGAATCGACACTGTTTGCCAATACATTATTTTGGCCTGTTTTTTTTTAGTCAGCTTCATGCGTTGAAAAGAACGAGAAAACTAAACTCTATTTATAATCATCGGCCGTCTTTTTTATGCCCCACCACGATAGTGGAGGGGGCATTTAGTGTTACCCTTGTCCGTCCGTCCGTCCGTCCGTCCGTCACAAAACTTTAACGCTCGGGTAAATGTCTCATAATTTCTTCATCCTTTGACCGATCTGCTTCATATTTCATATACACATTGCTCTAATGGTCCTCTACCGCCCTGTACCAAATCCATGTTCATCCTGCCCCCGCCAAGCCCAGGGTCAAGGTCACATACTTGGTGCTTCAAAAACTTTAACGCTCGGGTAAATATCTTATAATTTCTGTTTCCTTCCACAGATCAGCTTCATACTTCATATACGCATTGCTCTAATGGTCCTCTACTGTCCTGTGCCAAATCCACGTTCGTCCTGCCCCCGCCAAGCCCAGGGTCAAGGTCACATACTTAGTGCTTCAAAAACATTAATGCTCAGGTAAATATCTTATAATTTCTGTTATCTTTCACGGATCAGCTTCATACTTCATATACACATTGCTCTAATGGTCCTTTACCACCTTGTGCTAAATCCACGTTTGTCCTGCCCCTGCCAAGCCCAGGGTCAAGGTCACATACTTGGTGCTTCAAAAACTTTAACGCTCGGGTAAATATCATATTATTTCTGTTTCTTTTCACGGATCAGCTTCATACTTCATATACACATTGCTCTAATGATCCTCTACTGCCCTGTGCCAAATCCACGTTTGTCCTGCCCCGCCAAGCCCAGGGTCAAGGTCACATACTTGGTGCTTCAAAAACTTTAACGCTGAGGTAAAAAAAAATTTTACTTGGAATTTGGCCTTATTTATTATCAAAGTGATATGTGGGGCATCCGTGTTCTATGAACACATTTTCTAGTTTCTGTATAAGTTACAGAAGTTATGTATTTAAATGTAAGCATAATTCATGCTCCGATGGTGACTTTAGAATGTAGGAAATGCGATTTTGAGGGTCTAAGTGGAATTTTTCCCGCTAAAAAGGCTGCCGTGACATTATTTTACACACCGCTACGGGCCTGCACTATACAAGTCTGCAGTGTTGAAAGGGTTAAATTGTACAGTTTGAGGGAGACATTTTCAATTTAAGGATAAAATGATTAATTTTTATTATGCTGAATTTATTACGTTATCACAGCAATTTTGATCTTGATCCTCTATCATATTCCTGCAAACTCATAATTGTGTACACTGTTTGTTAGAAACATAGCAATAATACGATAAGTTGAACAATTCTGCAAAAACCAAGAACCCACTTTTCCAAAAATATTTTTAAAAAAAATGGAAAAGTGGGTTCCAGGTTTTTGCAGAATTGTTCAACATGTTAGAAACATGGCAGGTATATCACTGACTTAATGGCAAACAGTTCAGATCCTAGGATAATACGATCATACCATGTATTTTTCAGGACGGACCTTGCGTTCGACGTAGTCGGTTATACATTTATTATGATCAACAATGTATGCACAGCAACATATGGCGTATATATAAAACAGAAACTTGAAGCAAATGTAAGTAAAACTACGTGAACATTCAATTTTATTGGCTGCATGATTGAAAATTTATCCATTTAACGGCAGCCAACGTATTTACCACCTGATGTCACATTGATTTTTAGTCACGATTTTACATGTGTACCTGATGAAGTTTACATTAAACAAAACGTTGTAATTTCTGTTTCGGACTGTTTTATATTTCATTTATAAGATATGTAAATTATATATACAGTGAAACCTCTCTAAACCGGACACCCTGGGAGGACCCCAGGGTGTCCGGCTTAGAGAGGTTTCACTGTAAATCAGGCCTTTGATCATTCTGAGCATAGTGCGTGCTATGCGATCACGAACAGACATTATCACCTGAGATACATGACCAAGAAACTCATCAAAAATAAGATCACACGTGTTTTCTCTTGGTATCAGGTTTAGAGAGGTTCCACTGTACAAATAAATATGTTTAAACGAAACGGTACATACCTTGGTTCAGTATGATTGAATATGTAGATCATAGTTTACAGTGTTGTTAATTGAGACACGTCATATGATTTTGTACCATCGGACATCTCTGTAATTTCATGAAATACTGTGGTTTCATTAATTTTTGTCAATGCTCAATTTTCGTCATTTTCGTTATTGACCTGGAAAACGAATGTTCAAACTAATTTTGGCCTAAACTGGCCGCTAATGCAATAAACCAGGATTTGTCAGATAGCAGCCCGGTAAGCCATGTCGCATACGTGAATGACGTCACCAATAGCATGTATTTGATATAACTGTGCCCGCGGCTTGGCATTGACACTCTCAAAACTGATGAGGGCGGCATCTGTTTGAAGTCTGCAAACTGACAGACACTGACACAGACACTGAGAACTACAGCTGAATCTCGTTATCTCAATATCGTTTATCTCGATATACCTGCTTATCTCGATATACGCCCCAGGTCCAGCAGAATTCCCTATATATATCATATATTGTACTCCTGATAACTTGATATCGGGTATGTCAATATATCGGGTATGTCAATATATCGGGTATGTCGATATATCGGTTTAGTGGAAGTGGAAATCGAGACCCGGTAGTATGTTACCTTCACATTTGTATTCTGATATGTCGATGCGAAAATTAAGCGCCCGGCACCGCCAAGTCTGAATCAGCGCGATTATCTCAGGTAAGTTTTCACACGTCTATAGAAACCAAAGACACCGCCGCCGCTAAAATATGTTTAAAGTTGCATGACCAGTTAAAGCAATGCACTTAAAATCATAATTAATCAATTAAACTTAATGTGATATCAAATCTCTTTTAACAGAAAAATGAATTAAACGGTGTAGCAATAAGTAAATTGTATGTTAATTACGAAAACAGTTTAGAATAAACTCAAGCCGCGATTTATGAAAATACGGAAATAAAGTAAAGAGGCTTCTCTGAAGCGATTTTGTTGGCGAATTGTTATCTCGAAGTTCGGATATGTCGATATATTTTCATCAGTCCATTCGACTTCGAGATAACGAGAATGACCTGCATTTGTAAATTTTCATATCTTACATGGGATTACCGTAGATTTATGCCTATTGGAATAATTATATGACACAGCCAACGTATTGGAAAGAACCCGTATGCAATATGTGTCATTGAAAATAACCAAGATTTGCTAAGGTCGCCGAAAGGTCACCAACCGATAACAAAGTAGGCTCAGCACACAATACGTGCTGATAAGTTAACATATTTGGAAGCCGACATGACGAATTTCGAACCTGACGAATTTACGTCCTGGCGAATATACGTCCTGACGAATATGTATTTTGGGGCGCAATGACTAAATTTGACCCTGACGAAAATTAATGAAACCATAGTACGTTCACAAAATTTACGACATTTGTTTCAATTTCATTACTTGTGTCTTAGACGCCATTTATTATACTTTACAGATATGTAAAATGATCAGTTTCTACACATATAGTTTGCTCCATTAAACCAATCATTATTCAGTATCACATCTCGCTTACATTTGAGACGAGCCATGTGATTTTGTGCAATATTTCATGAAAAATATTTACTAACTTTACGATATTTTCAGTAAATGACGTCGAAAGTTGACGAAATGTTTGAAGGTATGAAAATTTCATCAACTTTCGACATAATTTACGGAAATAATTTACATATTTTTGTCGCACCTGCTTTTTCCATCGTCGTTCGCGTCGTCCGAAATTTCAAAATGTTTGTACAAGCTTCGTCATCATGGTATAACTTTAATACGACTGGACGGATTGCTTCAATATTTGGACACTTGATCAGGGCTTCTAAAATTTCAGAATGCCAATCGGTCCAGACGTAATTGTTGGCCCGGTATATATTTTATGGTCAATGTACTATATTTATCGATTTATGTAATGGAAAAGTCGTGTTTGAAACATTTAATACACACAGGCACTTCGATGCGATGTCATAAATCGGCTGTTACATCAATTGAACACACAAAATAAAATAGTTATAATCAAGTTTTAAAATGGTAATGTTTTAACATAATTCTGGTGTACCAGCATACACAAACAATTATTCACTGTTAGGGAAGCAAGATAATTGTATTTCTTTTCAAGTAAATAACGATAATATCAACTAGCCACAACTATACAGAGGTAAATGGAACAGCCGTTACCTGGCAATTGCCAGCTGATCAGGTTAATGACCGGACAATGTTTGATTTTGGTAGTCTGAATTGACTGGTAATGTGTGCAGTACTTTTCTCTTATTTGTGGCTGTGACTGGAGAAATAGGGCTTATAGGAATTGTGACCAGTATAGCTCTTGGTTGTATACATGTATAACCAAACTAAACAGTGTGATTTTTACATAACACATCATGTTATTTTGTTTCGCTTTGTGCCTTTTTAAATACGATTGATCGATGTCCATTGTCATAAATATTTGGTGACACAAGACCCTAATTGACCCACACAATACGTCACATTGGCGTGTGTGGCTAGAAAATCAATATCTGGTAACACGAGGCACGTGACAGCTGCATTACGCAAACACGTCTTATTTGGAATTAATAAATCTGAACTACTTTCGGCAAGGGAGATAATCAATATCACGCGAACTATTTTCATACGAGCCAAGCGGATTGTTCTGTTTATTAGTATATATAGTTTTAATCTATCTCCTGTGATATATAATGATACATTACTTCGTTATGTTATGGGTACTAATACATGTTGTTTCAATAGCGTATCTCTGTAACGGTATCGTTGTAGATGGAGTTGCAAATAATTTAATAATTATTACGTTCAAATGGTTGTGTAATACTGATAGCACTTCTGTATAAATGTAGTAGTCGTGAATGGCGCAATAGTCGTGAGGTTAAAGTCGCCGACTTCTATGATTTAATTACTGATTCCCGAAAGGTTTGGGGGTTCAAACCTCGACTTGGTATATATTTCTTTTCTCCATATATATTATTTTTGTGATTTTAATATTTTCACAATTTTATGATTTTAATAAAAATAGCTATAAATTGATAGAAACGTACCAACGATGAAAGTGTCCGTTTTTAAGTAATATATATACATTTACGGAAAAAATTGATTTTTTAAAACAATATCGGCACAACTAAATACGGTGATAGAATTTTTGTCAACTTTTCAACACCATTTTTAAATAACCAGCCGTCTAATAGATCTGTGTATAATCGAGAGTATATCGTTAATTGTCACGTTGTCTCCAACAGTGAGGTGTTGCGGCACACATCAAAACGACACGTCAATTTCAAAACATTGCCTAAGGGTCAACATTTACAGCTGTGTGGTGTCATCAGATCAACACCTAGTCACACACGACTGCGCATTATCGATTTTTGTCCACACAAAGCGACGTGTATTTACAACTAGATCTGTGTAATGTGTCGGGTGTAGCCAAAGACCATACATAAATTCGTAATTAGTCACAGATGCAGCCTTAAAATATAATCAATTTCCTTAAATTACGTCCGCAAGTTGACAGATATTTCATAGCAAACGTCATCGTAATTTGCCGTTATTTATTTCCAAAATTAGCCATATATTCTGTAAATGGCGTTGAAAGTTGACAATAAATTAAGACCAGATCAGTACGTTAAATCGCTATCGACGACAACTGACAATCCGATGAGAGAGTAATACCGTTTATGCGTATCCAATGTTAAATATACATCGTTATTGTATCCCCCCGGACTTCGTCGGGGGATACTATGGATTTGACAGCGCGCCGCGTCCGCGTCCGCCGCAGACACTTCTTGTCCGGAGCATAACTCGAACACCCTTTGGAATATTTTCATGAAACTTCACACATGCATAGACCACGACCCGAAGGTGTGTCGCGCACAAGAATGACAACTCTTGCATAGCTAATTTTTTAGTTATCTCCCTTTTTTGTTTCTCGCACTGATTTCGTGTCCGGAGCATAACTCCACCACCCTTCGGAATATTTTCATGAAACTTCACACATGCATAGACCACGACCCGAAGGTGTGTCACGCACAAGAATGACAACTCTTGCATAGCTAAGAGTTATCTCCCTTTTTTGTTTCGCGCACTGATTGACCATAACTCGACCACCCTTTGGAATATTTTCATGAAACTTCACACATGCATAGACCACGACCCGGAGGTGTGTCACGCACAAGAATGACAACTCTTGCGTAGCTAATTTTGTTAGTTATCTCCCTTTTTTGTTTTGCGCACTCTACAAACTGGACAATAATGCATGAAGATCCGTTTTCTCGTCTGCTCTGTACACCTTTTCTCGTGTGCTCTGTACACCTTACCTGTAGAGAGAACAATAGAGACTGGGAGAACCGTTCACCTGTCCATGTGCTGCATGTGCTAGCATGTGCAAATGTCCAGTCTTGACCACAGGTAATTTATACAGGTAAATTACTACAACTGTGTTGAAAATATTGTGGCATTATGTGGACCTGTGCAGATATATGTAGATAAATATAGGACTATTAAAAAAAAATTCTGGGCTCCAGTAGCAAGCATTATTATTTTTAAACTTTTTTTTTCCATTTTTTCTTTTCATTTTTTTTTTCAAATTATTTTTCAATTTTTAGCCAGGTTTTTTGGAAAAAAATCCAGGCTATGTGTATTGGTGAAAGCCGGGCGGGCAGGCGGGCGGGCAGCGTCCACAATCAATGTTAAGTTTTCGTGTTTGAGTCCATTTCTTTGTTACTGTACCACCTAGCACCACCAAACTTTCACAGTTTCATAATCAAGGGGTGCCCACCACATATCACTATCCAACATGTTACTTTTTTTTTAACTTCTCCCATTTTTTCCGCGCAATCGACTTAGCCATTTTCAATGTTAAGTTTTCACGTTTACAATGTTAAGTTTTCGTGTTTAAGTCCATTTCTTTGGTACTGTACCACCTAGGACCATCAAACTTTCACAGCTTCATAATCAAGGGGTGCCCACCACATATCACTATCCAACATGTTACTTTCTTTTTTAGCTTGACCCATTTTTACAGCGCAGTCGACTTGTGACCATTTTTTTACCTTCACCTATTATTTCTACGTAATTGACTTAGCCATTTTCAACGTTAACTTTTTAACATACGTGTGGTTAAATTTTTGACATTTGCTTTCTTTTGGTTATACCTTTATATCTCTGCAACTGCTTCGCCCATTACCTTGAAACTTCACATGGGTGTTTATCATCATCCATATTTTCATTCTAACCCCCAACCGTGCGGCCCCTGTGCCCAATGTCAAGGTCAAATTACTTTTGGTTTTTTGGTTAAGTTTTTGGTTAAGCTTTTTGGTTAAGTTTTTTGGTTCAAGTTATTTCGTGTACTATATCTCTGCAAGTGCTTCAACCCATTACCTTGATACTTCACATGGGTGTTTATCATCATTGTCGCATCCGCTTGCGGAAAGCACGATATCGTCGGCATTTTGGCATACGTCCGTCCGTCCGTCCGTACGTCCGTACGTCCATGTGTCCGGTTAAAGTTTTTTCTTTTAAGTTTTTCCATCTACTATATCTATTTTTTTAGTGTCCATGCCTCACCCCAAGGCGCGACATGCAGGCCACGGCCATCTAGTCTACAAAAAGTGGGTATAATTATGTTATCCAAGTGTCTATGCTTGGAAAAAACCTGGCCTTTGTGGCTTTGCCTCGTTTCTTGTTGTCTAGTAGCATAAGGTCGTAAGTGCTATATACAGACTATTCACCTTTGCATGTGCTAGCATGTGCAACTGACCACTGACCACTTACAGGTAATTTATACAGGTAAATGATTATATTACATTTCCGTAAACTGTGTTGAAAATATTGTGGCAATATGTGGACCTGTGTATATATGATATGTAGATAAATATTGGACTATTAAAAAACATTCTGGGCTCCAGTAGGGAGCATTATTCTTTTATTTTTTTAGCCAGGTTTTTTTAAAAAAAATCCAGGCTATTGGATTGGCGAAAGCCGGCGGGCGGCGGGCGGGGCGGCGGGGCGGGCGGGCGGGCGGGCGGGCGGGCGGGGCGGGCGGGCGGCGTCCACAATCAATGTTAATTTTGTCGTGTTTCAGTCCATTTCTTTGTTACTGTACCACCTAGGACCACCAAACTTTCACAGCTTCATAATCAAGGGGTGCCCACCACCACATATCACTATCCAACATGTTACATTTTTTAGCCAGGTTTTTTAAAAAAAAATCCAGGCTATTGGATTGGCGAAAGCCGGGCGGGCGGGCGGGCGGGCGGTGGGTGGGCGGGCGGGCGGCGTCCACAATCAATGTTAAGTTTTCGTGTTTGAGTCCATTTCTTTGTTACTGTACCACCTAGGACCACCAAACTTTCACAGCTTCATAATCAAGGGGTGCCCACCACATATCACTATCCAACATGTTACTTTTTTTTAACTTCACCCATTTTTTCCGCGCAGTCAACTTAGCCATTTTCAATGTTAAGTTTTCGCGTTTTCAATGTTAAGTTTTCGTGTTTAAGTCCATTTCTTTGGTACTGTACCACCTAGGACCACCAAACTTTCACAGCTTCATAACCAAGGGGTGCCTACCACATACAACTATCCAACATGTGACCATTTCTTTACCTTCACCTATTATTTCTACGTAATTGACTTAGCCATTTTCAATGTTAACTTTTTAACGTACGTCTGGTTAAATTTTTTGGTTAAAACTTTTTCGTTATACTATATCTCTGAAACTGCTTCGCCCATTACCTTGAAACTTCACATGGGTGTTTATCATTGTCCATATTTTCATTCTAACCCCCAACCGTGCGGCCCCTGTGCGCAATGTCAAGGTCAAATTACTTTGAATTTATTTGTTAATGTTTTTTCGTGTACTATATCTCTGCAACTGCTTCACCCATTACCTTGATACTTCACATGGGTGTTTATCATCATTGTCGCACCCGCTTGCGGAAAGCGCGATATCGTCGGCATTTTGGCATACGTCCGTCCGTACGTCCGTGTGTCCGGTTAAAGTTTTTTGGTTAAACTTTTTCCATCTACTATATCTATTTTTTTAGAGTGTCCATGCCTCGCCCCAAGGCGCGACATGCAGGCCACGGCCATCTAGTCTACAAAAAGTGGGTATAATTATGTTATCCAAGTGTCCATGCTTGGAAAAAACCTGGCCTTTGTGGCTTTGCCTCGTTTCTTGTTTTTTTTACATTCTTTTTCAATTTTTTAACTGACCACTAACTTATTACAGGTAATTTATACAGGTACATTATTACATTTCCGTAAACTGTGTTGACAATATTGTGGCAGTATGTGGACCTGTGCAGATATATGTAGATAAATATAGGACTATTAACAAAAATTCTGGGCTCCAGTAGCGAGCATTATTATTATTATTTTTAGCCAGGTTTTTTGAAAAAAAATCCAGGCTATTGGATTGGCGAAAGCCGGGCGGGCGGGCGGGCGGGCGGGGCGGGCGGGCGGGCGGGCGGGCGGGCGACGTGCGGCGTCCACAATCAATGTTAAGTTTTCGTGTTTCAGTCCATTTCTTTGTTACTGTACCACCTAGGACCACCAAACTTTCACAGCTGCATAATCAAGGGGTGCCCACCACATATCACTATCCAACATGTTACTTTTTTTTTTAACTTGACCCATTTTTTCCGCGTAGTCGACTTAGCCATTTTCAATGTTAAGTTTTCGCGTTTACAATGTTAAGTTTTCGTGTTTAAGTCCATTTCTTTGGTACTATACCACCTAGGACCACCAAACTTTCACAGCTTCATAATCAAGGGGTGCCCACCACATATCACTATCCAACATGTTACTTTTTTTTTTAACTTCACCCATTTTTTTCCGCGCAGTCGACTTAGCCATTTTCAATGTTAAGTTTTCGCGTTTACAATGTTAAGTTTTCGTGTTTAAGTCCATTTCTTTGGTACTGTACCACCTACCGGACCACCAAACAAATTTCACAGCTTCATAACCAAGGGGTGCCTACCACATAAAACTATCCAACATGTGACCATTTTTTTTACCTTCACCTATTATTTCTACGTAATTGACTTAGCCATTTTCAATGTTAACTTTTTAACGTACGTCTGGTTAAAGTTTTTTGGTTAAAACTTTTTTGTTATACTATATCTCTGCAACTGCTTCGCCCATTACCTTGAAACTTCACATGGGTGTTTATCATCATCCATATTTTCATTCTACCCCCAACCGTGCGGCCCCTGTGCCCAATGTCAAGGTCAAATTACTTTGAATTTTGTTGTTAAAGTTTTTTCGTGTACTATATCTCTGCAACTGCTTCACCCATTACCTTGATACTTCACATGGGTGTTTATCATCATTGTCGCACCCGCTTGCAGAAAGCGCGATATCGTCGGCATTTTGGTATACGTTGGAAAAAACCTGGCCTTCGTGGCTTTGCCTCGTTTCTTGTTGTCTAGTAGCATAAGGTCGTAAGTGCTATATACAGACTATTATCATATAATAAAACAATTATTGACTAGTGAGCCATAGAATATAATCTGATATTCTATGGCTCACTAGTCAATAATTGTATAATATGTTCGGGCCAGTGAAAATTGCTTTCGGGCCCAGGCTCGAGGTCAAGGCGGGACAAGGCGAGGCATCTGATTCCGCGGAATTCTTGTTTACTTATCTCCCTTTGTTGTTTCGTGCTCTGATTGTATCCAGAGCATAACTCGAACACCCTTTGGAATATTTTTATGCCCCACCACGATAGTGGAGGGGGCATTTAGTGTTACCCTTGTCCGTCCGTCCGTCCATCCGCACACACGAATGGGTACTTGTTGTAAGCGTACGGGGATCTTATTGGGTAGGGTTAGGATAGTGTTGGGTACTCTTGTTGGGTATTTTTATACAGTAAAAACCCAACAAGTATTCATTCGTAGGAACGTGCATCCCGTCCTCCCGTCCGTCCGTCCGTCCATCACAAAACTTTAACACTCGGGTAAATGTCTCATAATTTCTTCATCCTTCGACCGATCTGCTTCATATTTCATATACACATTGCTTTGATGGTAAATATCTTATAATTTCTGTTTTATTTCACGGATCAGCTTCATATTTCATATATGCATTGCTCTAATGGTCCTCTACCGCCCTGTGCCAAATCCACGTTCGTCCTGCCCCCGCCAAGCCCAGAGTCAAGGTCACATACTTGGTGCTTCAAAAACTTTAACGCTCAGGTAAAAGAAAATTTTGACTTGGAATTTGGCCTCATTTATTATCAAAGCGATATGTGGGACATCCGTGTTCTATGAACACATTTTCTAGTTTATTAAACTTCACACATGCATAGAAGACGACCCAAAGGTGTGTCGCACGTAAGAATAACAACTCTTGCGTCGTTAATTTCTTAGTTATCTCCCTTTGTTGTTTCGTGCACTGATTTCGTGTCCGGAGCATAACTCGAACACCTTTGGAATATTTTCATGAAACTTCACACATGCATAGACCACAACCCTAAAGGTGTGTCACGCAAGAATGACAACTCTTGCATCACTCATTTTTTAGTTATCTCCATTTGTTTTTTCCGTCACTGATTTTGTCTCCAGAGCATAACTCGAACACCCTTTTTTCAAACTACTTGTGTATCTGGGGAGGGGGATACACATGCGCTTGTCGACAAGCGTCCATTTCTAGTTTTTTTATGACTTTCGTAGTTTTTACCGAGAAATTCAAACCGTTTTCAATTATTGGGGAACATAATATCATGATTAGCACACCATTTCACTAAGCGGGGGGCTACTCAGGAAATGGGATCACACGGTCTATTGTTTACACTGGATTAATGGCGGCCCCCATGAGGTCTCGGGTAAATCTTATTTTTCAATAATACGACTGTGGTTTCTTCCTTTTAGTGATGACCATGTTCCAGCCGTTAACACTTATTTAGCAGCATTACTTATGTAGTTACTCTGAACATTCTACAGAGAAATTTGAATTGGACAGAAGCAAGCGTTGTTTAAACTTAATCCGGTTCATATTCACAGGTCAAACTATGAACTGAAAATGGCGCTTTGTGTGACAGAAATCCGTACGCAGACGAACAAACAAAATATTTTGTTGTACATATCACATACCGGTATAGCGAAACAGCGGTAGCATCTACTGTTTTAATAATATGCATACATATTGTAATTAATGTTTAATAGTGATATACTTATGAATAATATACGATACTATGGTTTATACTCCAGCACTATGTTTTAAGGCTGTGTGATTTGCCTCAATATAAGCTGAATTAATTAATACTTATATTCATGCGCTTCATGAGAACATCAATACATTTAAAATATACAAATATTACTTAAAGGGGTACCGATATGATACATTTTAATAATATAAATATTGAAAATACACATTACAATCGCTTACAACATAAGTTATTGATAGAAAATAGTCACTGCATCGTGACCTATTTGACCGCATTACCTATTGCTCGGGTACCTCACCATATCCCCTGTTTACATAGGTAACTGGTGGTATAGTGAGGTACGCTCGCTAATACAATGTTTGCGTAATGTGTGTATTGCGCCGCTAATCGGGATATCCGTTATCATGGTTATCGAGGTGTGTAACTTCACACGTCACACCAATAAACTAGTGAGATGTTGTGTATTATTTTGGGCATTCGGAGCGTGGATTGAGAAATAGCAGCCGGATTTCATTATTTTCGGACCGAATTTTAAGGATAGTTTGCAAATCTCAATCGGTATGAGATTTCAAAATTCGGTCCAGAACCGACAAACTGAAAATTTTAGAAGCCCTTTTTGTGTCAAAAAGTTTGTACACGTTTCTTCATCATGATATAACTTTAATATTACTTGACAGATTGCTTGGATATTTTGACACTTGATACATGTGAGCATTTGGAATACACTCATGCCCTCATTAACATGACCTTGACCTTTTGTACCTTCACATTTTTGCGGAAACACTTAGCCATTTTTTGCGTCAAGAAGTTTGTACAAGTTTCTTCATCATCATATAACATTAATATTACTTGATGAATTGCTTCATTATTTGGACACCTGATGCATGTAAGCATTTGGAACACACCCATGCCGCCATTAACATTACCTTGACCTTTTTGACCTTCACATGATTGTGTGAAATGTGGAAACACATAGCCATTTTTTTATGTCAGAATGTTTCTTGGTTTTTGTGTCGTTTACTTTAGCACATGACCATGATCATGTTACGGTCAAATGCCTCGGCAGGCGCGACACCACTTCCGTGGCGGAATTCTTGTCTGTAAATACGTTTCATGAAAAGTCGCACATCTTCCCAAAATGGCTTGTTTTACATTATACAACATTTCAGGACCTGGGTAAATATGGCCTCCTGTTCTACAATAGCTTGTTTATGCTCCTGCCGGTCGGATGTATAGCATTCACACAAGGGGAGTTTGATAAGGTACGGCTCTTCACCTTTTATAAGTTCATTTTAAATGTTCTATAACTGCAACTACTCATAGCTGCCCTTATTAACCCTTTCACCCCTCATTAACTGGAATGGATTTTGATATGTTAATTTTGCAACCAATCCAATGGTCACAAAATTAATTTCATACTAGTCCCTTTATGAAATGGGGGGGGGGGGGTTGTTCTCAAAAATATGAAAATTACTTGCAAAAAGTGCAGATCCTGATGAGACGGCTCGTCTCGAGCCGCCGGCTCATCTGGATCTACACTGTTTGCCAATACCACTATACAGGGCTGTGGTGTTGAAAGGGTTAATGTGATATTCACAATGGGGATGTGTTGATAGTCTAGTGGTGGAGAATTGGGTTTCAATACCGGAAGTTGTGGGTTCATTCTTGTTCATCCCCGAAAAAGATTATTTCATAGTACAGTCGAACCTCCTCTCTGTAACAGCCACTATTTTATATCCCAAACAGATATTTGCCGATATATTTAACCCTTTTCATTCTGAGGATATGCCATTTTTATTTGGGAAAATCATAAATATTTTCTTTAAATGTGCTCAGAAGTATATGTCGTGACCACCATTTGAACCGCCTCATCCAGAACATATACTTCATTGAGAAATAACAAAAATAAAAATATGATATTTTTAAAAAATCATACCCGTAAAGGTGTATTCCGCATGTAATGGGTTAACCTCCCTATAACAGCCACCTCTCTACAACGGCTTCCCATCGATGGCTGTTGCACTGTATTTCTATCTCACTGTTCTTTCGACTTGAAATCGAGGTCCCATCTCAATGTGACGATAGTTGTTACTGGGGCATTAACCCTTTCACCATTGTATTGACGGCCCGATTGTCTTTAACCCATTACATGCGGAATACACCTTTACGGCTATGAAATTTAGTAAGGACTTTATTTTTATTTTTGCTATTTCTCAATGACAGTATATGGTGTGACCAATCATTTGAACCGTCTCGACGAGACATATATTTCTGAGCTCATATAAAGAAAATATTTATGATTTTCCACAAACAAAATGGCATATCCTCAGCACGAAATGGGTTAACTTACTATCATACTGATGAACTGACGTGTGTACATTGCAGGCATACGAGTTTGATGGCTGGTATAAACCGATGTTTCTCCTGGAGTTCTCGATGTCGTGCATTATGGGATTTGTGCTCAACTACTCCATAGTATTGTGTACACACTACAATTCGGCACTCACCACTACAATAACGGGCGTGTTGAAAGTACGTTCTGGACTTGCACAATCAAGGGACTGAATTATTCACCACCATGTTGTACATGTCTTTATATTTGGCTATTAGACCCCGACCAGCCTGTGCATTTTCACTGTCTGTGCGTTTCAGTTATTTAATTATCCAATGGACTTAGAGAATTGTAGGTTAGTGCCATAAATGGGAAAAATATCTGGCGAGGCTTAGGAAACAGGATGGGCGAGACTTGCCGAGTCCATCTTGTTCCGTGCCGACGATTACGGTCTTTCAAGAATAATAATGAACACAGCAAACAACAATTTTATTTGTTTATTTCCCTACCTGATTCGAATCACTGGGGGCAGCCATTTTTAGCTCGCCTGCACGAAGTGCAGAAGAGCTTATGGCATACCCCCGGCGTTGTCGGCGTCAGCGTCGGCCACAAACTTAACGTTGGGTAAATGTCTTATAACTTCTGTTTCCTTTCATGGAACACCTTGTTATTTCATACATGCATTCCTCAGATGACCCTCTATCATGCTGTAGCAAATCCATGACCCACCCACCAGCCAGCCCTTTACCCCAAGGTCAAGGTCACAAACTTGGCACATTCATAAACTTAACGTTGGGTAAATGTCTTATAACTTCTGTTTCCTTTCATGGAACACCTTGTTATTTCATACATGCATTCCTCAGATGACCCTCTATCATGCTGTAGCAAATCCATGACCCACCACCTAGCCCTTACCCCAAGGTCAAGGTCACAAACTTGGCACATTCATAAACTTAACGTTGGGTAAATGTCTTTTAACATCTGTTTCCTTTCATGGAACGCCTTGTTATTTCATACATGCATTCCTCAGATGACCCTCTATCATGCTGTAGCAAATCCATGACCCACCTCTCAGCACTTACCCCAAGGTCAAGGTCATAAACTTAACGTTGGGTAAATGTCTGATAACTTCTGTTTCCTTTCATGGAACATCTTGTTATTTCATACATGCATTCCTCAGATGACACTCTATCATGCTGTAGCAAATCCATGACCCACCACCCAGCCCTTACCCCAAGGTCAAGGTCACAAACTTGGCACATTCACAAACTTAACGTTGGGTAAATGTCTTATAACTTCTGTTTCCTTTCATGGAACACCTTGTTATTTCATACATGCATTCCTCAGATGACCCTCTATCATGCTGTAGCAAATCCATGACTCACCACCCAGCCCTTATCCCAAGGTCAAGGTCACAAACTTGGCACATTCATAAACTTAACGTTGGGTAAATGTCTGATAACTTCTGTTTCCTTTCATGGAACACCTTGTTATTTCATACATGCATTCCTCAGATGACCCTCTATCATGCTGTAGGAAATCCATGACCCACCATCCAGCCCTTACCCCAAGGTCAAGGTTACAAACTTGGAACTTGGCACATTCATAAACTTAACGTTGGGGTAAATTTCTTATAACTTCTGTTTCCGTTCATGGAACACCTTGTTATTTCATACATGTATTCCTCAGATGACCCTGTATCATGCTGTAGCAAATCCATGACCCACCACCCAGCCCTTACCCCAAGGTCAAGGTCACAAACTTAGCACATTCATAAACTTAACGTTGGGGTAAATGTCTTATAACATCTGTTTCCTTTCATGGAACGCCTTGATATTTCATACATGCATTCATCTGATGATACTCTATCATGCTATAGCAAATCCATGACCCACCGCCCACCCAATCGTTACCCCAAGGTCACAAACTTAGCATGTTCATAAACTTAATGTTGGGGTAAATGTTGTGTAACTTCTGTTTATTTACAGGGAACGCCTTCATATTTCATACATGCATTCATCTGATGATACTCTATCGTGCTCATGACTCACCGCCCACCCCTTTCCCCAAGGTCAAGGTCGCAATCTTAGCACATTCATAAACTGAATGTTGGGGTAAATGTATTATAACATCTGTTTCCTTTCATGGAACGCCTTGATATTTCAAATATGTATTCATCTGATGATACTCTATCATGCTATAGCAAATTCATGACCCACCGCCCATCCCTTACCCCAAGGTCAAGGTCACAAACTTAGTACATTCATAAACCTAACGTTGTGGTAAATGTCTGTTTCCTTTCATGGAACGCCTTTCAAGGTCACAAACTTAGCATGTTCATAAACTTAACGTTGGGGTAAATGTTGTGTAACTTCTGTTTCTTTACACTTTGAACACCTTGATATTTCATACATGCATTCATCTGATGATACATGATGCTATAGCAAATCCATGATCAACCCCCACCCCTTTCCCCAAGGTCACGGTCACAAACTTAGCACATTCATAAACTTAACGTTTGGGGTAAATGTCTTATAACATCTGTTTCCTTTCATGGAACGCCTTGATATTTCATACATGCATTCATCTGATGATACTCTATCGTGCTATAGCAATTCCATGACCCACCACCCACCCCTTACCCCAAGGTCAAGGTCACAAACTTGACACATTCATAAACTTAATGTTGGGGTAAATGTCTGATAACAACTGGTTCCTTTGATGGAACGCCTTGATATTTCATACATACATTCCTCAGATGACCCTCTATCATGCTAGTAGACCACCTCCACAACAACCACCTAACCCATTACCCCAAGGTGAAGGTCACAAACGTAACATGTTCATAAACTTTACATTGGGGTGAAATGTTTGTGTACGTCCGTTTACTTTACACCTTGGAACGCTTTGATATTTCATACATGCATTCATCTGATGATCCTCTATTGTGCTACAGCAAATCCATGACCCACCCCACCCCTTTCCCCAAGATCAACATAAACGTAATGTTGGAGTAAATGTCTTTTTATAACTTCTGTTTCTTTACAGGGAACACCTTCATATTTCATACATGCATTCATCTGATGATACTCTATTGTGCTACAGCAAATCCATGACCCACCACCCCACCCCTTTCGCCAAGGCCAAGGTCACAAACTTAGCACATTTATACATGCATTCCTCATGTGAATAGCTATCATGCTATAGAAAATCACCACTTAGTGTGTTCATAAACTTAACGCTGGGTTAAATTTTGTTTTCCTTCTCTTTTCAGGGAGCGCATTGATATTTCATACATGCATTCATCTTAATATGCTATATCATGCTATATCAAATCCATGACCCACCTTCCACCACTGACCTCAATGTCAAGGTCCACCGCACACCCCTTATCCCAAGGTCAAGTTATATAATATTCATGTTTTTTATACAACTGTGACAAATTTGAATGAAGGCTGCCAACAGGCGAGCTTCGTTGTCTTCTGACAACTCTTGTTGACAAGTTGCCATAAATATGTGACCTGTCCACAACAAAAGGGGACTGATTGGGATTCTGACCAGTGTAGCTCCTGATTGGGATTCTGACCAGTGTATCTCCTGATTGGGAATCTGACCAGTGTAGCTCCTGGGGATTGTGACCAGTGTAGTTCCCGATTGGGATTCAATTCTGACCAGTGTAGCTCCCGATTGGGATTCTGACCAGTGTAGCTCCTGGTGATTGGGTATCTGACCAGTGTATCACCTGATTGGGATTCTGACCAGTGTAGCTCCTGGTGATTGGGATTCTGACCAGTGTATCTCCTGATGGGATTCTGACCAGTGTATCTCTGTGATTGGGATTCGCCTGACTTGGGTCCCCAATAGGATCTGACCAGTGTAGCTCCCAATTGGGATTCTGACCAGTGTAGCTCCCGATTGGGATTCTGACCAGTGTAGCTCTCGATTGGGATTCTGACCAGTGTAGCTCCTGATTGGGATTCGGGCCAGTGTAGCTCCTGATTGGGATTCTGGCCAGTGTAGCTTCTGATTGGGATTCTGACTAGTGGAGCTCCTGATTGGGATTCGGACCAGTGTAGCTCCTGATTGGGATTCTGGCCAGTGTAGCTTCTGATTGGGATTCTGACCAGTGGAGCTCCTGATTCGGATTCTGGCCAGTGTAGCTCCTGGTTGTGATTCTTACCAGTATAGCTCCTGATTGGAATTCTGACCAGTGGAGCTCCTGATTCGGATTCTGGCCAGTGTAGCTCCTGATTGTGATTCTGACCAGTGTAGCTCCTGATTGGGATTCTGACCAGTGTAGCTCCTGATTCGGATTCTGACCAGTGTAGCTCCTGATTGGAATTCTGACCAGTAGAGCTCCTGATTCGGATTCTGGCCAGTGTAGCTCCTGATTGTGATTCTGGCCAGTGTAGCTCCTGATTGTGATTCTGACCAGTGTAGCTCCTAATTGGGATTCTGGCCAGCGTAGCTCCTGATTATGATTCTGGCCAGTGTAGCTCCTGATTTGGACTCTGACCAGTGTAGCTCCTGATTCGGATTCTGACCAGTGTAGCTCCTGATCAGCAAGCACAGTTGAGGATCCTGTCACATATATGTTCATGTTCAATAGAAGCATTCCCTGAACTTAACAACAAACGGTGTATCCCCTGATCAGACTGCACGGATACCGATTTGTGACATTGCAAGTCGCATATACCTCTGCAATTAACATGCATGACAGGACTACATCATTAATTTAAATGCCTTAAAGTTTGGCATGGCTCCATTTTAGAATGTGTGTGGGAAAAGGTACCGGTTGTGTTTGTGCCTATTGTTTCCTTAGCCCACCATAGAAACAGCCAGTGTGCTAAAACAACCAGGCAATTATATTAAAATCTATTTTAAGTAGACTGAAACATAAAAAGTTAAAATTATGAATATTTATTCCGATATATATAGCTTTTTAAGTTCGGAAGGTATATAAATTTCACATAAACTTGCATGTGCATTAACCCACATGCTGAGGATATACCATTTTGATTTGGGAAAATCATAAAAGTTTCTTAAACAGGCAAGTACATACTGGGTTTTGTGAGATTTCGTTGCTACATATATCCCTATAAAAATGTCCACTGTGCAGATCCTGATGAGACGCCGAGTCGACTACACTGTTAGAAAAGTTTTAGGATAGAGATATGTATTGTTGAAAGGATTTAACATGCCATCAACACCGCGTGTGATTTAGGACTGTCTTAAGGTCTACATGCTTGGCTATTTATGACCTGCGAAAGCAAAAGGGGATTATTCAGTTTGCGACCAGTGTAATCCCAGATCGGCCTGCGCATTCTTGCAGTCTGATCATGTGATACACATGTTTTCACGCATTTGCTAATGACAACTTCATATCTGTATCGGGATCTTTTTGCTATCGCTAGTCTCGTATATGTGGCTGTGACAGGAGAAATGGGGCTGATGGGTTTTGCAACCAGTGTAGATCCAGATCAGCCTGTGCATCCGCACGGTCTGATCAGGATCTGCACTGTTCGCCATTTCTTCAATGAAACACCTGTGATGCTTCTAACAAGTAATAAAGATCGTTATCACAATACAGGAGTGTACTAATTGATCTGGAGCTACACTGGCTACAAATCCCATAAGCCCCATTTCTCCAGTCATAGCCACATATTTTATGGTAATTTCTCGCCTCATTCGTCCATGAGTACCATCACCCTGTCAAAAATAGAAGAAAATAACACTGCATTACCTACCATTATCGTACGACACATCATATTACACGTCGTATAATTGGAAAGTGTCAGTTTGCGAATATATTATGGTATTCTAATGCAAATTGCCCTGTTTTTATTAGCCAGGTTTTTTGAGAAAAATATCCAGGCTATTGGATTGGCGAAAGCCGGGCGGGCGGGCGGGCAGGCGGGTGGGCGGGCGGCGGGCGGGCGGCATCCACAATCAATGTTAAGTTTTCGTGTTTGAGTCCATTTCTTTGGTACTGTACCACCTAGGACCACCAAACTTTCACAGCTTCATAATCAAGGGGTGCCCACCACATATCACTATCCAACATGTTACTTTTTTTTTAACTTGACCCATTTTTTCCGCGCAGTCGACTTAGCCATTTTCAATGTTAAGTTTTTGCGTTTTCAATGTTAAGTTTTCGTGTTTAAGTCCATTTCTTTGTACTGTACCACCTAGGACCATCAAACTTTCACAGCTTCATAATCAAGGGGTGCCCACCACATATCACTATCCAACATGTTACATTTTTTTTTAACTTGACCCATTTTTTTCCGCGCAGTCAACTTAGCCATTTTCAATGTTAAGTTTTCGCGTTTACAATGTTAAGTTTTCATGTTTAAGTCCATTTCTTTGGTACTGTACCTCCCTAGGAACCACCAAACGTTTCACAGCTTCATAATCAAGGGGTTTCCTACCACAGTACAACCAACTAGTCCCAACCATGGTTTTAATTTTTTTTTAATTTTTTTTAACTTGAACCCATATTTTCTGCGCAGTCGACTTAGCCATTTTCAATGTTAAGTTTTCGCGTTTTCATGTTAAGTTCGTGTTTAAGTCCATTTCTTTGGTACTGTACCACTAGGACCACCAAACTTTCACAGCTTCATAACCAAGGGGTGCCTACCACATACAACTATCCAACATGTGACCATTTTTTTACCTTCACCTATTATTTCTACGTAATTGACTTAGCCATTTTCAACGTTAACTTTTTAACGTACGTCTGGTTACATTTTTTGGTTAAAACTTTTTCGTTATACTATATCTCTGCAACTGCTTTGCCCATTACCTTGAAACTTCACATGGGTGTTTATCATCGTCCATATTTTCATTCTAACCCCCAACCGTGCGGCCCCTGTGCGCAATGTCAAGGTCAAATTACTTTGAATTTATTTGTTAAAGTTTTTTCGTGTACTATATCTCTGCAACTGCTTCACCCATTACCTTCATACTTCACATAGGTGTTTATCATCATTGTCGCACCCGCTTGCGGAAAGCGCGATATCGTCGGCATTTTCGAATACGTCCGTCCGTCCGTCCGTACGTCCGTGTGTCCGGTTAAAGTTTTTTGGTTAAAGTTTTTCCATCTACTATTTCTATTTTTTTAGTGTCCATGCCTCGCCCCAAGGCGCGACATGCAGGCCACGGCCATCTAGTCTACAAAAAGTGGGTATAATTATGTTATCCAAGTGTCCATGCTTGGAAAAAACCTGGCCTTCGTGGCTTTGCCTCGTTTTTTGTTAGAAATTGGTATTTCTGTAATATAACCACAAAGTGGAAAAGTGCCATGAAATTGTAGAGCAATTTATGCATTATTTGGTTATCTATAGTTTGTATAACGTGATGAAATATGGGTTTTGGTAAAGCGTGGTGGTATTTTACATTTGAAGTGAATAACCTATTGAAGTCTGAGGATACAATAACTTTTGTGGAAAAAAAATAAGATTTTTAGCTCGACTATTCGAAGAATAAGTAGAGCTTATGTTGTCACCCCGGCGTCGGCGTCGGCGTCGGCGTCGGCGTCACCGTCACGCCTTGATTAAGGTTTTTAGTCAAGCTTGTATATGGAATACTACTGGCCCTACACCCACCATACTTGGACAACTTCATCTCCTAGTGATGTACATCAATAACCCCTGATCTATATTTGACCTTGACCTACATTTCCTCTTGAATTACTTGGTTAATTCCCCTTGGTTAAGGTTTTTAGTCAACCTTGGTTAAGGTTTTTAGTCAAGTTTGTATATGCAATACTACTGGCCCTACACCCACCATACTTGGACAACTTCATCTCCTAGTGATGCACATCAATAACCCCTGATCTATATTTGACCTTGACCTACATTTCCTCTGAATTACTTACTTAATTCCCCTTGGTTAAGGTTTTAGTCAACCTTGGTTAAGGTTTTTTTTCAAGCTTGTACATTGAATACTATTGTGCATCCAGACACCATACTTCGACAACCTTTTCTCATAGGTATGTACATCAATAACCCCTGATCTATATTTGACCTTCACCTACATTTCCTCTTCAATTACTTACTTAATTCCTTTTGGTTAAGGTTTTTAGTCAACCTTCTATATGGAATACTACTGGCCCTACACCCACCATACTTGGACAACTTCATCTCCTAGTGATGTACATCAACAACCCCTGATCTATATTTGACCTTGACCTACATTTCCTCTTGAATTACTTAATTCCCCTTGGTTAACGTTTTTAGTCAAGCTTGTAGATGGAATACTCCTGGCCCTACACCACCATACTTGGACAACTTCATCTCCTAGTGATGTACATCAACAACCCTGACCTATATTTGACCTTGACCTACATTTAACCTTGAATTACTTACTTAATTCCCCTTGGTTAAGGTTTTTACTCGACCTTGGTTAAGCTTTTTACTCAAGCTTGTACATGGAATACTATTGTGCATACAGACACCATAATTGGACAACCTTTTCTCATAGTGATGTACATCAATAACCCCTGATCTATATTTGACCTTGACCTACGTTTCCTCTTGAATTACTTACTTAATTCTCTTTGGTTAAGGTTTTTAGTCAAGCTTGTAGATGGAATACTCATGGCCCTACACCAACCATACTTGGACAACTTCATCTCCTAGTGATGTACATCAACAACCCCTGACCTATATTTGACCTTGACCTACATTTAACCTTAAATTACTTACTTAATTCCCCTTGGTTAAGGTTTTTACTCAACCTTGGTTAATTAAGGTTTTTAGTCAAGCTTGTAGATGGAATACTATTGTGCATACAGACACCATACTTGGATAACTTTTTCTCATAGGGATGTACATCAATAACCCCTGACCTATATTTTACCTTCACCTACATTTAACCTTGAATTACTTGGTTAATTATGTTTATAGTCAAGCTTTGTTTTATAGGAATTAATAATTGTGCATACAGACACCAAATTCTTGGATAACTTTTTCTCATTAGGGAGGTTAAACATCCAAATAACCCCTGACCTACTATTTGACCTTGACCTACTTTTATCATTGGATTACTTAGTTATTTCCCCTTGGTTAAGGTTTTTAGTCAAGCTTGTATATGGAATACTCCTGGGCCTACAGCAACCATACTTGGAAAACTTCATCTCCTAGTGATGTACATCAAAAACCCCTGACCTATATCTGACATTGACCTACATTTAACCTTGAATTACTTAATTAATTTCCTTTGGTTAAGGTTTTTAGTCAACCTTGGTTAAGGTTTTTCTGCAGGCCGCAGCCACCTTGTTTGTCAAGCTATGTGTACATCGACAACCCTCGTAGTCGAGCTATGCTGTTCTCCTACAGCTCTTGTTTTTTTTACCTATGCCTGTTTTTTCCGCGTAATCGATTTAGCCATTTCCATGTTAAGTTTCGGCTTTTGATCCATTTGTCTGTTACTGTACCACCTAGAACCACCATACTTGCACAACTTCATAACCAACGGCGCCCATCACATACCACTATCCAATGTGGGTGACAGGTGGGAGCATGTGATGGATAATTTAACGATCGGAGTTCATCCTTACCTTCACCTACATTTAACCTTCAATTACTTGGTTAATGTTTATAGTCAAGCTTGTATATGGAATACTTCTGGGCCTACATCAACTATACTTGGACAACTTCATCTCCTAGTGATGTACATCAATAATCCCTGACCTATATTTGACCTTGACCTACTTTTATCCTTGGATTACTTAGTTATCTCCCCTTGGTTACGTTTTTTACTCAAGCTTGTATATGGAATACTCCTGGGCCTACAGCAACCATACTTGGAAAACCACGCATCTACGTCCAAGGTCAAGGTCACTGTTGAAGGTCAAAGATCAAACCTATTGAAATTCCCTTCCACTCTATATCTTCTACACCGATGCATGGATTATCAAATGGCTTGGCACAAATGTTTCTCATGATGAGAAGGTGTGTCGCCATCAATAACCACGCACCTACGTCCAAGGTCAAGGTCACAGTTGAAGGTCAAAGGTCAAACCTATTGAAATTCCCTTCCGCTCTATATCTTCTACACTGATGCATGGATTATCAAATTGCTAACCACACACCTACGTTCAAGGTCACAGTTGAAGGTCAAAGGTCAAACCTATTGAAATTCCCTTCCGCTCTATATCTTCTACACCGATGCATGGATTATCAAATGGCTTGGCACAGATGTTTCTCATGTTGAGAAGGTGTGTCACAATCAATAACCACGCACCTACGTCCAAGGTCAAGGTCACAGTTGAAGGTCAAAGGTGAAAAATATTGAAATTCCCAAATGGCTTGGCACAAATGTTTCTCACGATGAGAAGGTGTGTCGCGATCAATAACCACGCACCTACGTCCAAGGTCAAGGTCACTGTTGAAGGTCAAAGGTCAAACCTATTGAAATTCCCTTCCTCTCTATGTCTTCTACACCGATGCATGGATTATCAAATGGCTTGGCACAAATGTTTCTCAAGATGAGAAGGTGTGTCCCGATCAATAACCACGCACCTACGTCCAAGGTCAAGGTCACAGTTGAAGGTCAAAGGTCAAACCTATTGAAATTCCCTTCCGCTCTATATCTTCTACACTGATGCATGGATTATCAAATTGCTAACCACGCACCTACGTCCAAGGTCACAGTTGAAGGTCAAAGGTCAAACCTATTGAAATTCCCTTCCGCTCTATATCTTCTACACCGATGCATGGATTATCAAAATGGCTTGGAACAGATGTTTCCTGATGATGAGAAGGTGTGTCGCAATCAATAACCACGCACCTACGTCCAAGGTCAAGGTCACAGTTGAAGGTCAAAGGTCAAACCTATTGAAATTCCCTTCCGCTCTATATCTTCTACACCGATGCATGGATTATCAAATGCCTTGGCACAAATGTTTCTCAGGATGAGAAGGTGTGTCTCGATCAATAACCACGCACCTACGTCCAAGGTCAAGGTCATAGTTGAAGGTCAAAGGTCAAACCTATTGAAATTCCCTTCCGCTCTATATCTTCTACACCGATGCATGGATTATCACACTATGCACAGGGTCAAGGTCACAGACTTGATGCGTTTGAAACCTTAACGCTCGGCTAAATGGCTTATGATCAAAAATGAGTGGTGACAACGTATATTTTTGGAAAGAAATGAGGAAAATGGGATTTTTTTGGGAAAATTTCATACTACTGTAATGGTATCCTGTCTGCAATGGGTTAAAGGCACTGGGTGTGAAATATGTGTAGAATTAAAGTAAACAATAATTTAATTTTTAATTTATGTTGCCTTTCCGAACCAATTGTATAGAAGCATGTTTTGGCAGCACATGACTGGGGTGCGGGGAATTGCGGAACATTATAATTTGATGTCCTCCATCATTAGTTACATTTCATTATTTCAAGGTTTCTTGTTCTTTTACATATTCATGTCATTCCCATAGGGATATATCTTGCTGTTTTTCAGTAACTGACTTCGATCAGATCAATGAGAATTAGTTTGGTGTTATACCAACGTGGATATAATTGGTTGGTAATTGTTTTTATACCAGTACACAACTACAAAACAAAGTAAATTAAGATTTAATGTTGCAGGAAAAATGGAATTGTTTCTGAGAAAAGAGACCTTCATATGTTTGCTTCCAACGTAGGCCTGCATTGCTCGTCAGACAATGGATACGGTATTACCAATGAAGGCATATTTAAATATGACTGGCATATTTATTTGGCTTTACCACAATTATCGAATCAGGCTGCGCATTCATAGTCTGATATGGTCTGCACTGTTCGCAATTCAGTGGATAATATATTGTTAATGTGGATATATTTGACTGGAGAAATGGGATGTATGACCTTAAAGGAACATGCCCACTCAGTAGGCACAACATTTTATTTATGGGAATTAAATAAGTGTATAATTGTATCACTATTCCACCAGTTCTAAAACTTATGAGTGCCCGTTATACAGATATAATCATTTAGTAATATTGACGCGCGGTGGTATCAGGCTATTTTCATATGCAAATGAGGCGTTCTATTTTTAGCTCGCCTGCACAAAATGCATAAGAGCTTATGGCATACCGCCGGCGGCGTCGGCGTCAGCGTCCACAAACTTAACGTTGGGTAAATGTCTTATAACTTCTGTTTCCTTTCATGGAACACCTTGATATTTCATACATGCATTCCTCAGATGACCCTCTATCATGCTGTAGCAAATCCATGACCCACCTCCAAACCCTTACCCCAAGGTCAAGGTCACGGTCACAAACTTAGCACATTCATAAACTTAACGTTGGGGTAAATGTTGTTTAGCTTCTGTTACTTTACAGGGAACGCTTTGATATTTCATACATGCATTCATCTGATGATCCTCTATTGTGCTACAGCAAATTCATGACCCACCCCCCACCCCTTTCCCCAAGGTCACAAGCTTAGCACATTCATATATGCATTCCTCATGTGAATAGCTATCATCTTCGTGCGTTCATAAACTTAATGTTGGGTTAAATTTTGTTTTACTTCTGTTTTCAGGGAGCGCATTGATATTTCATACATGCATTCATCTTAATATGCTATATTATGCTATAGCAAACCCACGACCCACCTTGCACCACTGACCCCAATGTCAAGGTCCACCGCACGCCCCTTAACCCAAGGTCAATTATATATAATATTCTTGTTTTTTTATGCAACTGTGCCAAGTTTGAGTGAAGGCTGCCAACAGGCGAGCTTCGTTGTCTTCTGACAACTCTTGTTTATTTAAATGATGTAGTAGACTTATTGACATAACCATATTAATGACATGAGTCATTTTTGAATGATGTACAAAATGGGATAGAGAGCAAACACAATTGGAAAGAGGGTTTTAATGGAAATTGATTTTAACAATTTAAGTTTAAATTTAACAATTTTATTTTCCAGTGATAACGTTATTATTTGTCAAATTTAATGGCGTGCATTGTGAACATGTCCCATTGTCATCAGTCACGAAGTATGCTGTCAAAGTACTAGTAGTCACCAACACGACTGATGCGTATCAATTGTGATGCGCTTCATTGACGGCATAAAGTGGGATCTCAGTATTGCAAGCTCGCAACGAGTACATGCCAAATAACAATGTTTGGTCCCTGGCACAAACCTTCATATTGACATTACAAGTCCCACTGATGTAGTAAGTAGGTAATTAAGACTGCTAATAGTGAGTACCACCTCTATATAGTGCTTTTTACAGCCTGAAATTGTTAATTTAATTCAAAATTCATATCTGTATATTTCAATTTCAGTAATGTTGACCTGTCGGTAATTGACATTAATCTCACATCGCATATCCAGTTAACTTTGTTTGCATGTCAGTCACAATTTATAAATCGTTAAATGTTGACAATTAGCCTGAATGAATTGAAGACTCTTTATTTACTTATGTACATATGTAATTACTAAACTATATTAATAAATTACGGCATTTATTTGAATGATGTTGAGTGATAACAGTCCAGGGAGCTTTAATCCTTTCACCCCTAAGTAACTGGAATGGATTATGATATGCTAATTTTGCAACCAATCCAACTGTCACAAAATGATTTTCAGACTAGTACATTTCTGAAAAGGGGGTGTTTTTGTTGATATGAAAATTACTTTCAAAAGGTGCAGATCCTGATGAGACGGCTTGTTACAAGCCGGCTCATCTGGGTCTGCACTATTTGCAAACACCGCTATAGTGGGCTGTCGGGTGAAAATGGTTAAATGCATACTCACATAATGCAGCACAATTCGGTGATGGGAGATGCTAGTGGCAATCAAGTGCAGTCGAATGGAGATATGAAACCCATGCTTCTGTCGAGGTTCTGATTAAATAACCTCGCTATAATGAAATGAGACTGTACTTCTAACAAACTGACCCTTATCAAATCTCAGGAGCATGCTAGCAGATTGGGAGCTAGACTGGTCACTATTTAAAGCCGATTTTACAAGCTGTAGATGACCAGTAGCTGATTTCACCAACATTGCAAAGTATACTTATCTAGCAAAGTATACTTTGAGGGAGAAATTTTCAATTTAAGAATAAATTTATTAAATTTGTATTATACTGAATTTATTACATTATCACAGCCATTACAATATATATCACCAACCACCCATCAAATCTCAGATGTCGTTTGAATTTTAGAAATTGTAAATACAGTCAAACTTCATTAGGTCGAACAGCCTGCGGGGTTAAGTTTTACGATACGATACGTCCGATACGATCATGTGAAAGCATCTCTGATTTTGTACCTATTGGCATTTGCGTAATTTCAAATATTTATCTAATCAAATATGAATTTTTGCGAGTGAATATGTATTTGCCATAAAATGATGCGCATGCTTGTAGGTATAAAATTACATCGCTCGTCATACACTGATAAATCAATAGATGCATGCCCAGTCGCCCCATCACTACTTCAGACCCGGAACCACATTCACTGCATATCATAATTTACTATGACCTGGAACCCAGTACAAGTTATACATGAAAGTTATACACGTCCGGTATTGAAAAAGATCTGTAAAATATGTTTTGCTTATACATGTATGGCGAATAAATCGGATGACACATCACACTCATTACTGATCATAGTAAAAACAGTTCATGTTGATTTACAACTTAAAAGGCCAGATGCTTGGGTCATTAATTAAAACTGAGCGCTATTTAATTCTACATGTCCCATAAATTACCACTTTAATTAACTCACAACTTTGCCGACATTGGTCAATGCATAATTAACACGTATGCTGGTCACGACTGCCGTTATTGTATACGCTCAAATGACCACTTGAGATTTGTTTGACAACTGGTTAACAATAGGTGTGAAAGTCAATCAACTAGTCTGGAGACAATAGTCTGACATGTTCGAGTTTTTGTGGTGTTTATAGTGGATTTATACACGACCGGTTGTTCGACTTTCACAAGTTCGACCTATACCGGGTAGTTTTAACGTATTTATATAGGAATTCTGCCGGGACCTAAAGGCTACTTCGAGGCAAGCATGGCTGACGAGTTTACCAGGGTTCGACCCATCGAAGTTCGACTGTACATCTATGACAAAGGAAATGCTTGCATACAAGGGCTGATTAAAAAGTAATACAAATTGGTCGGCTGTTTAAAAAATGTTCATTTTCAATCATTCATGTGCTTAAGGCATCCTTTACGTACTTTAGACGCTTGTCTTCATTAACCACAACAATAAGTACCAAATAGTGAACCTGTTCCACCATATTGGCACATACTAGTACATGTAGTATTAAAAAAAAAGCCTTCCCTAAAAAAAGCCTTCCCTCCCTACCAAGTTTTTTTCTGCCAGACCGTTGCCCACATCACAGGTTTTTGTTATATGCCTAAGGCAGATAATTCATGCTTAAGTCGTCAGACATGTGATTGTCCCTTCAACTGCAAATCAAATAATATACCATAATCTTTTTTTCAGAATTTAATAGTGACATACGTCGGCATGATGCTTGGAGGAGACTATATATTTAGCTGGCCCAATTTTATTGGCTTAAATATCAGGTAAGAACAACTTCGTACAGTAAGACCAATCTTAACTGGAGAATGTGTCTAACCCTTAGAATGCGGGAAACAAAAATTGTTGTCTGCATATTTTGTCTGTTTTTCTGAATAAAAACATGGTTTGACATCACATTAGAATCATTTCCATTGGAAATGATTCTAAAAGTGATATCAAACTATCTTCTAATGAGAAAAATGTAAAATATAAAAGAAACAGCAAACGACGAAATATAATTCAGCACTGTATGGGTGTTCACTAATTTATCTCTAATGATATTGTTGGTTCATGATCTATCAGCATGGAACCATGTTGTGCAATGCTTGTATATAGGATTCTGACAGGGCTTCTAAACTTTTCAGTTTGTCGGTTCTGGACCGAATTTTGAAACCTCAGACTGATTGAGATTTGCAAACTATCCTTAAAATTCGGTCCGAAAATAATGAAATCCGGCTGCTATTTCTCAATGCACGCTCCGAATGCCCAAAATAATACACAACATCTCACTGGTTTATTGGTGTGACGTGTGAAGTTACACACCTCGATAACCGTGGGTGGAAGGTGGGTGCAAGTGATGGGTAATTTAACGATCGGGGTTCATCCTTACCGGAATTCTGACTGGAGACCTGGTTTGACCCTCACATACGTCTTTGGCATTTTGTATGTGACAGTTGAATCTGGTTATACCCCTTATGTGAGTATTACGATTATTCGTAATCTTATTTTAGGGGAAGGGGCCAAATGACTTGGTGTAGTATGGACCTGGCACCAGGTCAGGTTATTCTAATTTCAGAGCTGAATATATTGTTTCTCGATGTAAATATTCCGTTCTGATTTTGGAAATTTCCCCCCCAATGCAGCAGGTTAAAATGGGATCGAACCCGTTTGCCCGGCCTTACATGACCTTAGCTGTTGATAGGCCGTTAAACACCAATAAACAAACAAACAAACAAACACCTCGATAACCATGATAACGGATATCCCGATTAGCGGCCCAAATACACAGCTGCCACGTGCCTCGTGTTACCAGATAGTCAATTAGGGTTTTGCGTCACCAAATATTTATGACATGGCCATCGATCGATCGTATTTAAAAACGCACAAACAAAGCGAAACAAAATAACATGATGTCACATTTATGTAAAAATCACACTGTTTAGTTCGGTTATACATGTATACAACCAAGAGCTATACTGGTCACAATTCCTATAAGCCCTATTTCTCCAGACAAATAAGAAAAGCACTGCACACATTACCAGTCAATTCAGACTCCCAAAATCAAACATTGTCCGGTCATTAACCTGATCAGCTGGCAATTGCCAGGTAACAGCTGTTCCATTTACCTCTTTATAGTTGTGGCTAGTTGATATTATCATTATTTACTTGACAAAAATACAATTATCTTGCTTCCCTAACAGTTAATAATTGTTTGTGTATGCTGGTACACCAGAATTATGGTAAAACATTACAATTTTTAAACTTGATTAACTATTTTATCGTGTGTGTCCAATTGATGTAACAGCCGATTTACGATATCGCATCGAAGAGCCTGTGTGTATTAAATGTTTCAAACACGACCATACATTGACCATAAAAGACGGTTCAAATGAGTGGTCACAACATACGCTTCAGATAAACTGCAGAAAGCACAAAAGTTAGCCAAGCTGTGGAGGCGAGATGTAACCTAATTTCGTCTGCACCCATTAGCCGACAGATTTTCAGTTTTGAGAGTGGAGGGTGGTATCTGGTAACACAAATCGTACCGGCTCCTTCGGGCCGACAATTACGTCTGGACCGATTGGCATTCTGAAATTTTAGAAGCCCTGTATAGGAATTACAGTGGAATCTTTATAAACCGTACACCTACATCTACACATACGAGAGACATGCCATGTGATTTTGTACCTGTGTACATCTGTGTAATTTCATTAAATATGTTTACAAAATTTACAATATTTTTCATAAATAAAGTTAAAAGTTGACGAAATGTTCAGATTTCATGTGGAACTTGTCAACTTCTGACGCCATTTACAGAAAATATTGTAAATTATTAAACGTATTTTGGACATCTGCGTAATTTCATTAAATATGGTTACAAAATTTACAATATTCTTCATAAATAAAGTTAAAAGTTGACGAAATTTTATGTACTCTGAGAATTTTGTCAACTTTTGACGCCATTTACGGAAAATATTGTAAATATTGTAAATTTTGTAAACATATTTCATGAAATAAGACATGTCCGAAGGTACCAAATCACATGGCATGTCTCATAATTATGACTGGAGAAATGGAGATTATGACTTTTACGACCAGTGTAGATCCAGATCAGCTTGATCTACAGTCTGATCAGGATTTACACTGTTCGCCATTCCATCAATGAAGCAACCGTCTTCTAACAAGGAATATAGATTGTAATCAGGCTACAGGAGTGTGCTATTTGATCACAAGCTACACGCATCACAAATCCCATAAGCCCCATTTCTCCAGTCACATTTGACTTATATTTCAGTGTAATAGGCAGCCTCATCTACACCTACCTGGCCTTTATTTCAGTGTAATAGGCAGCCTCATCTACCACATCAATCTGACCTGTATTTTCTGTATTATAGGCATCCTCATCAAACACATACTGACCTTTATATCCAGTGTAATAGGCAGCCTCATCTACTCCTACCTGGCCTTTATTTCAGTGTAATAGGCAGCCTCATTACACTGATCTGACTCTGTATTTCAGTGTATTTAGGCAAATGCCTCATCTACACATATATGACCTTTTTTTCAGTGTATTAGGCAGCACTCATCTAAACATATCTTTGACCATTTTTGCTGTGTATTATGCAGCTCATTCTACACATATATGACGTATTTCGTGTATTAGGCAGCCTCATCTACACCTATCTGGCCTTTATTTCAGTGTAATAGGCAGCCTCATCTACACATATCTGACCTGTATTTCAGTGTAATGGGCAGCCTCATCTACACATATCTGACCTGTGTTTCAGTGTAATATGCAGCCTCATCTACACATATCTGACCTGTATTTCAGTGTAATAGGCAGCCTCATCTACACATACCTGACCTGTATTTCAGTGTAATAGGCAGCACCTACATGACCTTTATTTCAGTGTAATAGGCAGCCTCATCTATACATATCTGACCTTTATATCAGTGTAATATGCAGCCTCATCTACACATATCTGACCAGTATTTCAGTGTGATAGGCAGCCTCATCTACACATATCTGACCTGTATTTCAGTGTAATATGCATATCTGACCTTTATTTCAGTGTAATAGGCAGCCTCATCTACACATATCTGACCTGTGTTTCAGTGTAATATGCAGCCTCATCTACACATATCTGACCTGTGTTTCAGTGTAATATGCAGCCTCATCTACACATATCTGACCTGTATTTCAGTGTAATAGGCAGCCTCATCTACACATATCTGACCTGTATTTCAGTGTAATATGCAGCCTCATCTACACATATCTGGCCTTTATTTCCGTGTAATGGGCAGCCGCATCTACACATATCTGACCTGTATTTCAGTGTAATATGCAGCCTCATCTACACATATCTAACCTGTATTTCAGTGTAATAGGCAGCCTCATCACACATATCTGGACCTGTATTTTTCAGTGTATTTGGGCAGCCTCATCTAACATAATTCTGCTTTATTTTCCGTGTAATGGGCAGCCTCATCTACACATATCTGGCCTTTATTTCAGTGTAATGGGCAGCATCATCTACACATATCTGGCCTTTATTTCAGTGTAATAGGCAGCCTCATCTACACATCTGGCCTCTATTTCAGGGTTACTATGTTGTAATATGCAGCCTCATCTTCACATATCTGGCCTTTATTTCCGTGTAATAGGCAGCCTCATCTACACATCTGGCCTCTATTTCAGTGTAATATGCAGCCTCATCTACACATATCTGGCCTGTATTTCAGTGTAATGGGCAGCCTCATCTACACATATCTGGCCTGTATTTCAGTGTAATGGGCAGCCTCATCTACACATATCTGGCCTTTATTTCAGTGTAATAGGCAGCCTCATCTACACATATCTGGCCTTTATTTCAGTGTAATAGGCAGCCTCATCTACACATATCTGGCCTTTATTTCAGTGTAATAGGCAGCCTCATCTACACATATATCACGTTCGGTAAGAAGAAGCCTGCTGCAGTTGTCCCAGTGCCAAAAGAAGGAAAACAGAGACTGGAGACTGTGTAGCGATAGTGCTAGTATTTCTAGTTTATACTACATGTACTAAAATTGTTAGCATGTATACCAAGGGGTATTTAGTTTTCACCTTTCCGTCTAATCATCAGTCCGTTCATTCGTTCATCTATCAGTCCGAAACACATAAACGTAACATTTTGAAAGTTGAATTAAAGATTTTGTTTGTCAGTCCAGGCGACGACCAGCGGTATCCGTGAGCCCCTGCTCACTTGCTCTAGTTTAATAAGAAATGAGGCATATAGGCTATCTTCTTATTAAATCAGTCAAGTTTAATAAATATCATATTCATTCCACACAAATTAGGTTTTATTTATTGCACAAGCATAACATCATACAGTGAAACTATTGATCACCTAGCATGTGTTCTGTGTCAGTGACCTGTACATATTTATCCCCTCGCCTATAGGCAGGCAGGAAGGAATATAGCGATGACCCATGTAAGTATACAAAGGCTACAAAAAATTAATGTTTAGATTCTCATCCGCGACAGCCCCTAATAAAACGGCCCGCCAGAGGGTTTTTTATTAAAAGAAAACATTTGGTAACATTTACGAAAATATGGTCCGCGTATTATACTGCTCCCACAGATTTTCACCAAAAATCGTGAATGTAAATCTCCGCGAATATTTCCACATTTCCTAGCAGATTGTTAAAAATATTTTGCTAATAGAGCCTCTTTTTAATTATATTTACCTTTCCCATATATCTCCGTATCATTTGGTGACACTAGTTAATCCTGGTTGTTTTGAAGGAACTATATTGATACGTGTTCTGCGTTGTGTATTCCAGTAGCCATACCGGTAATATCATTCTATAATATATGAACAGTTTGAAAACTCGTACAAAACAGCTTCGGGATAAATTCACAACACCATTATCTTCTAGTGTTTAACCGACTCTGAATGGTCTAAAGTGACACGCCTGTGACAAGTCAGCTTGTTGTGTTATCGAGTTCAAAGAGATGCCGCGGTGTCAATTTGAAGCAAGTGTAAAGAACATGCCGTGGGCACTTTAGTCGTACCGATAATTCAAAGATTAACACACACGATTGCTGACGTCATTCGCGCATACACCACGGCTTGTGTTTTCTGAATGGGACCGCTATCCTGACAAATCACAGCTTATTGCATCAGTGGGAAGTCTAGAAGACCAATTTGTGGATTATCGTCAAGGTTTACAATGTTCGAAATTGACTCAATAAAATATTGATTAATACATCAGCGGACAATGCGAATCAGTACTAGGCCGTTTATATACCCAGGGTGAACACATATCTCACACACAACTGTTGTTGATTTACTTAAAAGTTAAATGGGGGATTATGATTGACACAGCGAGGTAAGCCCAATGTACAGTGTATACCGCTTCGTTCGCCGACAAACTCGTCCACTATTTGGAGTTGGTTTGCGGACGAGTTTTCAAAGGACGAAATTGATCCAGCAGTTCTGTTTCCGGGTCAACAATGGCCAAGAAAACATATTATTTCCAAAATTGGTCGCGAAAGTTAATAGCGCACGTCGTCATACCGCGAACGATAATCGTCGCGAATATGGCCAGGTTAAAAAATCGCGAAATTTAGTTGGTTTACAGTAGTTGTTGTTGTAAAGTCACGAAAGGTCTCTGCATTTGGGTCTACAGTGTTGAAGGATTGGGTGGGAGTGAAAGCGCCTCCCAATTCAAATTTTGTTGATCTCTATAATTACAGTCAAACTTGCATTAAGCGACCATCCAAGGGAGACACCAAAAAGGGTCGCTTAGAACAATGGTCTCTTAACACAAAAACGAAAAATAAAATGGAAATCCGGGTACTGGTATGTCCGGTTATATGGTTTAATATTCGGAATCAGGAAATCGCGATTATTAAACATTAACATAGAAATAAATACATTAGAATATTACCGGTAATGTTTAATGTGCACTTTTCTGAATTATTCAAGCTTTATTTCATTAAAATAGATGAAAGAATTTGAATGTTATTGCAAAATAAAATCGCCCAGCTGAAATCGCAAATAGGCATGACTTAATTCCCTTTAATAATCACTAAGAGCGAGTTTGAGCTTAAACAATGGTTACTATAGTTGAACTATAGTTCAACTAAACAACCGCGAACGCAGACTGGTTCGACCAGTGACGTCATATTTCTACTATTGTTCGACTTGCTAAAAGACGCCTGTTCCTCCAGTTTCAAGATGGCGGCGAATAGGTAAAAAGTTCTAGAGAGCGGGAAATTTACATGGAAATTCTCTACTAGACATGCGCAACGCATCGACTATAGTTCAACTATAGTACGAACCCGAACTCGCTCTAAGGAAACTAGCGATTCAAAACAAGGTTTCAGGTCAATAATCATAAACAATGCAACATTCATACTTTGACATTGACAGGGGATTTGTTTCCTTTGTTTGTCACACGCTTTAGGCTAATTTCACCTGGAGAAAGTGACATCCTGTCAATTAATGGTCGTTTAATAGAAACTAAAATTGCTTTTGTTTACAAAATAAGTGACTGGTGGTCGCGTTAAGGGAAAGTTGTTTAATACACTGTCATTATTATATAGGCCAAATGGTCGGGGGGAATTGAAAGTGGTCGCTTAAGACAAAAGTCGCTTAATGCAGGTGGTCGTTTGTGCAAATTTGACTGTACTTTTTTCGGGGGTGTTTGATCGCAAGACTGTAGCTGATAAATGCCTCTTAGGGCGTGACATGTGGGTCACTGCCAACTTGTTCTGATAAAAAAAAAAGCGTCAAGGTCTTATTGCTGACCAAGAGAGTTTGATCAACGAGTGTGCAATACAGATACTGTAGATCTACTACCTGGTTCTAGGCATGGATAATGTCATTTGTGTAGCAGAATATGTAGAGAAATGACTGGCACTACTTCAGTATGAACATGTTATTACAAAACACTATTGCATGCAACTGCACCTTGCCGTTCAGCACCTCATTTTAGTATTGCCTGAAAATAAAAAATAAAAGTATCCCACCCGCCCCATTTTTCCCCAAAATTTGGATGAAAATCTAAAGATTTTGTAGCCTTAGTAACACTTTCTGTATTCATTATTTCTCTTTAATGCCTTCTCAGATTTGATAATATTGTGATATAGACAAAAATGGCACTATATTTGAAATGATTAAAATTTAAAACATGATTGTATTCAATCGATGTGTACATTCTATATCTATATAGGCAGTGTTATTGTCTCACTGTAGGGAACGTAAAACTCAAAATGTAACATATTCCCATAATGTTCTTCATAGCCTATTAGGGATTTCGTGTTTGGTGCCAAAATCAAGGCATTAAAGAACAAAGGAAATAAATCATAATTTTCAATTTCAACACATTTTTTGTCGCGCCTGCTTTAGCAGAAGGCGCGACTATTATGGAAGGGGATATCCGCCACTACATTGCATGCTGCTTCATGACAATGCAGTCGACCATTGTTACATGTCATCCTGCACTGCGGCTACTCGTTACTGCTTAATGACAACTCCATTGTGCATTATTACATTTCACATTGCATACCTCGATTGGCTATTTCACATTGTTACATGTCATCCTGCATCTTGGCTATGCCATAATGCTTAATGACAACTCCATCTTGCATTGTTACATTGCATACCTCGATTGACTATTTCACATTGTTACATGCCATATTCTGCCATGTGTCATTCTGTTTACTGCTTGCTGGGATGCGTATATGACTATATGGATTCCGCCGAATGACGCATGCAAGCACGCAGAATGGCCCATGTCAGAAATGGCCGAATGAGGGATGCCAGCATCGCAGTAAGCAGTAGGCCGAATGAAACTTGGCAAAATGTGCAACGCCCTCTGTTGTCATAATGGGAACGATTCCATTATGACGCCAGGTGGCGCTAAAAAATAAGTACAGTAGTCATATACGCATCCCAGCAAGCAGTAAGCAGAATGACACATGGCAGAATATGACATGTAACAATGTGAAGTAGCCAATCGAGGTATGCAATATGCAATGTAATAATGCAAGATGGAGTTGTCATTAAGCAGTATTGTATAGCCAATATGCAGGATGACATGTAACAATGTTAAATAGCCAATCGAGGTATGCAATGTGAAATGTAATACAATGTAATGCACGATGGAGTTGTCATTAAGCAGTAACGAGTAGCCGCAGTGCAGGATGACATGTAACAATGGTCGACTGCATTGTCATGAAGCAGCATGCAATGTAGTGGTGGATATCCCCTTCCATAGACTATAGTCACCGCTTTTTCCATCGTCATTTTCGTCCGCGTTGTCGTCGTCATCCGAAATGTCAAAAAGTTTGTACAAGCGTCGTCATCATGGTATAACAATCATAATATTACTTAACGGATTGGTGGGTGGCAGGTGGGAGCACGCGATGGATAATTTAACGATCGGGGTTCATCCTTACCGGAATCCCGACTGGAGACCTGGTTTGGCCCTCACATACGTCTTTGGCATTTTGTATATGGTTATACCCCTTATGTGAGTATTACGATATTCGTAATCCTATTTCAGGGGAAGGGGCCAAGTGACTTTGGTGTGGTATGGACCTGGCACCAGGTCAGGTTATTCTAATTTCAGGGCTGAATATATTTGTTCTTGATGTAAATGTTCCGCTCTGATTTTGAGATTTTCCCCCCAATGCAGCAGGTTAAAATGGGATCGTACCCGTTTGCCCGGCCTTACATGACCTTAGCTGTTGATAGGCCGTTAAGCACTAATAAACAAACAAACAAACTTAACGGATTGCTTCAATATTTGTACACTTGATACATATGAGCATTTGGAACACACTCATGCCGCCGTTAACATGACCTTGACCTTTTTTATGCCCCCGCGACCAAATGGTGAGGGGGGCATATAGCGTTACCGGCGTCCGTATGCAATCAAAACCTTAACGCTCAGGTAAATGGCTTATAATCTCTGTTTCCTTGCTCGGATCTGCTTCACATTGCACACACGCATTGCTCCAATGGTCCTCTGCCACCCTGTGAAAAATCCCGCCCCCGCTAAGCCCAGGGTCAAGGTCACAGACTTGGTGAATTCGAAACCTTAACGCTCGGGTAAATGGCTTATAATCAAATATGCCTCGTTTTCTTTGGCTGCCAGCGAGAGAGCATTCATGTGCCGACAGGCCACATTTCTAGTTTATCTTCACATGTTTTTCTTGCATCAAAAAGATTGTACAAGCTCCTTCATCATGGTATAACTTTAATAGTACTTGACGGATTGCTTCAATATTTGGATGCTTAATATATGTGAGCATTTGCAACACACTCATGCTGCCGTTAACATGACCTTGACCTTTTTTATATTCACATTTTTGTTGAAACACTTTACTTTAGTCTCTTTACAAAACTTAACATCAGAGAAATCGGTTATAACTTCTATTTCCTTGCTCGGATCTGCTTCACATTTCACACACATATTGCTCCAATGGACCTCTACCACCTTGTACCGTTTGTGCCGCCTTCGCTAAGCCCAGAGTTAAGGTCACAAGCCCACACACTTCGAACATGTTTGCATATTTAGGGGTACCTGGGCCCATGTGGGGGGTATTCCGTAAGCCTTGCTTACTGACGAATCTAGTTTGCGGAAACACTTAGCCATTTGTTTGTTCAAAAAGTTTGTACAAGTTTCTTCATCATCGTATAACATTAATGTTACTTGAGGATTGCTTCAGTGTTTAGACACTTGATACATGTAAGCATTTGGAACACACTCGTGCCACCATTGACATGACCATTACTTAAATAATACAAAAGCTACTTCACCGACGCACTTCTGTGTGGTAGGAAGTTATGTAAATTACTATATGCCAAAGAGCAGTGGGTGGGTGAGGTAACTGTAATAGATAAATTCTGCATACCAGAAGCTGATTTCACCAAAATTGCTAAATGTACTTATCTAGCTAAGTACATCTTGAGAGAGCAATTTTCAATTTATGCATAAATTAATGAATATTTTTATTTAATGAAATAAAATATTTTCTATAAAAAAAATGGCTATGATAATGTAATAAATACAGTATAATCATTCTGCGTATTTTAAATCATGAAATACAAATGGGCATTAGGTCTATATGAAATAATGCATTTCAGTACAAATAAATAAAGTGTACTGAGATAGATAAGTGTACTTTGCAATTTTGATGAAATCGGCTACGGGTCCGAGTCTTTCACCCATGGTATATTATGCAGTCATTTAACCCTTACTACGCTGAATTAAATGTTGCCGTCTGCTGGAAAATTTTTATTTTCAATATTTCTCGACAAAAAGCTGGTTTTGACAGCACCTGAGAATCGTCTCCAGTGGAGACGATTCTCATGTGCTGTCAAAACCAGTTTTTTGTTAAGAATTAAAGCAAAAATTAAAAACAGCAGACGGCAATTTCTGTCCACAGCGTAGGAAGGGTTAATGGCTGATTGCGATGTGATAATCTTCACCTAGTGAACTACATGTATTTTGAAATATGGAATCCCGGCTGATGAAAACTGGCCTTACAATGTTTGCCACCAGCTTATTGCCAGATCAGCCTGCACATTCGGCTGACTAAGTAGACCGTATCTGATCCTAACTCAGGATTAACCCATACAATGCTGAATTAGATGTTGTCGTCTGCTATGTATACCCCAAGCATACAGAGTATGTCCATTCGGACGCCTGTCCCAAGAGCAAGGCCAAATGACTTAGAATATTTGGTGGTCAGAATACGCGTCGGGCGGAGGTATCCGTGAGTCCCTGCTCACTTGCTCTAGTTGTGTTTTATTTTCCATTTTTCTCATCAAACACATGCTTTGACAGTGTGTTAGAATCATTTCCAATGAAAAAAACATGTTTTTATTGAAAAATAAGACGATAATATGAAACAACAGCAGACAACAATTTTTGGTTCCAGCGTTTTAACACTTTCAACACAACAGAGCTCTTTAGTGGTGTCTGCAAACAGTGTAGATCCAGATGAGCCGGCTTATAAATAGACTAGTCTGAAAATCATTTTGTGACAACTGGATTGGTCAGAAAATTAACTCGGCACAGTCCATTCCAGTTACTTAGTGTTTAAAGGGTTAAGTGTTGAAGGTGATGCAGTAAGATCATGTCAGTTACTGAATGGCGATCAGCATGGGCCCTGATCTGGGGCCAGGGTGATAACACATTGTAAGGTAATTTTGATCAACGAACGGCCCATATATAAGAATGTGACGTATATGTGCCAATAATCATGTTATAGATTACTAGTTGTGCAATCATAGAAATGACAGAGCAAATGGGAAATTTAGTTCCTCATTTGGTCTTGAATTTTTGTCAACAGTTAAAAGTTGTTTTTATCATTGTTTTCAAAGATTGCTAAGACAAAGTATGTGTGACGTCGTATTTCTTAGTGTTTTTTTTGTGGCTGTTTAATAGCATCCATTACTGCTGTTTAATGTGTATAATCAATGACAGCATTGTCAATACCACCAGATATATTGAATCCAGTTTATCAAATGTCGGAGTGTCGTGTAACTGTCTAATTGTGTAATGTAAGTGTACTTGTAAATACAGATGTGTGCATTGTTATGATTTTCTACACTACATGGAAGCTGTTCAGTGTTTCTTTTGTGAATGATGTCACATTAACATAATGAAAGTACTGCTACCACTGCCTGAAATAAGGAACGGACATATAGCACGTGACCTTCATTTTTCGCCGGGTTTTTTGAAGAAAAAAAATCCTGGCTATTAAATTTGCGAAAGCTGGGCGGGCGGCGGCCGGTGGCGTCCACAATGTTAAGTTTTTGTGTTTTGTCCATTTGTCTGTTACTGTACCACCTAGAACCACTTCACTTGCGCAGGTTCATAACCAACGGGTGCCCATCACATACCACTATCCAACATGTGACCTTTTTAGCTCACCTGAGCGAAGCTCATGTGAGCTATTGTTACCGCAATGTGTCCGTCGTCCGTCGTCATCAGTGAACATTTTCAAACGTCTTCTCCTCGGTAACCATTGGGCCTATAGTCGCCAAACTTCAATGTCATGGTCCTTAGGTAGGGGGATTAGAAAATTGTTAAAATGACGTCATTACGTAATCCAAGATGGCCGCCGTCTAAAAATATCACAAATTCTTCAAAAATCTTCTTCTCAAGAACCGCCAACCGGATTTCGACAAAACTTGGTAGGAATGATCGATGTACAATGCTCTTTCAAAGTTGTTAAAATGGTGACCCCGGGGTAAAAAATGGGCGTGGCCCGTGTGGTCAAATTGTTGTCAAATTTTATTTTTGACTGAATATGGTCATGTCATATATCAAATTGAAGGTATCAACGAGGCGATCACTCTGGTGCATTTTTTGTTGAAATCGGATGGTTATGTGATCCAAGATGGCCGCCGAAAGGTCAAAAGGTCGTTCTTTTATTAGAGATTTCAAAATTCTTCTTCACATGAACCGCTTGGCCCATGGTAGCAAAACTTAAAAGTTATGATCCATGGGTGAAGCCTTTTCAGTTTTGTTAAAATGGAGGTCATCGCTAATCCAAGATGGCCTCCGTCTAAAAATAGCATAAATTCTTAAAAAATCTTCTTCTCATGAACCGCTAGCCGGATTTCGAATAAACTTGGTAGGAATGATCAATGTACAATGCTGTTTCAAAGTTGTGAAAATGGTGACCCCCGCGTCAAAAATGGGCGTGGCCCGTGGGGTCAATTGGGGTCAAATTTTATTTTTGACCGAATATGCTCATGGAATATATCAAATTGAAGGTATCGATGAGGCGATTGCTCTGGTGAAATATTTGTCGGAATTGGATGATTATGTCATCCATGATGGCCACCAAAAGGTCCATTTATTCAAGATTTTGAACGCCTTTTTCTCAGGAACCACATGGCCGATGCTGGCCAAACTTCATAGGAAGTTAAGATCCTTGGGTGAAGCATTTTCAGATTTGGTAAAATGAGTCATCGCTTAATCCAAGATGACCGCCATCTAAAAATAGCACAATTTTTTTAAAACACATGAACTCAATGTCACATTCTCCTCGGTGTTCATGGAGTCAGGTGAGCGAATTAGGGCCATCATGGCCCTCTTGTTTTTTTACCTATGCCTATTATTTCCGCGTAATCGATTTAGCCATTTCAATGTTAAGTTTCGTCTTTTGGTCCATTTGTCTGTTACTGTACCACCTAGAACCACCATACTTGCAGAACTTCATAACCAACGGCGCCCATCACATACCACTATCCAATGTGGGTGGCAGGTGGGAGCATGTGATGGATAATTAAACGATCAGAGTTCATCCTTACCGGAATCCTGACTGGAACTACCATACTTGCACAACTGCATACTGAACAACGGATGTACATTACATACCACTATCCAACATGTGAACTTTTTTTTACCTTGACCTATTTTCTCCACGTAAAAGACTTAGCCATATGTTAAGTTTTCTTGTTTAAATCCGTTACTCACTTACTTTACCACCTAGTACCACCATACTTGCACAACTACCACATACCACTATTCATCATGTGACCATTTTTTACCTATTTTTTCCGCGTAAACGACTTAGCCATCAGACAGCACCAATTTTCACTCGTATCTTGTACTAATATGACAGCCTGCAACTGCAAGTAGGCTTTCTCGTACACAGGCTTCTTATGCCATCTTCGGCCATTGACAGTTGTCACTTTCAATCGTGGTGATAATAACATTAATAGCCAATTATCTGTTATCTAATTATCTATGCCGTGAAGAAAACCCGTCCATCGTTTAACTCAGCTGATTACCTCATCTCATTGTCCGAAATGTCAAAAAGTTTGTACAAGCTTCGTCTTCATGGTATAACTTTAATATTACTTATCGGATTGCTTCAATATTTGGACACTTGATACATGTAAGCATTTGGAACACACTCATGCCGCCATTAACATGACCATGACCTTTTTGACCTTCACATGGTTGTGGAAACACTTGGTCATTTTTTGTGTCAAAAAAGTTTCTTCAAGCTTAACCTTTTTCTTGTTTTAAGCATGCACTTCTCTGACATTTTTTGTGATGCTTACTTTAGCACATGTTATGGTCAAATGCCTCGTAGGCGCGACACCGCTTCCGTGGCGGAATTCTTGTCTAATGTTCTGCCATGGGCCTTTATCAAGAAATTGATAGGGCCTTACAATGTAAATTGTACGTGAGTGAGAATAAAATGGGACTAGTTACTGATCTGTGACTGAAGAATTAGAGCTTATGACACGTGTGGCCAGTATAGCTCCTGATGTAGTAACACATTCTTGCAGCCTCATACAGATATATAGTAAATACATTAGTCGAGACGTGGGACCCCCAAAAATGGGCCAACCTTGCACTAAGGTACTACTAACGTTTTTTGATGGATTTCGGTAGTTTAATATGTCCTTAAACAGAATCCGCCGGATGACACGCTGTCATCCTTGAGCATTTTTTTTTATCGTCGTTTGAAAATGGTCACCAAAATATTTTATTTTTTTTTGTAAAATGCACACATATTATATTACCGATAAATACGTACTAGATTAGATCGCTGTTATATGAATATAACTTTGGCTGTACTTTTATGTCAAGCACTAAATACTATATATATGAATGAATTGTTGAGAAATCATACTCGGGCAAGTTAACTGGATGGGCATGAGCCGTGCTCGGGGACGGCAAATTATACAAATGTTGTAGGCCTACTACTACTCTAAATTCACATCTAGTGTCGATTTACTCACATTTTGCATATATGGTACGATTAACGCAGCTGGTAGTGTACCCATACAACTGCATGCTATGAAAATACAGCTATAAAATCACAGCGTTGTTATAGTCAAATATTACGAGTAATTCCCAGTGTTGTTCAAGTCAACTATAAAATCACGGCGTTGTTCAGGTCAACTATACAATCACAACGATATAACAGTGTCACATATGTGCTGATGAACATCATTTGGCGCTATTATGTAGACATGCGTTATTGCATCGACACATATATTGCATTGCTTTGTATGATAATCTACTTATTCGTATTAAGTACATAAACAAAACTTGAAATCCGCAAGTGCGTATCCAGACGGTACAACGTTCAAAGGATAAACCCTTGGCATATTCATACTAAGCCGCGAAAGCGGTAGTGTATTATTAGTCAGGGTTTTTGTGTCACATTCTTCTATCACAATGTCTACTACGGTATGCATCTTTCCAAACTGCACGCAGGGGACAGTTGTCCTTATATCGTCAGGTCCACAGAGAAAACGGACAATATAGCGGCAAGTAAGTCGCGGGGTCGGTGACACCCTTCATTTAACTCTTGAAAATGAACTTGAGAACAATCCCGATTTGAACATAAAATGTCATAAATCGTGTGTAACTACATACACTTCGAAACAGCATATCAGCAGGTCTAATAAGAGACATGGTCGCATGGAAGAGCGGTGTCACAGAGCACCTCCTATCAGACGCAGACGGTCAAAGTTGCAATCATTTCAATTCAGAAGGCACTGTTTATTTTGCGGTGGTCCATGTGTGCCACGCGACAAAAAGAACCCATCGAGATGGAGAGAAGTAGTACAGTGCAGTACTACAGACATTCCCGGAGGGATGTGCATGAAATCTAAGATTTTGCAAGTTTGTGAGGACAGGGTCGATTCTCAGGCTGCTGATGTAAAAATAATAATCCTTAGCGCATCATCCGATCTTCACGCCGCAGATGCACAATATCACAGGGATTGTTATCTATTATTTATGCAGGAGAAAAATGTTAAGGCGGCACAATCTAACATGTATGCCAACCAAATTGCCAACAATGATGGAGTTTTTCTTCGTCTTGTGGAGATAATGAATGATGATCCAAGTCATATAAGGACATCTGTTGAACTTCACAACCGGTATAATGAGTTGAGCATGGAAATTGATGCACTCAGTCGCAGGGAGATCATTACGAAACTACAGAACCACTTCAGCAACCGTTTGGTGAAACTCGATATTTGCGGTTGTGCAAGTCTATTCTGTTTCAAAGATCACTTGCCTGGTAATCTTCGATTAGAGAAAGTGGATGACAATGAGGAGAAAGTTATGATGGCTAAACTTACAGATAAAATCACTGCCGAATGTCGCGATTTGCCGCGAACACAAAACTATGACATCATGCAAATCAAAGACCATAGAAAACACAAGCTCCACACTTATTTCGTTGATATCAGGCCTAGTTTCTAATGGCAAGGTAAGTAGAGCCTCTATTACCCTCGCACAATCGATCCAAGCTCACATAACAAAGTCATACAATCAAACAACGTTGGGCTTGGCCTTGAAAGTACACCATCGATTCGGATCTAAGGAACTGGTGTATTTATTGCACGAAATTGGGATCACAGTTACATATGACGAGGTTCTAAGATTACGTACGTCGGCAGCAATATACACAGGTTCGCAGCCGTATACACTTAGAGGACTGAATGTAGACGACGGTGGAGAGTTGGCGTCCTGGATAGACAACTATGATCTGAATATAGCCACGCCAAATAGGTGTATGGAAACTCATGCGTTGGTTGTAGAAGTCACGCAACAGCCTACCAATGATGTTGATAAGGAGAATGAAACTGATAGCAACACATCACACCCTGTCATACCAAGGGTCAGTTTGGCGGAAATGAGCGGCGCAAAGATCAGTGAATTGTCGCCCATTGAAGTTCAACATTACGACGGTCCTACAAATCCACTTCCACCTGCCGTCAATGTGCACTCTGGTGTTCCATACAACGTTGTGACACAGATAATGGATGATATTAGCTCATCACTCAAAGCGGATTTGGACTGGCTCACAAACATAGCAGCACATGATGATGATACTGTGCCTGTTGAGTGGTCAGGCCACATGACACATTTGGCAAGAGAGAATGGATTTGTGGCAAAGGCCACCAAATACATGTATGGCCCACTGATTGACTCACCGCCCAGTCACCCAGACACAGTACTCACCAGTTTAGTTTATATAGAAGATTTTTTTAGATCGCATGGGCAGCAGTATGTACACCTGGTAGCAATTCAATTGTTCAAAGTAGCCATTCAAATAAAATGGGCGAACCCGACACGGTGGAAGTATTTGTTGGTCAAACCTGGTTTAATGCACACATTGATGTCATTTCTTGGCTGCATTGGAACCCTGATGAAAGGTCCAGGATTGACCGAGATATTGAGTGTCGAATATAAAGGCATTAACTCCATGATGCTCGGTAAAGCTCTGAGAGGATTTCGTATGGTTGTTGTGGGACTTCTCAAACGCAACATTCTCTCTGGTGCAAGGACAACAGAAGAAATGGATGATATGCTAGCTTCAGCTTGCTCATCAAGAACAGGTCAGCTTTGGGTGGATTGTTTTATCTATCCCACAATCCTAGCACATCTGTTTGTTAGGGCTGAACGTGAAGGGAAGTATGCGCTACACATGTATTGTATGAGTAGGATGCTTCCATATTTCTTCGCAGCTGGACACTGGAATTATGCCAGGTACATCACATGGCATCTAATGGAATTCATGAATTTGGTGGATGATAAAGCATTGGAGATGTTTTATGAAGGCCGGCATGGGTGCCGACATAGGTCTGGGGCATGGAATGGTGTGTTCTCAGACCAGTTTGGGGAACAAACGTACATTAGGTACGGAAAGGCAAGGGTGGTCTAGTTGGAATGACACTCTCTCCTGACCAGGTGGCGAGATGGGTTCTTTCTTACCACATTTGCAACTCTGTGTCCCTGGCTAAGGATGACATGTTTCATGACCGAGATGACGACGAGTACGATCCTACGACAGACAAACACAAGGAAGAGGGGCTACACAGAAGGAAACTTGATGAGATTGACCGGCATAAAATACAGCAGGAATTGTCGAAATACCCCCATCCATTAGAACAACATAACACGGACGTACTGGTGAACATCGTAAATGGACAAGTTGCCGATGAAAAGGTGAATGTTCACTCAGCTGTAGCCATTGGTGAATCAATGGCAGCCGATTTCAAATCACACCTACCCTCTGGATTTTACAATGTCATTCATTCCAAGGTAGTAACGATGGAAACCATGAAGAAAGGGGTGAAACTTGCAGATAGAACCATATACGACATGGAAAAGCTGTACGCACGACTACTTGTAATTTCCCAGAGAAGAGACATTTCCTTGGAGACATTGATGTGTTACGAGCTTGCACCTCTTCCCACAGCTCTATTTGATGAGTTTGGAAGCATGCGAAAGAGTTCTAAGTCCCAACTTTTGCACAGACTAGCAGTTTGGGGGGGGGGGAGGAAACCACTGACCCTGACGCAGAAGTAGTAGATGAAATGCTGTATCACGTCACCAGGCCGAAAACGGGAACAGTTAGACATCTTGTGCAAAACTTTACACGAGCAGTAGAAAAGCGATGCGCCGTGGTTGTTGTTTTCGACAGATATATAGAAGGTTCAATAAAAACGCACGAGCGCGTTAGAAGAACTGGTTCCACTGTGTGTCGAACAGTAAATCTCGCTCTAGAGATGGTCTTGCCAAACAGAGAGACAATAATGAAGCATCTCACAACAAGAAAGAGTTGATAAAAGTGATCATTCGTGCGGAAAATACAATGGCATCTACAAATCCGTGACCTATGGTCGGGTGAAAGACAACGACACTGTACACGCTGCACGAAGAAGCTGATTGTATCATAATCAGATGTGTGAAGTCTCTCGTTCAGGAACAGCAGTGCCAACACATTCATGTCATCTCAGATGATACCGATATATTTGCACTGTTGGTGTACTTTTGCTGGAAGTGGCAGACTCCTGTTCAAATCTGCATGAAGAAGTCGGATGGACGAGTGGTTGACATCAATGCCACGGCTGCAAAGCTTGGAGCGAAAGCATCTCAACTGCTAGCCGTTCATGCAATTACAGGATGCGACACAGTCAGCTACATGTTCGGTAAAGGGAAGGCATCTGCCATCACGTCAATGATAAATCATGATGTTTCCCTGGATTTGCTTGGCGAGACAGACGCACCACTTGATGAAGTGACAGCTGCTGGGGGAACGTTTGTGGGCTTGTTGTACAAAGCCAAAGACACTTCATCATCAATGAATCAGCTTCGGCATTCTATATTCACAAGCAAAATAGCCAACTCCAAAGATTAAGAGTCTGCCACCAACCGATTCCGTGTTGAACGAACACGTGAAGCGTGCTCACTTACAGACAATGCTTTGGAAGGCATCGGATAAGTGCTCACCACCCGATGTGAACATATCAGACTTTGGGTGGGACATAGTTGGCAATATACCCACGCCACGTACTGGCGTGTCTGATGTGGCACAGTCAGAACTGATGCGTGTTGTGGCGTGCGGATGTAGTGCACAAACCGCTTGTTCCAGGCATACATGTTCATGTCATGGAGCAGCATTAGCATGCACGTCATTGTGTAAATGTATCTCCCTTGGAATGTGTAACAACCCACACACCAAACCAGAAGAGACCGACACCGACGACGAAAATGATGAAGGTCGTGATGAGTAATAAAGTCAGTGGCTTATCATGTAATGTGTAAAGTGGTTAGTAATAGCGAACATGGCAAATTAGTTGTAGTTTCAGGTTTTTTTCCAGTATTCATTTAATTGACAGGAACATGCAAGATGCATAATTGTTGCACGCCATATTGAATTTATATGTGGTAAATACATTTATTGTTGTTTTGAATAGCCCAGCACCGTTTTCGAACTAAAAATATGAAAAGAAAAATATTTTCTACAAATAAGAAATTCTGCCGAAATTGGCGGCCATCTTGGACGCCATCTTGAATTTATATATGGAAAATGAATTGATTGCTTTTCTAAATAGCTCAGCACCGTGTTTAAATGAATTGTGAACGTTTTGCGGAAGAAAATAGTGTCTTTTCCGCAAATATAAAATTTTTAGGAAAATGGCGGCCATATTGGACGCCATCTTGAATTTTAAGAAATGCTCAATGATGACAAAGTGTCATCCGACGGATTTCGAATAAGTACATCGTCAGGGACAATAATTCATCAAAAAACGTTAGTAGTACCTTAGTGCAAGGTTCAACCCCATAACGTCCCGACTACATGGTTAGTGCCGTCGAATATAAAATATATTCGGTTGAGCCTTAGACAGCTTTATTGGGGCGAGCTTTAACGAGCCCATATAAAGTTGTAGGGGCGAAACCGAATATATTTTATATTCGACGGCACTAAGCATGTATTTAATTTATACCGCATACCAAACTTAATCGTTTGAACGTGCATGACGTCATGTTTTGAGGGAGTAATCATGTCCCTCGCCATACGTCACAAATCTAGCGACGTCATTCAAAGCAAAATGGCGGCTTCCACGCTAGGGAGATTCGGTATTGTATCTGATTTATTTACGATGAGCTTCAATATTGGCTGGTTTTAGACTACACAGTTGTCATAATAAGCATTGCAATCGTAATGGACATATCCATGTCGTTGGTTACGTCACATATACTGTAAAAATGGACAAAATTCAACTGAACAGACAGCGATTTTGATTTTAAAATTCGCTGCCATCTTGAATTTGCTGTTGAGACTGACCAATCAGAGGCCTCGATTAGATGTCAAAGCTGAAAAAATAAAGGCAAAAACAGCACTTCAGGTATATTAGGTTACTTCAGATATAAACAGCATTTATTCAACCCCCTTTATTATGCTACATGGAGCAAGGGTTGCGTATAAATGCTGTTTGTTAGATGTATGACTTCTGTTTCACCGATTGAAAAAATATTTTTTTATCTAGTATGCGATGGGTAATTTAACGATCGGGTTCATCCTTACCGGAAATCCGACCTGGTTTGGCCCTCACATACGTCTTTGGCATTTTGTATGTGACAGTTGAATCTGGTTATAACCCTTATGTGAGTATTACGATTATTCATAATCCTATTTTAGGGGAAGGGGCCAAGTGACTGGTGCAATATGGACCTGGCACCAGGTCAGGTTATTCTAATTTCAGAGCTGAATATATTTTTTCTCGATGTAAATATTCCGTTCTGATTTTGAGATTTTCCCCCCAATGCAGCAGATTAAAATGGGATCGAACCCGGCCTTACATGACCTTAGCTGTTGATAGGCCGTTAAACACCAATAAACAAACAAACATTATACAGTTCTGATTTTGGGACTTTCCCCCCATCTGCATAGGTGTAATATAGGATTAGACCCTGTTTACCTGTAGCCAATTTCACCAGAATTGCTAAACATACTTATCTTGCGAAGTACACTTTGAGGGAGAAATTTTCAACTTACGGATCAATTTATTAATTTTTATTATACTGAATTTATTACATTATCACAGCCATTTTGGCTGTGATAATGTAACAAATCCAGTATAATAAATCTGCATACTTATAATCATCAAATATATGCAGTTGTTAGTTCTATTATGAAATAATCCATTTCGGGGGGAAATAAATCATTACTCCCTCAAAGTATACTTAGCTAGATAAGTATGCTTAACAATTGTTGTGAAATCGGCTGCTGGCCTAATATGACTGTAGCTGTTCACAGGCCGTTAAACGCCATTATATAAATAAATGAATTACACAAAGGGCAGTTCTTGATCGGACTGATCTGATGCACAGGCTGATCTGGAACTACACTGGTCACAACTGCCATTTCTTTAGTCACAGCCACGTGTAATTAAATTAGTTATTTTATCATTGTAACTGCTCATCATGGAATTATGCGGGGAAATCCAATCATTTTACAATCATCTGCACACAACAATCAGGGTCTACAGTGGCCATCATTTTCATGTACCCTGCAAATAATTTGGGGTACATATTATAGTCATCACCCTGTCCATCTGTTTATAAGTCTGTCTGCTCGTGTGGGTGGCAGGTGTGAGTATGGGATGGGTAATTTTACGATCAGGATTCAAACTCACCGGAATCCCGACCTGAGACCTGGTTTGGCGCTCAGATACATCTTTGGCATTCTTGTATGTGAGAGTTGAATTTGGTTATACCCCTTATATGAGTAATACGATTATTCATAAGCCTATTACTTTTAGGGGAAGGGGCCAAGTGACGTTGGTGTGGTATGGACCTGGCACCAGGTCAGGTTATTCTAATTTCAGAGCTGAATATGTATTTATTTCGATGTGAATATTCCGTTCTGATTTTGTGATTTTCCCCCCAATGCAGCAGGTTGAATGCGAGATTGAACCTGTTAGCCCGGCTTTAAATGACCTTAGCTGTTGATAGCCCGTTAAACAAAATTAAACAAACAAACTATCTACTTATCTGTCTGTCCGACATTTACGTTATTGGCTACCTACTATCTCTGTTACCGTAAGCCAGATGGGCTTGAAACTTTAAATATGTATTTGTCAACATCTGTAGCCGATTTCACCAAAATTGCAAATCATACTTATGTAGCAAAGTGTACTTTGAGAGAGTAACCATTTATTTTGTTATAGAACTAACAACTGCATATATTTGATTATTAAAAGTATGCAGAATTATTATATGAATTTATTACATTATCACAGCCAAAATGGCTGTGATAATGTTTATTAATAAATTCACTATAATAAAAATTAATAAATTTATCTTTAAATTGAAAATTTCTCCCTCAAAGTGTACTTAGCAAGATAAGTATACTTTACAATTTTGGTGAAATAGGCTACAGTATTTGCATCATATAGCCCAGCCATGCGCCCCTGTGGTCAAGGTCAAAACTTAGAAATTTGCGTCAAAGTTTTTGAGGGTACATCCACGAGTGTTACTGATTTTGTGTGATAAGCAGCCATGTGAACAAAATGAAATTATATTGTATTATCGTATTTGTATTTTTTGAATAACACGAGGCAGCTCGTCAGGATCTACGTGGGTCACATGCGGAATAACAGTAAGCACTGTTTGTCAGATGTTTAAAGGTACATACCCACTCAGTAGGCACAAACTGTTCTTTATAGGAATTAAATAAGTGTATAATTGTGTTTTATCCACCAGTTCTAAATACTACGAGTGCCCGCTATACATATATAAACATTTAGTAATATTTATTTTACTGATATTGACTCGCTGTGGTATCAGGCTATTTTCATATGCAAATGAGGCATGGCAATTTAATTTTAATTATTTATACTAATTAAATGCGTTACCTGAAAAACTAATATTTTCGACAGATTATAATGTATGATCATAGCATATCAAAAAATAAATACAGAGAATAAATAGTAATGTCCGTTAACATTTTAAGGAAATGCGGTTATCGCCCCTGATATCAGTATGGATATTTACGTCTGATATAAAATCCAATTAATACGTGGGGTAATGGTGAATGAATGCTTACTCTGCCAGAAAATGTCTCGGATGATGTCTCTGATATATATGAGTGGGCGTGTACCTGTAACTTAGCTGTGTTTCGCTGTTCTGTATCTCTGATTACAAGCAAGTCCTCATGACATATTTTTCCTATCGGTGACCACAGGTTGAAGTAACGGACCGAGGTCTATAAATACATTAAATATGCCTAAAAGCATCAATAAATGAAGAAAAAAAATAAGCTAAAATTATTTGTTTTACTCCCTCCATATACTCCATCTATTGCAATAGATGAAGTATATGGAGGGAGTAAAAAAAAAAATTAGCTTGTTTTTTTTCTTCATTTATTGATGCTTTTAGGCATATTTAATGTACATGTATTTATAGACCTCGGTCCGTTACTTCAACCTGTGTCGGGGACCTACTCAGCATGGCCTTTGACTTGAATGTACTTTTTGTTCTTTATGTTTTATTCATTAAAACACCCATTAGTTTTATCTTGCAGACATGTGTACTAGTGGTAATGGCTGAATTTTCATTCTGTGATAAACTAAATGATTGTATTACATGTATATGTACATGTAGTGGGCCATAGAAAATGAAAGCAAGTGGTAGATCTAGAGGCTTCTATTTATTGTGTTGTTGTTTTTTGGCAATTGATATATGAAATGTACATTAAAAAACACAACAGGTGAATTATGGGATTAAAATGACCTTAGCTGTTGACATGCCATTAAACACCATTATCCCTTTTTATGCTGAGGATACGCCATTATGTTTGCAGAAAATCCTAAATATTTTCCTTCTATGTGCTCAGAAGTATGTCGCCACCTCCATTTGAATTGTCTCATCGACATATGAATTGTCACAACATATACCCCAATGCAGCAGGTTATAATACGGGATCGAACCCGTTGGCCCGGCCTTACATGACCTTAGCTGTTGATGGGCCGTTAAACACCAATACTTCCATTGCGAGATGACAAAAAATAAAAAATATAATAATATTTAATAAAAATCATACCTGTAAAGGTGTATTCCGAATGGAATGGGTTAAATAAATAAAATATATAAAAATAGCAATTTCCAATAACCTCCGCAAGGAAGCATATATAATACACATTATTTTAACGTCACTCTTTTTATTAAATTTTCGACCTCTTGGTCTTTATCAAAATAGTTAAAAACTGTATTGGCAGTTCTATGTGACGTCCATATTGGCTTCGATATGGACATCACATTGGACTGCCAATTCAATTTCTATTTTGATCGAGACCATGTGGTTGAACATTTAATAAAAAAGAGTCGCTTTAAAATAATGTATGTAAAAATACACAACAAATGTCTTAATTGTATCTACATTCATTTTAGGGGTGTGTGGGGATCAGGGGGCCGTTTCACTAAACTTTGTACGACTAAAATGTTTGTAAGTGCATAATTATGATAGTCTGTAAATTTCACATTAACAATGTTTTCTTGTATAAAACAATTATTGGATTTGCATTTAATGAGAATAGGCTGCATATGCAGCCTATGCTCAATAAATGTAAATCCATCAATTGAAATTTCCAGACAATCCCTACAAAGTTTAGTGAAATGGCCCCTGAATCTGCAATTTATTTTTCTCTGGCCTATTGTAGTATTGATGAGACATTTTATTGAAGTTACATGTATATGCCTTGTATATATCATATAAACATTTCCTGAAATGCATTTAATATAGGAATGAATGGCCTTTTTGTGGAATTTATCGGGATATAAACTTGGAAAAGTCGCGGGAATACTGGACGAAGGCCGGAAGGCCTCATCCAGTATTCCAGCGACTTTTCCAAGTTTATATCCCCGATAAATCAAGAAAATGTGTTTATTTTCCGTTTTCTTAAGAATTATTTTAACTGCGCCTCACTATATGGAAAGTAGTTCGGCGTGGGAGTTTACTGGGATACAAATTTTGTTACGGGCCAATCAAATGTTAGTGAATTGTGTAAATATTTTTGTGCTGGAATTATTGTGTGGCCACAGTGGTCACAAACTAGAAATCCCCACTCTGTAGTGGCTATGTATGTATATATGTATTTTCTTACATAAATAACTGTAATGCTACTACATCTTACTTGCTACAATTAGTTATTATAACTACATGTACATGTATTAGCTGTGGTTTACTCATTCTATACACCACCACCTGCGCTAATCTTGCCGATATTTGAATTTCAAAATACGTGAATACTGTGCTTGAAATAAATCAGCTTGATTTGCCGAGCCCGAGCTGTGCTACAGCTCGGGCTCGGCAAATCAAACTGCTTGCTTGCGAGTTGGCATTGCCAATAGATTTTCAGAAACATTGGCATCTTGGCAAGATTAACACATGCGATAGTGTAGGCCATAGCCAGACCACAGATATGCAGCCAAATGTCGCATTTATGATTATATGGGAATTTATCATTTTCACAAGGATTTACAACATCTCACAGTTGACTTTATCATACTATTAATTATTAGTTAATCCATTGTATATATTACTAATATGCATCGTCAGTGTGGGACGAAAATGGCGAACCTAAATTTTGGTGGGGGAAATAATTGTATTCTACGCCACTTTTCAAAAAAAGAGCAGGAGGGTATGTCGACAGTGGCATTAGATCTAGTGGGTGGCAGCTGGGAGCATGCGATGAGTAATTGAACAATCAGGATTCATCCTTACCGGAATCCCAAGCGGAGACACGAAGTCGATTTCATCAACATTGCAATGTATACTTATCTAGCAAAGTATACTTTGAGGAAGAAATTTTCAATTTTATGATAAATTTATTAATTTTTATTATACTGAATTTATTACATTATCACAGCCATTTTGGCTGCGATAATGAATTAAATTCAGTATAATAAGTCTGCATACTTTTAATCATCAAATATATGCAGTTGTTAGTTTTATATGAAATGATGATATTCAGGAAAATAAATGATTACTCCCTCAAAGTATACTTTGCTAGAAAAGTATACTTTACAATGTTAGTCAAATCGGCTACTGGGTTGGCCCTCGCGTACATCGTTGGCATTCTTGTATGTGACAGTTGAAACTGGTTATACCCCTTATGTGAGTATTACGATTATTCGCGATTGAACCCGTTGGCCCGGCTTAAAATTACCTTAGCTGTTGATAGGCCGTTATACACCAATCAATCAATCAATTGTCTTTCCATCTGGCCAAATTGTCATATGATCAAAAGGCATGATTGTAAATGGAGAAGACTTCTGCTATTTTTGCAAATGTAACTGAACTGATTAAAATATAAAAACAATCAATTTTCCCACCAGAATTGTGGTTTGCCATTTTAATTCAGCACATATGATATGGGGGTTTATAGATAGCTTATTTATTCGGTATTTATTAACATATGGGATGTTATGTGGTTCGGTGACTACGAAGGGTAACAGTTACGGTTTTATAGAAACGTGTTGGGAGATATTTTGACTCCTTACTGTTAAAAGGGACATTGCTATGTGTGCGACTAGAATGGACCTATATATGGCTGTGCCTAGAGAAATGGGGCTTATGGCTTTGTTTTACATCTCTTCAACAACATGGTCATGTTTTGCTGTGATTGGAGTAATGGGGTTTATGGGCTATGCGACCAGTGAAGCCCCTGATCAGCCTGTGCTGATCAGGGCCTGCACTGTTCGCAATTCAGTCAGTGAATTATCTTGAGTGAGCAATCCAATGAGAAGCTATACTGGCCACAAATGCCATACGCCCCATTTCTCCAGTCACTGCCACATATCAGCCTGCACATACACAGTGGTCCCACAGATCAGGCGCCTGTATCACTAAACTTTGTACGATAAAATTATTCATACGAAGATTTTTATGAATGTGCTTCTCACATTAACCCTTAGACTGCTATCTTAATTTTTTTGTCGTCTGCTGTTTATTTTCTATTTTCCATTTGTATCATCAAAAACATGCTTTGACAGCGCTTTATAATAATTTACAACATGCTTTGATAGCACTTCAGAATCATTTCCAATGGAAATAAGGCAAGATATAAAAGCAACAGCAGACAACAATTGTTGTGAGTAGTGGTCTAAGGGTTAATGTGTTTCTCTAATATTGCCAATTTGTACCTATGGTTCATGTCATTAAATGCAGCACATCCACAAAATATTTTCCGAAATCAACCTTCAGAACAAATGTTATTGTAGATTTTAATGTTCCATTTACAAACTTTTTAATCTTGCAATGTTTAGTGAAAGGCCCCAGGGATCTGTGCTGTTCGCCATTCAGTCAAGGTAGCGATACGTATGTCACTCTGACAATAACTATTTTAGCGTGTCTGCTGGATGAAATTCGGATTTATGTCCTTTGATATTTGTAAATCTGACAAGGAAAGTGTTCCACCCTACTTTCTTCATCTGTAGCCTATTTCATCAACATTGCAAAGTATACTTTACTACCAAAGTATACTTTGAGGGAGTAATCATTTATTTTTCCTGAAATATATAATTTCACATAGAACTAACAAATGCATATATTTCATGATTAAAAGTATGCAGAATTATTATACTGAATTTATTACATTATCACAGCCATTAAATGGCTGTGATAATGTAATAAATGCCGTATAATAAAAATTAATAAATTTAAAAAAAAAATGAAAATTTCTCCCTCAAAGTATACTTTGCTACTAAAGTATACTTTGCAATGTTGATGAAATCGGCTACAGATTTACAAACACAAGAGAGGCAACAATTCCTGTATTTCACAGTGGAAGTTGAATAAGTTTTATTACTGATTTATTTTGCTGTGATTTTCATGCTTTAACATAAGTGTTGCCCAAGTGTATAACATACATTTACATCCAATCAAACTTAGAACAATGCAAAACCCTAGGGTATCCAGTTATAAACCCCACCAACAAAATGGTGTGACATACATAACATGTTGATGGGTATATAGTTTTCGCCTGTCCGTCCATTGGGACATTTCACTAAACTTTGTAAGACTCAAATGTTCGTAAGTGCAAACTTATGATAGTCTGTGAATTTCACATTAACAATGTTTTCATGTAAACAGTTAATGGATTTACATTTATTGAGCATAGGTTGCATATGCAACCTATGTTCAATAAATGTAAATCCATCAATTGAAATTGACAGACGATCCTACATTTGCACTTACAAACATTTTAGTCGTACAGAGTTTAGTGAAACGGCCCCCAGGTCTCCGTCCAGTAACATCTACAATTGTATGCCAGATTGACTTGAAATTTCATGTGATTGTTTGTCAATATCCCTATTTGCATTACATAGCTCACTAGGACGCCTATGTTCCAAAGGTTAATGTCAAATGGCTCAGAAATTTGCATTAGTTATAGCGAAATTTGGTTTACATTTTTGTTTTGTTTGTGCAGGCGGCAGCTGGGATATCCACTGACCACTTGCTCTATTTGTGATTAGCATCACCCAAAATCTGCTGTCACATCTGCAGTCAGTGTGTGCATAGAGGATCTTATGTGAGTGATGATTTAATATTTCATTTATTAACCCTTCCTACGCTGTTGACGGAAATTGCCGTCTGCTGTTTTTCATTTTTGCTTTAATTCTTAACAAAAAAATGGTTTTGACAACACATGAGAATCATCTCCACTGGAGACGATTCTCATGTGCTGTCAAAACCAGGTTTTTGTCGAGAAATATTGAAAATAAAACATTTCCAGCAGACAACAACATTTAATTCAGCGTAGTAAGGGTTAAACAGGTTTACTAACTGCATAAGAACAAGGTCATTACATGGCGAGTTTCTTATGAAATATTTTAAAATATCATGGTCGTAAAGACAGGTTTTACTGTATCATAATAAATCATCACAGTTATTGCATAAGCACATCATCATACATTGAAGCTGTACCACCAAATGTGTTTTCTCTCTTATTTGCATATTTATTGCACTTGAATATTATGATATGTGGCCGACACTGGAGAAACGGGGCTTACAGGTTTTGTGACTAGCGTCGCTCCCGATCAAGCACACTCTTGTAGCCTGATAAGATGTATATTGCTTGTCAGAAGCATGTTGGATATTTCATTGATAGCATGGCGAACTGTGCAGTTCCTCATCAGACTGCGGATGCACAGGCTGATCTTAATTGACTCTGGTAGCCTGCGCAGTCTGATCTGGCTCTACACTGTTCACTGTTTCAGAAATGTTTACACTGCCTGTAATGAAAACTCCAGAACGTTACCAGGCTGCATGTGTATTCTAGTAGATCTGTAGCCTATTTCACCAACATTGCAAAGTATACTTTTCTAGCAAAGTATACTTTGAGAGAGACATTTTCAAATTTAGGATAAATTTATTAATTTTTAGCCAGGTTTTTTGAAAAAAAATCCAGGCTATTGGATTGGCGAAAGCCGGGCGGGTGGGCGGGCGGGCGGCGGGCGGGTGCGGGCGGCGGCGGCGTCCACAATCAATGTTAAGTTTTCGTGTTTGAGTCCATTTCTTTGTTACTGTACCACCTAGGACCACTAAACTTTCACAGCTTCATAATCAAGGGGTGCCCACCACATATCACTATCCAACATGTTACTTTTTTTTTAACTTCACCCATTTTTTCCGCGCAGTCGACTTAGCCATTTTCAATGTTAAGTTTTCGCGTTTTCAATGTTAAGTTTTCGTGTTTAAGTCCATTTCTTTGGTACTGTACCACCTAGGACCACCAAACTTTCACAGCATTCATAATCAAGGGGCGCCCACCACATATCACTATCCAACATGTTACTTTTTTTTTAACTTGACCCATTTTTTCCGCGCAGTCGACTTAGCCATTTTCAATGTTAAGCTTTTCGCGTTTACAATGTTAAGTTTTCGTGTTTAAGTCCATTTCTTTGGTACTGTACCACCTAGGACCACCAAACTTTCACAGCTTCATAACCAAGGGGTGCCTACCACATACAACTATCCAACATGTGACCATTTTTTTACCTTCACCTATTATTTCTACGTAATTGACTTAGCCATTTTCAACGTTAACTTTTTAACGTACGTCTGGTTAAATTTTTTGGTAAAAACTTTTTCGTTATACTATATCTCTGCAACTGCTTCGCCCATTACCTTGAAACTTCACATGGGTGTTTATCATCGTCCATATTTTCATTCTAACCCCCAACCGTGCGACCCCTGTGCGCAATGTCAAGTTCAAATTACTTTGAATTTATTTGTTAAAGTTTTTTCGTGTACTATATCTCTGCAACTGCTTCACCCATTACCTTGATACTTCACATGGGTGTTTATCATCATTGTCGCACCCGCTTGCGGAAAGCGCGATATCGTCGGCATTTTGGCATACGTCCGTCCGTCCGTCCGTCCGTCCGTCCGGGCAGACATTCAGGTACTTATGTGGCTAGCCCCACAGGGTTATGGACTTGTTAAAGGATAGGGTTGGTTACAATTAGCCACCTAAGATATCGTTTTATGTGGCTAAAAGTGGTTTTATGTGGCTAATATTTAACATGCGATAAGCCACATAGTTACCTGAAAGTAAGAACGTCCGTCCGTCCGTCCGTCCTCCGTCCGTCCGTCCGTCCGTCCGTACGTCTGTACGTACGTCCGTGTGTCCGGTTAAAGTTTTTTCGTTAAAGTTTTTCCATCTACTATATCTATTTTTTTAGTGTCCATGCCTCGCCCCAAGGCGCGACATGCAGGCCACGCCCATCTAGTCTACAAAAAGTGGGTATAATTATGTTATCCAAGTGTCCATGCTTGGAAAAAACCTGGCCTTCGTGGCTTTGCCTCGTTTCTTGTTATTATACTGAATTTATTACACAGCCATTTTGGCTGTGATAATGTAATAAATTCAGTATACTAATTCTGCATAGTTTTAATCATCAAATATATGCAGTCGTTAGTTCTATATGAAGTAATGCATTTCAGGAAAAATAAATGATTACTCCCTCAAAGTATACTTTGCTAGAAAAGTATACTTTGCAATTTTGATGAAATCGGCTACTGGAGTTACTGGAACCTGGCTAAAACTCCATAAGCTCTCTTTTCTGGGTCAGATTTAATCGAGAACTTCCAGATACTTCAAAATAAGAATGTATGTATAAAGCTGCTATTTTATTATGGCCTTTGGTTATAAATCGTTCTGTACTGCCATGACAATCACAAGGTGATCGCCGACGAGTTTCACAATGTGGGGAAGCTATGATGAAGTTTGGTAATGATCTGACTAATGGATAAGGAGATAATCAAAGTGAGTAAGTTATTGATGAAGTTTGGTAATGACCCAACTAACATATCCGAAGATATTCATCATTTGGATTGGGTGGTTGGTTGGGAGCACGCGAAGGGTAATTTAACGATCAGGGTTCATCCTTACCGGAATGCCAACTTGCATGGTTTGGCCCTCATGTATATTTTTTGGCCTTCTGATACTTGAGAGCTAAATCCTGTTATGCCCCATTAAAAAGTAATAAGATTAGTGCTGATCATATGACTTTTGGGGTTGGAGCTAAGCGAATCTGGTGTGGAATGGACCTGGCACCAGGTCAGGATATTCTAATTTCAAGGCTGAATATATATTTTTCTGTAAATATTGAGTTCTGATATTGGGAATTTCCCTCATTATGGACAGGTTAAATATGGGATTGTCCAACCCATTGGCCCGGCCTTAATTGACCATCATTTGGACGTGCACCCAAAAGAAGGTGACAGAAAGGTCACCCAAATGACACTGGATGGATAGCCACTAATGTGGCAAAGCTATTGGTAAATATTGGTAATTATTAGGATGCGCAGTATTATCGGTTTGTCACAATTATTTGTCACAACATTATTTGTGATGACAGTTTAATAAACACTGGAGAACACGTAAATCGACTAGATTCAGGCATGGGAAATTTCCGGATTAATCCGGAAATCCAGATTTGAGGTCCCAGGGACCACTTTTGTGAATCTTGTATATAATATTGGCGATAAAAACAAAGATTTTTTTTTTGTTTTTGTTTTGTTTTTTTAAGTGGCGATTCTTTTATTTTCCCCAGCGGAATCCCTGTTATACATGTACTGACTTCTTGTTGCAAGTATTATTTTAAATTGAAATGGATTATGTTGCCAATTTTTCCTAATTAAAGCATATTTTTTCAGGGGAAAATGTGATTATTTAATGCTAAATATACCTCAGAATGAAGCACAGAGCATCTAGAATTGAAAAAATAAAATGGGGGGGCATGCCGCCAGACCCCCCTAGTAAATCGCAGCGCAATCCGCTGCTCAAATAAATGTTCAGGTATGGTGATAGTGTTCCACTCCCATGCCTGTAGATTATTATATTGATGTGGCTGGTTATTTGCCCAATGACCTGTTATTGTTCCGCTATTTAGACTGTTCCCACCAGCAGCATCAATTCGGTAAACATAGAAAACATAGTGGAAGCAGAGCTTTGTTCCATCAAAAATGTGAAGGGGAAGCCACATATTTGGCATCATTTTCGACTGAAACGGGTGGCATATAGTGTCTGTCCGTCCATCTGTCCGGGCACACATTAGGGTACTTATGTGGCTAGCCCCACAGGGTTATGGACTTGGTAAAGGATAGGGTTGGTTACAATTAGCCACCTAAAAAATCCTTTTATGTGGCTAAAAATCGTTTTATGTGGCTAATATTTAACATGTGATAAGCCACATAAGTATAGTACTGTAAGAACGTCCGCCCGTCCGTCCGTCCGTCCGTCCGTCCTTCCGTCCGTCACACTTTTCGGTTAACCACTTTGTCACAGTTTCTCAAATATGCTGCAGGTGGCATCCGCGTTCGACAGACGCATTTCTTGTTTTTAATATAATCAATAATGTTCCTCATCTTGCCGTGATAAATATGTATACTAAATTTGGTTACAATCTGTCAAGAAGAACTTTAGTCATTGTGTGGACAAGGATACAGTCCGAAAATTAAAAATGGCCGCCAAGGTGAGAGAAGTTATCAAAATGTCTCAAAATCAATAGGCTTCTTCATCTTGCTGTGATAAATATGTATACCGAATTTGGTTACGATTGGTGAAGTATAACTTTGAGTGAGAAAATTAAAAATGACCGCCAAGGGGAGACAAGTCATGGGAAATTGTTGACAATCAATAGGCTTCTTCGTCTTGTCATGATAAACATGTATACATAATTTGGTTATGATCGATCAAGTAGTACTTGAGTTATTGCGTGGACAAGGATACAGAGTGCGAAAATGACCGCCAAGTGGAGATAAGTCTTGGGAAATTTTCGACAATCAATAGGCTTCTTCCGCTCGCCCGCCCGTACAAGGTGAATACATAATATGTCCCGTGTAGGTTTTAATGTCTCTGCAACAGCTAAGGTCATATTACATAGAGAACAAACCTCGGTTTCAGGTCTCGACCAAAAAACCAGTGGGATGGAAATATTTTTTAATTGCATAGGGCAGGGATTACTATACAATATCACTAGGCCCCAGATGTGAATCCCAGTAGATTGACAGTGGACATATTCATCATTCACCCTTAGAATGTGGGTATCTAAAAGTGTTGTCTGCTGTTGTTTTATATTTTGTCTTCTTTCTCAATAAAAGCATTGTTTGGCAGCACTTTATTTTAAAGTGTTGTCAAAGCATGTTTTTGATGATGAAAATGACAAAAATTAATTCAGCATCTTAAAGGTTAAGGCATACATACCCTTCCTCCTCCTGAGGCAGGGAAACCTATTACCTCCAGTTGCTCTACTACTACACAGGTGAAAGACTCGGACATGTGACACAAAATAAAATGCCCATTATAAAAAATCCATTACCCCACCCAATTGGTCTCATACAGTATTGTTCTATATATAATAGAACATATTACTGTATGAGACCAAGTGGGTGGGATAATGGATTTTTTTAATGGGCATTTCTTTTTGTCACAGGTCCGAGTTCCACCTGTGTACCACTACAGTAGACCATCAGTCAGCCAACTTTGAACTCTCGAAGACATGGCTGTGTGCTCTTCAGATGCTATCACTGTAGATAAGCGTGGCTACAACTGGAGAAATGGGTCTTATGGGCTTATAATTTGACTAGCATAGACGCAGATAAAACGGCTCACTCCTGTAGCCTGATAATGATCCATATTGCAAGTTAGAAGCATGATGGGATGGCAAACAGTGCAGGTCCTGATCACACTGTGGATGCACAGATCTACATTGGACGCAAAACCCATACGCCCAATTTCCCCAGTCACGGCCACAATTAACAGCGACAGTGACATCACAATTAAACATTGCTGTTTTCTGGCTGTCCTATTTAGAGAGGTTCCACTGTATGTTGACCAGAAAGTGAATGGTTTAACATCCCTGCAACAGCCAAGGTCATACAGAGACGGGTTTCAAGTTGCATCCAAAAGATCAGTATTTGTTCATGCCTAGCGTGGAAATTGAACCTACAATGTCTGGTATTAAGGTCCATGGGGCCGTTTCACTAAACTTTGTAACACTAAAATGTACGCAAGTGCAAATTTAGGATCGTCTGGGAATTTCAATTGATGAATATACATTTATTGAGCATAGGCTGCATATGCAGCCTATGCTCAATAAATGTAAATCCAATAATTGTTTACAAGAAAACAGTGTTAATGTGAAATTTACAGACTATCATAATTTTGCACTTACGAACATTTTAGCCGTACAGGGATGGATTGTGTGGCCTAGGGATTAGAACACCTGACTTCCAATCTGGAGGTTGTGGGTTCAAACCTCGCCTTAGGCATCAAAAATACTTTCATAGTATTTCCATCCCACTGGTCTGCTGGATGAGACTTTAAACTGTGGTCCCGTCGCTATATGACCGTAGCTGTTGGTGGGACGTTAAACCTATCCCTGGGTTGTCCAGAAAGTGATTTATTGGTTACTCAACTGTGAAGTACAAATTGTGACTGACCCGATCTCCCGCTTGCTCGGCACTCTCCAATTTTCGTCATAACATATTGTGCAGAAAGTGACAGACCACAAGTACAATGTATATATACATTTATTAGTGATTTAATGCACAGTTCAAGAATTGGTGGTGTTTGTTCGTGATGTATTGGCTCTGTACATGCACATAGTTTAAAGTGATGAGCCATAAACAAGTTATAATTTACCAGTGCGCTCTATACATTCATTAGAAATATTGTGAATGTCTCGCTACTAAACCTTGGCCCTAAATGATACTCTTTTGTGTTGATGGGCCATTAAGCACCATTCAATTCACTGCCAAAGGAATGAACATAGTAGATGCTGGTCACACTGTGTGTGCACAGCACAGGGTCAATGCCAATGAAGTCTATGTACCATATTAACCCTAAATATTTGGACACAATTTGCTTTGGGAAATCCCTATTAAATAGGGGTTTCCCAAAACAAATTATATCCAAATACATTGTACAATCATACAAACCATAATATCGGCACACTCACTGTTGTGGGAAACCATATAGTTTTGTATGTTTCCCCCAAATATATAGGGTTATTATGGTAAGCCTGGTTTGTTGTAGCTCATCAATACTGAAACAAACAGTTGGAGAACGTAAAACTTGCATAGAAACCTGTACCCTTTCGCCACTCATTTACACGCCACTCATTTACACTGTACATTATACCGCTCATACAGCATATACATGTACCAAAGGTTGAAGTAACGGACCAAGGTCTATAAATACATTAAATATGCCTAAAAGCATCCATAAATGAAAAAAAAATAAGCTACAAAAAAAATTGTTACTCCTCTAGAACACATATATGTGTTATAGAGGGAGTAACAAAAAAATGTTTAGCTTATTTTTTTTTCATTTATGGATGCTTTTAGGCATATTTAATGTATTTATAGACCTCCGTCCGTTACTTCAGCCTGGGACATGTACAGTACAAGTCAGTTAACACCACAGGCCTCTATTCCAATGTTCGCAAACAGTGTAGTTCCAGATGAGCCGGCTCAAAGTGAGCCGTCTCATCCGGATCTGCACCATTTGTAGTAGTTTCTAAATATTTGCATTTTTTTTTTACATTATTACCCTTTTCTAATTAATGGAATAGTCTGTAAAATATGAGAGAAGAATCCATTCCAGTTATTTAGGGGTGAAATGGTTAAATGAAAATGTTACATGCCATTTTGTTGTGGCAAGTGGTATTCCCCACCCACTACCTACCTTCCCCACCCAAGTTATTAGACAATACATGTAATACATATACCTGGTATAAATATGTTATCACAGCTGAACTAGAGACATATAGACAACAGGTGCAAGACTCGGACCTGTGACACAAAAAAAATGCCCTTTAAAAAAAATCACATTCTTCCACCCACCTGGTCTCGTACGAGATCAGGTTGTAATGGGCTGTTTTAATGGGCATTTGTTTGTGTCACAAGTCCGAGTCTTCCACCTGTGATATAGACCAGTCTATGGGATTATATGCTTTATTAGTTACAATATATATTTTTTAATTTACCATCCTTCTGTATGTATATGATATTGGATATCGGTGAAAAATTAAAAAAAGTCTCAAAGACTACAAAATTGTGACTGGGTTTGATTTTAAACTTTATTTATTTTACAACGATACAAACGCGAGAGCAAATGCTTTCTTTGGCACAGATGAAGGCGTAAGGGCGGCCATTAATGTGGGAGGAAACCGGAGTACCCAGAGAAAACCAACTTGTCCGATCTGGCGACCACCGTACCATCTTACATACTGCCCCAGCTGAGGATCGAACACGGGGCCGCATTGGTGAGAAGTGCGCTCGTTACCGATTGCGCTAACCGGACAACCTGGATTGTATTGATTGATTGGGGTGTTAGGTCCATTCAACAGCAAGGTTGTATACAGACAGGAATTCACCTGTATGGGGAGCACTGTACATTCAACATTGAAATTACAACAAAACATGAAAGACAGCAATGAAAGACAGTGTCCTAATCTGGTGCCAGGCACCATTACTACACTGGATAACTTTGCCCCATGTAACATTCACCATTACAAATGAATCAATCCTTGACCCTTTCAAGACCACAGGCCTGTATTGTGGTATTGGCAAAAAGTGTAGATCCAGAGGAGGCAGCTCTTGACGAGCCGTCTCATCAGGATCTGCACTTTTTGCAAGTAATTTTCGTAGTTTTGAGAGCAAAAACACCTCCTTTTCATAAATGGACTAGTCTGAGAATCATTTTGTGACAATTGGATTTGTTGCAAAATTAACATTTCAAAATCCACTCCAGTTACTTGAGGGTGAAAGTTTTAAGGATGGATTCATCGCCAGTATACGAGAACTCTCCCATCCTCCGAAATGTGACTGTTGAGAAATGGGGCTTATAGAATTTGCACTCCTGCAGAATTTATACCATTTGATAGAAACACGATGGGTGTGGTTCACTAGGAGCATCGGAAGCATCATCAGATTGGTGCGGTGAAGGTATGGGACCTCGCCCGTCCCCCCTCACATGCACGTGTATGTTGTTACTACTCAGTTGAACCATCAACGTTGAACAGTTTGACTAAGTGGTAACAACGTAAATTTATTATCGATAATAATAATTACATTCATTACCGTTTTTTTGTATAATATGAATTCTAAATATTTCAATAAAAGCCATATTTTTGTCAAAGTTATTGGTCTGGCAGTTGCCTGACCTGCCAGACCTATTTCGACGCCCCTGTTCACTGACAGAAATGCGAACAGTGAGCGGTCTGCACTGGTCGTAAAAGCCCTATATCGCCAGTCAGTTACATGCATTGTTCAAACTGTAAAGCATATTATCCATGGACTGATTATATTATATATTGGTTACATGCAATATATATATACGAGTACATTATGTAACAGTTTAACTGTATAAATGTGATACTATTCAGGCAAGCAAACATTATACTAAATTACCGCTAAAAGTTAACCATATTCAGGTTTCTAAATTTCAAAAACTAAATTTAATCATCAAATCTAACTAACTATTTAAACACTAATTGACTGAAACATAAATATGTTAATTAATATATGTTAATTATTGAAAACGAAATTTCTAATTTTTACATGATTTCCCCACTGTTGGTTAGTACCCCCAGGTACTCCAGTAGCCGATTTCACCAACATTGCAAAGTATACTTATCTAGCTAAGTATACTTTGAGGGAGTAATCATTTATTTTTCCCGAAATGCATTATTTCATATAGAACTAACCACTGCATATACTTGATGATTAAAAGTATGCAAAATTATTATACTGAATGTATTACATTAGCACAGCCAAAATGGCTGTGCTAATGTAATAAATTCATTGTAATAAAAATTTATAAATTTATCCTTAAATAGAAAATTTCTCCCTCAAAGTGTACTTAGCAAGATATTAAAGTATATGTACTTTGCAATTTTGGTGAAATAGGCTACTGGTCAATACTTCTCAATCTATCTTGCCATGAGTAATGACCTACACATTGATTTGATTTAATGTTGTTTAAAGGCCTGTCAACAGCTATGGTCAATTTAGGCCAGGTTACCGGAGTAGAATAACATATGTTACTTGTTGTGATCGGGGGTAAATCCCGAAATCAGAACGGAATATTTACAGAAAAAATATATATTCAGCCCTGAAATTAGAATAACCGGACCTGGTGCCAGGACCTCACCACACCAGAGTCACTTAGCCCCACTCCCCAAAAGTAATAGGATTAGTACACATTTCAAAATGTTGTCAATTAACAAAATCATTGGGATAGCCTCGCATGTTAAGAAACATAATGGTGAACGCATTTGCAGGTATAAAACCATTTGCAGGTATAAAACCAGTAAACATTCGGGAATACAACATGATGGTCAGCTTGAATAACATTATAAATAGTTCACTGTACATGGAAAATCATGAGTTACTTCCCCTAGAACTACTTTCAGGGCAGCATTAGAAATGGTGGAGCTCGTCTCGAGACTGGTCTTTATGGGCAAATGATGTGACATGAAATTCTTAAATTAACCCTTTCAACCCGAAACATTTGGAATGGGTTTTGATGTGTTAATTTTCCAACCTATCCAATCGTCACAAAAATATTTCCATTTAAATCTTCTTTTTTTTTCTCAAAAAGATATGAAAATTACTTGCAAACAGTGCAGATCCTGATGAGCCGGCTCGTGACGAGCCGGCTCATCTGGATCTACACCGTGTGTAAGCACCACTATAGAAGTCAGTAATGTTGAAAGGGTTAAAGAACGATTGTGGTTTACAACAGCTTTGTTACAATAACGTGAACACATTACAAGTTATTTAGTGTCAGTGACCACAAGGTGAAACAAAACATTCTGGGAAAAAAAACAGACTACACAGTGCAGACTGGGATGGGTATATTAGTCGCAATGGCAAACATGGCATGTCAGCTGAGGCTGGATACGAAACCAAGAACTCCTGGAAAGCTCATACATTGGTTGATAAAGGTATACTAGATTGATATTTTTCAAACGAAAATTTGACTTGTTGGTAGTTTCAAAGTGAATAACTATACTAAACACATACTATCATGCTATAAAATAAATCAGCCAATTTGAGTGGTTGATACTGAGCTGTACTCAGTTTTGGCCAACAAAAACATGACTACAAATTTGAAGAAATAATTTTGAGAATTATATAATTACGGGCCCTGATCAAGTTGAAAAGTTGAAATGGTTTGTTATCATCAAATTTGTATTTCGACAATAATAAAGGGGTTCTGTTTTATTGGGAAAATATTTTATGACTGGATTTACAACATGTTCAACGATCTGAATGTTTGTCTTGTCATGAGTATTTAATGTTATGCAATATTAAAACTTAACCCTTTGAACCCGAAAGCCCACTATATCGGTTTATGCAAACAGTGCAGATCCAGATGAGCCGGCTCGTAACGAGCCGTCTCATCAGGATCTGCACTGTTTGAAAGTAATTTTCATATTTTTGAGAAAAACAAAGACCCCCTTTTTATAAATGGAATAGTCTGAAAATAATTTTGCGATGATTGGATTGGTTGCAAAACGAACATATCGCAGCCCATTCAGTTACTTAGGGGTGAAAGGGTTAAGAAACAAAATTGCTACCCCGATCCATACCTCTCGCGAGGGTAGCAATTTAACCCCATCTCTTTAATGTATCACATGGAAGAGTGATTTTTGCAGTCGGTTATCCGGCGTGTTTGATATGTTAGCGATATAAATCTGTCAAAGCTGTATCAATCAATTATTAATAAAGAAAATACACATTCAGAAATTGGTTATTTTACCGTGTCAAGGTGTTTATCTGACATTTACATGTATATCTTGTAAATTTGAAAGCTTCATTTCGTTATGTTGAATGTTGAACAACAACAAGAGAAAAGATGGCTTCTATGGAAAAAGTATTTCCCCGTTCTATTATTTTTGTCAATTTACTACATCAAAGATTATTTGCTTAAAGGCATAACATTTTCAGTTTACTAAAAATTGACCTACATGCAACAGGTTTGGGCTTGCACTTCGGTTGCTCACATTTTTTGCTCAAATTGTAGCCATAGATAACATATCGGAGGCGAATTACTGTAGCTAATTAAAACTATATCTCTCAAATCTTGGTATGCAAGTGACTGTGTTATAAATATTAGCCGTTGAAAATTGGCACTACCCTCATTAGTGAAATAAGTAAGCACATTATAAAAACTACTTTGTATGCAGATTTTTCTGAAAATGAGAAAATTTTATTCAGTGAATATGGTTTAACATTCATTTACTGAACAACAAACCCATATACAGATGGGTGATTGGGAGACACCAGTCTGCACCTGAACTGGTGAAAATTCTAAATCCAGTGCTCAATCCCCCCAAAATATATTAGCTATACACAACACCAAAAAATGTAAAACAAAAATGTTCATTATTAAAGGATCCAGAGAAAATTCAGATTTATATCCACATTTCCTCTGTATTTGTCCGTCTACAGTAAAACCATGTAGATTTTCACACACCTGAAGTGTGAAGTCTACAAACACAATATTAATACATGTATGAAAACAGGAACACAAATACAACCTAGAATAGAACACAAATATATTTGACATATGATATAAAGTTAATACACGTCTATAGCACATGAGCTGTATTAAGTTGGCACTTAATGGTGTTTGATGTGTGTTTTCCACCTCAGTCCATTAATAAAATATTCTTTCAAATCAACTAGATGGCCATGGCCCGCATGTCGCGCCCGCCGAGGCTTTGATAGTATACCGAAAAACTTAAAAAACTTTAGCCAAAAACATTAACTGGACGTACATACAGACGGATGTATGGACGGACGGACGTACGTACGCCACTGTGCCGACTAAATTTCGTTGTTCGCAAGTAGGCGCGACAAAAACCAACTTGAAGGTGGACATAAAACATCATCAGGTCTAAAATGTGAAATATATAATCCATGATTATAAAACATAATTATTATAGCAAGTACTCTCAAAATCTGATGCCAAAATCAAGCAGGTAGAGCTTGAGCTGGATGCTCAGCCAATAAAATCGTTTGATTTCATATTTAGAAATTACACTTAGAGCTGGTTTCAGCCTGCAAAGCCATCTAACCTCATAGGTATAGCTTCTTATATATTCTCACGGTACTGCAAAGATATTCACGCTATTTAAAGATAATTAAGAAATGACATTCAGTACGTGTTATAATAGTAGGCCAAAACCCTCACATGTAACATGAAATATGCCCATTTCCATGATATGGCACACGTATCGTTGTCACCTCACATCCATGATGAGATGGTCGTTTATTTTGTCATGTGAGATCATCATGCTCCAGTGCATCGCTGTCAGAATGTTGGGAAAGTAGGTCGTCTTCACTAAGGTCAAGGTCGTCTATATCTAGGTCATCTGTGTCAACTGGAATATACACATTTTTGGTGAGAATGGAGTGTGTACACAAGACTGAAAAATTCAATTTGGTTTCCAAAGTTTCTCCTTATACCGGTATGTGACTGTGACTGGATAAATGGGACGTATGGTCACAGTATCTGCACTGTTCCCTATTTCAGCAATGAACTAGACATTATGTTTGAAAAACATGGATATGCCCCCGTGTCATACTGGAGTCTAACTAGAGATTGTGTGAAAACTGTCCAAATATTAAAGTAATCCTTCAAGTATCGCATAGGGTGTATAAAAACACCTGTCATGCTTCTAACAAGCAATAGAGATCATTATCAGGCTACATGAAAGTGCTATTTGATCAGGAGCTACACTGGTCACAAATCCCAAGCTCCATTTCTCCAGTCACAGCCACATAAGTTCAAATTATTTTCACTCAAGGCATATTGATATGACAACATGAGGTAAATATGACATGAAAATATAAATGACACAATGGCTATGCATGTAACCAGTAATATGCTAAATACTGCATTATATTGACATGTTCAACTACATTGGTCAGTAAGCAAGGCTTACGGAATACCACCCCCCCCCCTCCCCCCCCCCTCGTGGACCCAGGTACCCCTAAATATATAAAATTGTCCAAGTGTGTGGGCTTGTGACCTTGACTCTGGGCTTTGTCACATGGTGGTAGAGGTCCATTGGAGCAATGCGAGTGTGAAATGTGAAGCAGATCCGAGCAAGGAAATAGAAGTTATAACCGATTTCTCTGATGTTAAGTTTTGTAAAGACACTAAGTATGTGACTTGGCATCAGTGGGGATATGTCACAGCATGATAGTAGAGCCTTAGAGGAATGCATGCATGAAATAATAAGAATTTGCAATGAAGGAAATAGAAGTTATAAGATATTTCTCTGATGTTAAGTTTTGTAAAGAGACCAAGTATTTGACCTTGACCTTGGGATCAGCGGGGGTTGGACGGTTGTGGATTTGGCACAGAATGGTAGTAGAGCCTTACAGGAATGCATGCATGAAATATTAAGAATTTTAGATGAAGGAAATAGAAGTTATAACATATTTCTCTGATATTAAGTTTTGTAGAGACCATGTATTTGACCTTGACCTTGGGATCAGCGGGGGTTGGACGGTCATGGATTTGGCACAGCATGGTAGTAGAGCCTTACAGAAATGCACGAGTGAAATATTAAGCATTTTAGATGAAGGAAATAGAAGTTATAACATATTTCTCTGATGTTAAGCTTTGTAAAGAGACTAAGTATTTGACCTTGACCTTGGGATCAGCGGGGGTTGGACGGTCGTGGATTTGGCACAGCATGCTAGTAGAGCCTTACAAGAATGCATGCATGAAATATTAAACATTTTAGATGAAGGAAATAGAAGTTATAACAATATTTCTCTGATGTTAAGTTTTGTAAAGAGACCAAGTATTTGACCTTGACCTTGGGATCAGCGGGGGTTGGACGGTCGTGGATTTGGCACAGCATGGTAGTAGAGCCTTACAGGAATGCATGTGTGACATATTAAGCATCTTAGATGAAGGAAATAGAAGTTATAACAATATTTCTCTGGTGTTAAGTTTAGTGATGGACGCACACACGGACACAGACGCACGGACGGACGTTCCTACAAATGGATACTTATGTGGCTAACCCTAACCTTTTCCTTTGTTCATCCCTATTGTTCTGTAGCCACATAAACCCATTTTTAACCACATAAAATCACGGAACAATAGAATATTACATAACCTATTGTTCTCCTAGCCACATATGTATCCATTTGTAAGCTCAGACGGACAACCTGACTCCAGTATACCCCACCCCCCCCCACCCACAACTCGTTACGAGGGGGTATAAATAAGTTACTCCAGTTTGGTCAAGCGAGATGGAGCGAACCGATAAGTTCTTTATTTTGGACTTTAAATATGACTACCCGTTAAGAACTTCTGATTAATTAGAAGTGTTACATACTTGTATCTAAGTCGTTGTCTTTCCGTCGGCCACCCTCGTCTTGTTTCACACCCAGAGGGTCAAACTCGGTGAAATCTGAACTCTGCGAATCGTCATCCGAAAGGTCAAGGTCATCCAAGATGCACTTGCTGCCTTTTATCGGGATATTGGAGGCAAAGCCTGAATAGGTAACGGTAATACGTTTGACTAGTCTGTAAATTGCACTAATTGTCTTCATATGACTGTTCAATAAGGTAGGTATGCTGTTAATGTCAACACATTGCATATTATTCAAGGTGCATGATCATGTGGTTATAACAACAACAACAGTGGCTGAAAGTGTTGAAATCTTGCCCACTCCAAAGTAAGTATTATTTTATATTTTCTTTAATATGCAATGGATTTTGATGAAATACGGCGCAGTAAACGCGTCTTTAGGAGATGCATTTGGTGGTCCAGGGAGTTTGGCACAAGGCGTATGTCGTTTTTGCGAAGAATCGATTTCCGTGTACTTACATGGAAATCGATTATTCGCAAAAACGACAGAAGTTTGGGCCAAAGTACAATCAGCTATTTTATTCGTTCCTCATGCCAAAATGGAATACTGGGTATTTCTGTGTACATTGTATGCATATCTTTAGACAGTATATTTGTCTGGTAGGACAAAAATAACCTAAATAACCTAAAGAGAGCATTCAATAGAGCTGCAGACATGGCTGTGACTGGAGAAATGGGGCTTATGGGTTTTGCGACCAGAGTAGATCCAGATCAGCCTGTGCATCCACACAGTCTGATCAGGATCTGCACTGTTCGCCATTCCATCAATGAAACACTTGGCATGCTTTCAACAGGCAGTATAGATATTTATCAGGCTACAGGAGTGTGCTATTTGATCTGAATCTACACTGGTCACAAATCCCATAAGCCCCCATGTCACAGACACACATCATGCTTCTGTCCAGCAATGTACATTGTTATCAGGCTACAGGAGAGTGCTATTTGATCAGGAGCTACACTGGTCGTAAAACCCATAAGCTCAATTTTTCCAGTCACAGCCACATTTATTCTCCAAAGTGGAGGTAAAGAAAGCATGCACTAGAGTTCCAGATATACAGTGGAAGATCGATCTCTCGAACCGGCAACGGACTCGAATAAAAGTTCAAGTCAGGCGTAGTTCGAGGGAAAGAAAATAAATCCTAGTCACTAAGTCAGTGATTTCATTCCATTAGGAATGGCACCATTGATTGATGTTTGTATGGCCTTCTGGAAGAAATATCAAGTAAACAACTATAATGAACTAATTATTGTATTTCAATATGTACATGTATGCATACGTAAATAAATAAACTGTAAATTAAACTGAATATTACAAACCGTCTTGTCTTTTTTTTTCTTTTTTTCATATCGAAAGCGGAAGTTGTCATGAGCAACATTCCCATTGTAAACGTGTTTATTTTAATATGCTATAATTAAGATTGACAACCATTTTTATTGCGAGTGAATGTTTTTTATCACGGATCATTTGTATACGCAAGCAGTAAAGTGTTTGCAAAAGATCGGCGTAAAATAACATTCAATAAACAAAAGTAGACAGGTGCAAAACATCATATCCAAAGAAAGTGTCTATAAATAGCACACTGGTTTATTAAATATACAAAATGTTCAAATAAAATTTAAACGAAATTGCACAAAACGCACAAAAATAAGTGAATCACTCATAATTCACAGATGTGACAGTTAAAATTCAATTCAATATTTAAAGGCGAATTTTGTTCAAATTAATTCAATATCGTGGTTAGACGTGGAATTAACACCGTTTAATTTTTAAACTCGTGATTTAATGTCACCACCTGTCAAGCGAATCAAATCAAACCTTGATAGGTAAACAGATCAGCCGGCGACAGACTTACCTGTTTGAGCTATCAATAGCACTTTACATTGATTGACTGACCAAGGGACCATGACTTTGGTTCGAGAGTTCGACTTTGTCGTAGTTCGAGTTTTAGGTAGAAAAATATATGATTTATATAGGGAAATTTGTCTGGACCACAGGACGAGTTCGAGTTTTCCGGAGTGTTCGACAGAGACCGGTTCGAGAGATCGATCTTCCATTGTAGCTTGTATTGATGTGTTTATATTACCGGTAGTTATATTATATTTATATAAAAAAGAGTGTGGTGGGGGGTCCACCTCACTCCATTCTTACTTGCTATAAAACTAATTTACAGAATATTGAATGAAGTTTGGAGAAAGAATTGGGCGGGTGGGTAGCTTCTTTTTTTAATTTGTTGTAAATAACTAGAAAATGTGGTCTGTCGATGCACTTAGGGCCCCTATTTAAGAAACTCTTACAAAAACTTTCAAAAAAATAAACAGACAGACGGATGGACGTACAATCAGTAGCGAGAGTAATTGAATTATTGTGGAAGGATGTGTCTTTACTAAGTAATGCATGTGTGCAATATGAAGATATTAGCTGAAGGCAAACAGAAATTATAGGTGATTTGAGAGTCTTACAAAAACTTTCAAATAAATAAACAGACGGACGGACATACGTACGATCAGTAGAGAGGGTAATTGTATTAAATGTGGAAGGAAGCATCGGTACTATAAAGTAATGCATGTGTGCAATATGAAGAAAAACAGAAATTATAGGTGATTTAAGAAACTCTTACAGGTCAGCAGGGCCCTAATTAATGATTTTTCTTCAAATATACTAATTTGATATCGCCTTACTTACTAAACCCCATGCTTATACTGGCACCTACCATTTTCAATGTAGAGTTTTGGTTTCTTGGTGGGAGACAAGGGAAGTTTCCTGGCGCTGGGCGGGGGTGTGGTCGCCGACTCCAGGTGGTCAATCTTCGCCTGTAATGCTGCCAGGGTGCTTCTGCAATACACGTCGTATACGGTGGAACCTCTCTAAACCGGACACCAAGGCAACCTCTGTAATCTTATGCTTCATGGGTTTCTTGCTCATTTATCTAAGATGCTAATGTATGTTCATGATTGCAAAGCACGCCAATACATTTCAAAATGTTATTATGCCTGATTTACAGTGGACCTCCCAGAATGTCTGGTTTAGAAAGGTTTCACTGTATGAGACACGCCATGTGATTTTGTACATGAAATATATATTTACAGATGTTGTATTTTCTGTAAATAACGTCGAAATATTTTTTATTAAGTATATTTACAGAAAATATTCTGTAAATGACATAGAAAGTGGACAAAATTTTCATAGCAAAATTTCATAGCAAATGCGGAATATAATAATTCCGCACTTGCTATGAAACTTTCAACGTCATATACAAAAATATCATTTTTTATGAGATATTGCGCATGATCTTAGATGCAAAATCACATGAAATGTCTTATTATGTGTGTCTGTGACTGGAGAACTGGGGGCTTATGGGATTTGTGACACTCCTGTAGCCTGATAAATATCTATACTGCCTGTTGAAAGCATGCCGAGTGTTTCATTGATGGAATGGCGAACAGTGCAAATCCTGATCTGGATCTACACTGGTCGCAAAACCCATAAGCCCAATTTCTAAAGTCACAGCCATATCTGTAACTGTGCGGATACTAGTATGTAATGTTTAGGATCACTACAGTGTCCGTAAAGAGTAATAATAGCTTACTTGACGTCATGCATCTGTAGTTTGTCGATGTGTTGGGAGGTGTTGAGCAATGTCAGGGGAACAGCTGGCTTGTTCTGTATGCTGCTTAATGTCTGAAAAGTTTCCATGGCAACGAATAAGTATTTAATAACCAAGGGAGTGTGGTGAGAAAACAGAATTTAGAAGTGTAATGTTTGGTGCAAACTAATGACATTATCCAATATTATAATCAATATTTAATCTTACATACATTAGATGGGAATTTTTCTGTAAAATGTGAAAAGACCATGCCAATTTTTTTCATGTGTACCGTATTAACACAATTTATTCTTGGAAATATTCTTTGTTAACCCTTTTAACACCACAGGCCTGTATAGTGGTATTGGCAAAACGTGTAGATCCTGATGAGCCGGCTCGTAACGAGCCATCTCATCAGGATCTGCACTTTTTGCAAGTAATTATCTTATTTCTGAGAACAAAAACACCCCATTTTCATAAATGGACTAGTCTGAGAATCATTTTGTGACAATTGGATTGGTTGCAAAATTAACATATCAAAATCCATTCAAGTTACTTAGGGGTGAAAGGGTTAAATCCACTTAAATTGCTCCAGAGGTTTACACAGGACGTTCAATACGGAGTATGAGCGGACTGGCAAGTTGCTATTTTGCGATATGGTAAAACATCTTTAAAGAACCGATTTGATTGATTTATTATAGGAATGAATGGCCTTTTTGTGGAATTTATCGGGGTATAAACTTGGAAAAGTCGCGGGAATACTGGACGAAGGCCGGAAGGCCTCGTCCAGTATTCCCACGACTTTTCCAAGTTTATATCCCCGATAAATTCAACAAAAAGACCATTCATTCCTTATAATTCCAGCATTTGAAATAAATTCATCAAGAAAATGTGTTTATTTTCCGTTTTCTTAAGACTTATTTTAACTGCGCCTCACAGTTATGGAAAGTAGTTCGGCGTGGGAGTTTACTGGGATATAAATTTTGGACAGAGACTTGCTACGGGCCAATCAAATGTTAGGGAATTGTGTAAATATTTTTGTGCTGCAATTATTGGTGTTTAATGGCTATTAAGGTCATTTAAGGCTGGGGTTGGGCTGGCGAAATGTAATATTTAAGACCCTAATTAGCATACCCATTTACAATGGTGTCGGCTAATTCTTGCTTTCCAAACAAATTTACATGTCATCAACATCCCCATATCGAGTAAAAATTTCCTGAATATTCAACGCAGTTGAAAGACGTCTGTGACGTAAATTGTGTGATGTATGACATCACATGCGTGTTTGCAACGTCACATTTGTTTCTGCTAATGATGCGCATCTGGTAGTGTAAACAAAATGGCGAACAGCTTACTGGATCAGCATAGCAAAATTGGTATTAAACTTGAAGCAGAATTATCCAGTGGCATCATGACAGGTTAGTTTCTTTAATAGTTGAACAGTTACTTTAGTAAATAAGACGGCTATTCCATCAGCAGGGTCTGAGGATTTTACACATTTTGACTATATTTGGAATAACTTTTTTACCAAACTATCAGAATGTGATAAAATTGTGCCACAGTGTAGCAATTAATCAGCTTGTTTATTCCGAAATCCACATATTTTATTATGACACAAGGCTAAATTTGACATTAATTGCGCATTAGCCGATACGCAGAATTAGCCGAAATGACAGTACCTTTTGCATCGAGTACCACATATATTAGCATTGATACGGTATATGGTACTATAGTGGATCATTGCCCAGTCTTACCCTATCAAAATGGTCCTGTCGCCTCTCCACGTCACGACTCCCTGATAAGAAACTGGCAAGTTCTAGCTCTAACTTTGCTAAAACAAAAGAAACACAGTGAATTAGCCACTGATGTCAGTGATGTCACTGATGTGGACATATGTATCCTGTAGCCGATTTCACCAACATTGCAAAGTATACTTATCTTGCTAAGTACACTTTGAGGAAGAAATTTTCAATTTAAGGATACATTTATTAATTGTTATTATACTGAATTTATTTACAGCCATTTTGGCTGTGATAATGTAATACAGTCAGTATAATAATTCTGCATAATTTTAATCATAAAATATATGCAGTCGTTAGTTCTATATGAAATAATGTATTTCAGGAAAAATAAATGATTACTCCCTCCAAGTATACTTAGCTAGATAAATATGCTTAGCAATTTTGGTGAAATCGGATACTGGTCAATATGATTTCAAAAACTATTTTCACAGATGTTTTATTGACACATGATCAGATGATATCATCAAATGAGTGTAAGGAACAATAGGAATAAAGTTTGTATTCCTTTCATACAATTACACTGTTAAATGTCCTCATCACAGCAAGTATTATCTCGCTCAGTTAGCAAATGGCAGAAATTCTTCTATGGGTATTCAAGACAACTCCATACATATCAAAATCCATATTTTGTTAATATCATAAAAGGACAGCCAGCTAAGAAAAGGGATTTTTGGTATCATTCCAGTAGCCTATTTCACCAACATTGCAAAGTATACTTTTCTAGCAAAGTATACTTTGAGGAAAAAAAATTCAAATTTAGGATAAATTTATTAATTTTTATTATACTGAATTTATTACATTATCATAGCAATTTTGGCTGTGAATGCCTGTGATAATGTAATAAATTCAGTATAATAAGTCTGCATACTTTTAATCATCAAATATATGCAGTTGTTAGTTTTATATGAAATAACGCATTTCAGGAAACATAAATGATTACTCCCTCAAAGTGTACTTTGCTAGGCTACAGATCATGATCCTTGTGCACATTTCCACTATTACATTAGACTTTTCGCTGATGACAGAAAGGCTACTTCAGTGACTTAGTGGCGAACAGCGTAGGCCCTGATCAAACTGCGCGGATGCGCAGGCTTATCTGGGACTACACTGTAAGCAAACATAAGATCCCTTTTTGTCAGCCATTTGGGACAACATGAGTTACTCACCTACTCTAGACCTGAGAATTTCTAAATCTCGCCGGTTTGACTCCAGCTCGTCTCGAAATGCATGCTTACTGCAAAGGAAAATAAAGAATTTGTAAACTACATAAATTCACCTGATTATCTCTGACAGCAAAATTTCACATTTTTACAGGTAAAACATTTGTTTTACAAAAAAAACAATGACTGAAAAACATTTATATGTTTCTTATGTCTGTATAGAAATATATGTTGTGACCACTCATTTGAACTGTCTTGTTCAGCCTCTTCAATTTAGTACATAATTATGTAGTCGCAATATACTAGTATATTTTCAGACAGCTACAATTGTCATACATGTATTATAGATAACGCAGCAAGCAATCTTCCCTACCGACATTCAGAATTACATCTATGTGTAATCAGGGATCAGTTTACAGGGCGAAATTCTCTCCTCAATTGTCCTATTTTGAGTTGAGGGAGAAGTTTTTCACTATATAAAACAGAAAGTTTGGAAAAAATGGTCTATTTTTCTCAATTTTTAAGTGAAAACTTCATCCTATTTTGCTTGAACCCTGCTAATTAATCAGGGTGGGGGCAGCAGCATTTTCCATAGAGATGACAGTACGGACCATAGCTGTGTGATATGTAATATATCTACTAATTCATCAGGGTGAGGGCAGCATTTTCCCATAGAGATGACAGTATGGACCATAGCTGTGTGGTATGTAATATATCTACTAATTCATCAGGGTGAGGGCATCATTTTCCATAGAGATGACAGTATGGACCATAGCTGTGTGGTATGTAATATATCTTATATCTACTAATTCATCAGGGTGAGGGCAACATTTTCCATAGAGATGACAGTATGGACCATAGCTGTGTGGTATGTAATATATCTACTAATTCATCAGGGTGAGGGCATCATTTTCCATAGAGATGACAGTATGGACCATAGCTGTGTGGTATGTAATATATCTACTAATTCATCAGGGTGAGGGCAACATTTTCCATAGAGATGACAGTATGGACCATAGCTGTGTGGTATGTAATATATCTACTAATTCATCAGGGTGAGGGCATCATTTTCCATAGTGATGACAGTATGGACCATAGCTGTGTGGTATGTGATATATCTACTAATTCATCAGGGTGAGGGCAACATTTTCCAGAGATGACAGTATGGACCATAGCTGTGTGGTATGTAATATATCTACTAATTCATCAGGGTGAGGGCAACATTTTCCCATAGAGATGACAGTATGGACCATAGCTGTGTGGGTATGTAATATATCTACTAATTCATCAGGTGAGGGCAACATTTTCCATGAGATGACAGTAGGGACCATAGCTTGTGTTGGATGTAATTATCTACCTAATTTCATCGGGTGAGGGCAACATTTTCCATAGAGCCTGACAGTCTGGTCCCATAGCTGTGTGGTATGTAATATATCTACTAATTCATCAGGGTGAGGGCAACATTTTCCATAGAGATGACAGTATGGACCATAGCTGTGTGGTATGTAATATATCTACTAATTCATCAGGGTGAGGCAACATCCATAGAGATGAGATATGGACCATAGCTGTGTGGTATGTGATATATCTACTAATTCAATCATGTGCAGGCCAAGCATCATTTCCATAGAGATGACAGTATGGACCATAGCTGTGTGGTGTGTATATATCTACTAATTCATCAGGGTGAGGGCATCATTTTATCCATAGAGATGACAGTATGGACCATAGCTGTGTGGTATGTGATATATCTACTAATTCATCAGGGTGAGGGCAATCATTTTCCATAGAGATGACAGTATGGACCATAGCTGTGTGGTATGTGATATATCTACTAATTCATGGGGCAGGGTGAGCATCATTTTCTAGAGATGACAGTATGGACCATAGCTGTGTGGTATGTGATATATCTACTAATTCATCAGGGTGAGGGCAACATTTTCCATAGAGATGACAGTACGGACCATAGCTGTGTGGTATGTGATATATCTACTAATTCATCAGGGTGAGGGCAACATCCATTAGAGATGACAGTCGGACCATAGCTGTGTGGTATGTGATATATCTACTAATTCATCAGGGTGAGGGCAACATTTTCCATAGAGATGACAGTACGGACCATAGCTGTGTGGTATGTGAATATATCTACTAATTCATCAGGGTGAGGGCAACATTTTCCATAGAGATGACAGTACGGACCATAGCTGTAGTATGTATATCGTGACACCGATCATATCAGGGTGAGGGCAACATTTTCCATAGATGACAGTAACCATAGCTGTGTAGGGTGATATATCTACTAATTCATCATGAGGGCAACATTTTCCATAGAGATGACAGTACGGACCATAGCTGTGTGGTATGTAATATATCTACTAATTCATCAGGGTGAGGGCAACATTTTCCATAGAGATGACAGTACGGACCATAGCTGTGTGGTATGTAATATATCTACTCATACCCACTAGGAACATACATGTACCTCAGAAAAATTAGTACTGCAATAGAAAAATATCTCACAATCTGCAAACCGTTCTCCTTTTTAACAAAACACATTTATAGATTAGTGAACATTAACCCTTAGACTGCTGCACACAACAATTGTCGTCTGCTGTTGCTTTTATACCTTGCCTTATTTCTCAATAAAAACATGTTTTGACAGCACTTCAGTATCATTTCCAATGGAAATGATTCTGAAATGCTGTCAAAGCATGTTGTAAATTATTCTAAAGTGCTGTCAAAGCAAGTTTTTGATAATAACAAGAAACGAGGCAAAGCCACGAAGGCCAGGTTTTTTCCAAGCATAGACACTTGGATAACATAATTATACCCACTTTTTGTAGACTAGATGGCCGTGGCCTGCATGTTGCGCCTTGGGGCGAGGCATGGACACTAAAAAAATAGATATAGTAGATGGAAAAACTTTAATCAAAAAACTTTAACCAGACACACGGACGTACGGACGTACGGACGGACGTATGCCAAAATGCCGACGATATCGCGCTGACAATGATGATAAACACCCATGTGAAGTATCAAGGTAATGGGTGAAGCAGTTGCAGAGATATAGTACACAAACAAGAAACGAGGCAAAGCCACGAAGGCCAGGTTTTTTCCAAGCATAGACACTTGGATAACATAATTATACCCACTTTTTGTAGACTAGATTGCCGTGGCCTGCATGTCGCGCCTTGGGACGAGGCATGGACACTAAAAAAATAGATATAGTAGATGGAAAAACTTTAACCAAAAAACTTTAACCGGACACACAGACGAACGGACGGATGCCAAAATGCCGACGATATCGCGCTTTCCGCAAGCAGGTGCGACAATGATGATAAACACCCATGTGAAGTATCAAGGTATTGGGTGAAGCAGTTGCAGAGATATAGTACACGAAAAAACATTAACAAAAAAATTCAAAGTAATTTGACCTTGACATTGGGCACAGGATTGCGCTTTCCGCAAGCAGGTGCGACAATGATGATAAACACCCATGTGAAGTATCAAGGTATTGGGTGAAGCAGTTGCAGAGATATAGTACACAAAAAAACTTTAACAAAATCAAAGTAATTTGACCTTGACATTGGGCACAGGATCGCGCTTTCCGCAAGCAGGTGCGACAATGATGATAAACACCCATGTGAAGCATCAAGGTATTGGGTGAAGCAGTTGCAGAGATATAGTACACGAAAAAACTTTAACAAAAAAATTCGAAGTAATTTGACCTTGACATTGGGCACAGGATCGCGCTTTCCGCAAGCAGGTGCAACAATGATGATAAACACCCATGTGAAGTATCAAGGTATTGGGTGAAGCAGTTGCAGAGATATAGTACACGAAAAAACTTTAACAAAAAAATTCAAAGTAATTTGACCTTGACATTGGGTACAGGGGCCGCACGGTTGGGGGTTAGAATGAAAATATGGATGATGATAAACACCCATGTGAAGTTTCAAGGTAATGGGCGAAGCAGTTGCAGAGATATAGTATAACGAAAAAGTTTTAAAACCAAAAAACTTTAACCAGACGTACGTTAAAAAGTTAACGTTGAAAATGGCTAAGTCAATTACGTAGAAATAATAGGTGAAGGTAAAAAATGTGGTCACATGTTGGATAGTTGTATGTGGTAGGCACCCCTTGGTTATGAAGCTGTGAAAGTTTGGTAGTCCTAGGTGGTACAGTACCAAAGAAATGGACTTAAACACGAAAATTTAACATTGATTGTGGACGCCGCCCGCCCGCCCGCCCGCACCGCCCGCCCGCCGCTTCGCCTGGTTTCGCCAATCCAATAGCCTGGATTTTTTTTCAAAAAACCTGGTTAAAAATGGAAAATAAAAAATAAACAGCAGACGACCAAAAATATATATAGCGGTGTAAGGGTTAAGTAAATGAAACTTCATGCTGCTTCATGCTGTTGGTTTGTATAATTATCAGAAATCAAAACATATTACATGTATATAAGCACAGGTGATTTTCATAAAAGTTGTATAATTTTGTCAAAAACTACTGCATAAAGCAACATATCGATGGTCTAGTAACATAAGGTCGTAACTGCTATGCTAAAGCATAGCACTTACGACCTTATGTTACTAGACCATCGATATTGCTGTGATCATCACACAATACAAAGAAACAGTTGTAAGGAAAATGCATTGGAAACTAGAAAATGTGTTCATAGAACAACCGTTGTGATTGGTGGGACATTTTCTAAGTATAAAATGATGAGATTCAGGGGTCGACATGAAAAATCAAAATTGATTGCGCATTTACGCACCTTAAGGAAGCAACATGCCAAGTTACATTGTTTTGTAATGAACGAATGGACATGCAAGACGAGATGGAGGGACAAGGATAATACAAACTGCCACCTCCTGGTGGGGCATAATAATTTAAAATATGTCCTTGAATGAAAGTGAACAAAAAGTTAAAATATTTTAATCAGAATATAATAGATATATTCTGATGAAATGTTCTGTTTCTATATGTAACAGTTTTAAAGAATTTTGTCTTACTTACTTACTCTTTTGTTAGTAATCAAACAATGCGACAATTGCCTTTGTATGTGATGTGCCACTTGTAAATTGGCGAATCTATAATCAACTAGAAATGTGGCCTGTCGGCACACGAATTCCCCCGCTGGCAGCCAAAGAAAACAAGGCATATTTGAATGATTTGTCACAGGGTGGCAGAGGACCATTGGAGCAATGCGTGTGTGAAATGTGAAGCAGATCCGAGCAAGGAAACAGAAATTATAAGCCATTTACCCGAGCGTTAAGGTTTCGAACGCACCAAGTCTGTGACATTGACCCTGGGCTTAGCGGGGGCGGCACGAATGTGGATTTGTCGTAGGGTGGCAGAGGGCCATTGGAGCAATGCGTGTGTGAAATTTGAAGCAGATCCGAGCAAGGAAACAGAAATTATAAGGCATTTACCCAGCGTTAAGGTTTCGAACGCACCAAGTCTGTGACCTTGACCCTGGGCTTAGCGGGGGCGGCACGAATGTGGATTTGTCACAGGGTGGCAGAGGACCATTGGAGCAATGCGTGTGTGAAATGTGAAGCAGATCCGAGCAAGGAAACAGAAATTATAAGGCATTTACCCAGCGTTAAGGTTTCGAACGCACCAAGTCTGTGACCTTGACCCTGGGCTTAGCGGGGGCGGCACGAATGTGGATCTGTCACAGGGTGGCAGAGGACCATTGGAGCAATGCGTGTGTGAAATTTGGATTTGTCACAGGGTGGCAGAGGACCATTGGAGCAATGCATGTGTGAAATGTGAAGCAGATCCGAGCAAGGAAACAGAAATTATAAGGCATTTACCCGGCGTTAAGGTTTCGAACGCACCAAGTCTGTGTCCTTTACCCTGGGCTTGGCGGGGGCGGCACGAATGTGGATTTGTCACAGGGTGGCAGTGGACCATTGGAGCAATGCGTGTGTGAAATGTGAAGCAGATCCGAGCAAGGAAACAGAAATTATAAGCCATTTACCCGAGCGTTAAGGTTTCGAACGCACCAAGTCTGTGACATTGACCCTGGCCTTAGCGGTGGCGGCACGAATGTGGATTTGTCACAGGGTGGCAGAGGACCATTGGAGCAATGCGTGTGTGAAATGTGAAGCAGATCCGAGCAAGGAAACAGAAATTATAAGGCATTTACCCAGCGTTAAGGTTTCGAACGCACCAAGTCTGTGACCTTGACCCTGGGCTTAGCGGGGGCGGGACGAATGTGGATTTGTCACAGGGCGGTAGAGGACCATTGGAGCAATGCGTGTGTGAAATGTCAAGCAGATCCGAGCAAGGAAACAGAAATTATAAGGCATATATCCAGAGCGTTAAGGTTTGAGGACGTACGTATGGACGCCGGTAACACTATATGCCCACCTCACCATTCGGTGGCGGGGGCATAATAAAGTCTGTATTTCTAAACAGCACTCCAGACAAAAGGTGTGTTTGTTATACAAAATATATAAACATTTTTTTTCTTATTCAAATATCACCCAATAAGGTATATATGGGTACTTCCAAATACAGAGTTAATATTAGAGATAATTTTCCTGGCTTAAAATGCCACGGTTCATCAATGTCCCTATCATTATTAATAAGGGCACAAGCCCTGAAAATGTCCCGTTGGATCCGAGACCCAGACACAACATATACATATCTGGAGCACTGATACAATGGTGTAACCCATTTCATGCTAAGAGCCATTTTGATTGTGGAAAATCATAAATATTTTCTTTATATGTGCTTAGACGTATATGTCGCGACCACCATTTGAACCGCCATTTGAGACGGTTCAAATAGTGGTCGCAACATATACTTTCATTGAGAAAGAAAAAAAATATAACAAGAAAATATTTTTAAAAATTCATACCCGTAAAGGTTCCGCATGTAATGGGTTAAAGAACAACGAGTTAGAAAACTACAAGCTCTTGCCAAGTAGGCTGCTGGTTACCTTGCCAGGGAAACTGAAATTAATGCTCAGCGTAAGTGTCATCTTTATGTAAGTGTCATACATAAGTTGTGAGGTGTGCTATTGTTGTACATTTGGGTCACCAGCTGACAAAACAGGATCATCGCGACCAGTATGACCTCAGGGGGTCATAATGAAGGCATACATTATATACCATTCAGTTTTATCATTATCACTATCATGTTATCAAGCTTTTTTTCCGCACTCGATGATGCCGACTAACCTGTTTGTTTTGTGTTTGTTTGTTTATTCGGGTTTAACGGCCTATCAACAGCTAAGGTAATTTAAGGCCGGGTCAATGGGTTTAGTACTAAATCCGATATATTACCTGTACAAATGGGGGGAAAATCCAAAATCATAACTGCATATTTACAATAAACCAGATGGCCGCAGCCCGCATGTCGAGCCTGCCGAGGCATTTGATGGTATTTAAAACGCAGATTTCGGACGCACAGACGTACTCCCCGACGTTGTGGGGTTTGTTGCATGTGGGTTTTTTGGCCAAGTCTTTTGGGTTTTTTCGGGTGCTATTTGTGGGTGCTAACTTGCTCTCGTTTTCTTGTGTCTCCTGCATGCACTTGTGGGGTATTTGGGTTTGATCAGTGAAGTACAATATGTACTTGTGGGGAAATTTAGTCAGCCATTGTTTGTGGGGTTTGGATGGACGGACGGTTTTGACCATCACCCTCTGGGGTGTCAATTTTTTATTGCTTTTTTGGGATTTTCAGAAGTGATGGAGTTCATTAAGATAAAGTTGTGTATGGGGTGCACCCCACATGCAACAAAAACCCCACATGCATGTCATGTACTCGTGAATCACCCCACAACGTCACTTCAGGGAGAGCGGACGCACAGACGCAGACGCGCAGACGCACAGACGCACAGACGCACAGACGCACAGACGCACAGACGCACGGACGTACACCCGGACGTCATTGTGATCACTATGTCTCGCTTTCCGCAAGCGGGCTCGACAAAAAAACTATATATTCAGTCCTGAAATCAGAATAATCATGATCTGATGCCAGGTCCTCGCCACACCAGATTCACTTGGCCCCCTCCCAAAAGTAGTAGGATCAGTAATAATCTTACTACTTATATAATGGGCAATAATCCAATTCAACTCCCAGGTAACAAAAGTGCCAAAGATAAAAACATACCCGAGGGCCAAACCAGGCAAATTGTGATTCCTATAAGGAGGAATCCCTACCGTTAATTTACATCATCGCGTTCGCCCGACCAACACCACCCACCCATTTTCTGAGTTGAGCATGAAAATGTGCTCTAAAAGCACAATTTGCAACAAGCACTTTATACATTAAAAATTATTAGTCCAAGTTAATATGGTTCTGAGTAGCTGCATGTATAGGCAATGTGTTCCTCTATATCAATGTAATGTAATGTAATTATAGTCATGTACTCAGTACTAAGTTCTGAGATGAGTACAGAAAAAACTTTATAACCTCGTGCCATGATGTGTAAATTATGCATAAGGATCAGGGTCAACTGTTTATTGTACGGTCCATTTTGTCAGCCGGCAGTCCAGTGGTAGCTACAGATGATGATTACAATTATGGAAGCACATTATACATGATACTGTCACATCTAGATTGATTCTCCAGTGTAGCTTTATTATAGGAATGAATGGCCTTTTTGTGGAATTTATCGGGGTATAAACTTGGAAAAGTCGCGGGAATACTGGACGAAGGCCGGAAGGCCTAGTCCAGAATTCCCGCGACTTTTCCAAGTTTATATCCCCGATAAATTCCACAAAAAGGCCATTCATTCCTTATAATTCCAACATTTGAAATAAATTCATCAAGAAAATGTGTGTATTTTGACAGACGGCAGCCATTTGTTTACATTGACCGCACTGACAGCGCACCTGTAGAAAGTAGTTCGGCGTGGGAGTTTACTGGGATATAAATTTCGGACAGATGTTAGGGAATTGTGTAAATATTGTTGTGCTGGAATTATCAAGTTGTGTCCATGTTCTCAGGTCATATTCAAGTAATTTAGAGTATCAGAGAAGCAAGCAGATATGATAATTATGAATATTAGATGACAGAGCTGCACAGTAAGATGCATATGTTGGCATGTTCATTATAAAACTTCTCACCAATGAAATGAGGTTAGCAAGCAGGCATGGAATGAAAATATGGATGATAATAAAGAAGCCCGCAAAATTTGAAGTCACTGTGGCATCGGTCGCATACAAGGCATTTAAAAGCTTTTAACACAGATGGAAGGACGCCACTGTTATCATAGTGCAGAGCTGCAGACAAGGTGCGTATTGGCGTATTTTAGCTGAATACGCATCGATTATAAAAGTAAAATATGCAATGATTTTGAAATCAGGTGGTGTAGTATGTTTTGGAAACAAAGTTATCTGGAGCTCTGATAGTGATCACAAGGACTCCTACCTTCATCCATCCTTCCATCTTGCTTGCTGCTAGTAAGCTAGACAAAACTGTAGATTTCACAAAGTCGGATGTCACTGACATCTTGATTTGACAATGACAGAACCATGATCAAACAAAAGCAGGCTTGTTTCACATCTGTTCAACCCATGACATGTACATGTATATGGAGTATTCACCATTGGCTGAAGGAAATCACACAACTCTTATTCTTATTTGTAGCCGTGACTGGAGAAATGGGGCATATGACATGTTTTACCAGTGTAGCTCATGATAAAATACACTAATGTTGCCCGATAATGATCTATTTACCTTGTTTGAAGTCGGACAGGTGTTTCAATGATGGTAAACAGTGCAGATTATAATCAGACCGTGCGGATACATAGGTTAAAGTTACATGCCCACTCAGTAGGCACAACATGTTCTTTATAGGAATTACATAAGTGTATAACTGTGTTACCAATACCACCAGTTCTAAAAATTACGACTGCCCGCTATACAGAAAAAATAATTTAGTGTAGCTACAATCTTATCAGGATCTCATTCTGCACTGTTCACCATTTCATCAATGAAACACATGTAATGCTTCTAACAAGCAGTCGGACTTAAAGGTGCATCACTACATGCACACTCAGTAAGCACAAACTGTTTTATAGGAATCCAATAAGTGTATAATTGTGTCACGTAAATAGTAACGTCGGTTAACAATTTAAGGAAACACGGTTATCGCCCCTGATATCAGTGTGGAAATTTACATGTGATATAAAATGTATAATAATGCCAATCAATATGTGGGGTAATGGGGAATGACTGTTAATTTTGCCAGAAAATGTCTCAGATGATTGATGTCTCTGATATAAAGACCATTTTGTGCCTACTGAGTGGGCATGTACCTTTAACCCTTTGAACCCGAAATCCCGCTATAGCGGTTTATGCAAAAAGTGCAGATCCAGATGAGCCGGCTCGTAACGAGCCGTCTCATCAGGATCTGCACTTTTTTAAAGTAATTTTAACATTTCTTAGAACAAAAACACCCCCTTTTCATAAATGGACGAATCTGAAAATCATTTTGTGACCATTGGATTGGTCGGAACATTAGCATATCACAGTCCATTCCAGTTCCTTAGGGTTGAAAGGGTTAATCTGGATCTACATGTATGCTGATTGCAAAACCCGTAAGCCCAACTTCTCCCATCACAGTTTCCCCTAAAAGTTTCTGTTGTGACCACCATTTGAACAGTCAGATCACAGAGTGATCACAACTTATACTCTTGAGGAGAAATGACAAAAACATAGGGAAAACATACTTAGAATTTGATTTCACACATAATATTTTGAAATGAAGACACCAACATTTGCCTTAGCTGGAACATTATGTGCCTATTGGTAAATGGCTGTCAAAAAGGTAATATATGACCAGTGTAGATCCTGATCATCAAATGAATTAATCATTTCAACACGACAGGTATTTATCACTATGTTTACAAACAGTGTAGATCCGGATGAGACGGCTCGTAACGAGCCGTCTCATCAGGATCTGCACCGTTTTTGTGGAAAGTTCCTGATTGTTCACAAATCACCCGGCTCATCAGGATCAGCACTGTTTTTGTGGAAAGTTCCTGATTGTTCACAAATCACCCCTGATCTGATTAATTGAATAGTATGAAAATCAACATTGAAGAATCAATACTAATTGATTGGGGTTGACATCCTTACACACTGCAACAACATATACCGGTAACTGAGCTAAGGTGTGAATCTCAGTAAGATTCACTGGCGTTACACTGGTAATACATATTGTATAAAGTTATTTGACAGCCATTGACCCAAACAAACCATATTGCTACTTTTCAATACCTGCAACTGGTCAAAAAAGATAAAACAGTTTATGCTTTCAGGTAATAACTATTAATGCATGCACTTGATTTATGTATTTTCTGTAACTACTTATCAAGATGGAGTGGAATGTTTTTGATCGGCAACCTGCCAAGGCATTTGATGGTGGGATGTGGGTTTACACAGAATGATGTTTGTTTTTTTGTTTGTTTGTTGGGTGTTTAATGGCATATCAACCGCTAAGGTCATTTAAAGCCGGGGTTTCACAGAATGAAAGAGGACCATCACAGTAATGTGTGTGTGAAATATCAAGAAGGTCTGTGAAAGGAAACAAAAGTTATAAAAAATCTATGACTGTTACATGTAAGTTTGTGAATGCAAATGATGACAACAATGCGGGTGATTGTGGAAAAATTTACTATAGGTAATCGTAACTGATAAAGTACTAAAGCAGGTGTGACAATTAAGCAACGCTTAAAGGTACATGCCCACTCAGTAGGCACAAAATGTTCTTTATACCAGGGACATCATCCGAGACATTTTCTGGCAAAATAAGTATTCATTCACCATTACCTTGCGTATTGAGTGGCATTATTATACATTTCATATCAGAAGTAAATTTCCAGACTGATATCAGGGGCGATAACCGTGTTTCCTTAAAATGTTAACGGACATTACTATTTATTCTCCGTATTTATAAGTATAAGTGATTCAGTTGGTAGGATACAAATTTCTTGTAGCAGTGAGTACTAGTCACAGATTATGTGAAAAGCCACATTTCCAGGAAGTCCTTATTCATGGACATGATCTGGTGGGAGTTACTTCCCTTCTCTCATGTAAAACTCACATTTCCAGGAAGTCCCTATTCATGGACAAGACCTGTGTGTCAGACAGGTGGGCGTTACTCCCCTTCCCTCATGTAAAACTCACATTTCCAGGAAGTCCCCATTCATGGACATGATCTGTGTGTCAGACAGGTGGGAGTTACTTCCCTTCTCTCATGTAAAACTCACATTTCCAGGAAGTCCCTATTCATGGACATGATCTGTGCGTCAGACAGGTGGGAGTTACTTCCCTTCTCTCATGTAAAACTCACATTTCCAGGAAGTCCCTATTCATGGACATGATCTGTGTATCAGACAGGTGGGAGTTACTTCCCTTCCCTCATGTAAAACTCACATTTCCAGGAAGTCCCTATTCATGGACATGATCTGTGTGTCAGACAGGTGGGTGTTACTTCCCTTCTCTCATGTAAAACTCACATTTCCAGGAAGTCGTCCCCATTCATGGACATGATCTGTGTGTCAGACAGGTGGGAGTTACTTCCCTTCTCTCATGTAAAACTCACATTTCCAGGAAGTCCCTATTCATGGACATGATCTGCAGACAGGTGGGAGTTACTTCCCTTCTCTCATGTAAAACTCACATTTCCAGGAAGTCCCTATTCATGGACATGATCTGTGCGTCAGACAGGTGGGAGTTACTTCCCTTCTCTCATGTAAAACTCACATTTCCAGGAAGTCCCTATTCATGGACATGATCTGTGTGTCAGACAGGTGGGCGTTACTTCCCTTCTCTCATGTAAAACTCACATTTCCAGGAAGTCCCTATTCATGGACATGATCTGTGTGTCAGACAGGTGGGCGTTACTTCCCTTCTCTCATGTAAAACTCACATTTCCAGGAAGTCCCTATTCATGGACATAATCTGTGTGTCAGACAGGTGGGCGTTGTTACTTCCCTTCTCTCATGTAAAACTCACATTTCCAGGAAGTCCCTATTCATGGACATAATCTGTGTGTCAGACAGGTGGGCGTTACTTCCCTTCTCTCATGTAAAACTCACATTTCCAGGAAGTCCCTATTCATGGACATAATCTGTGTGTCAGACAGGTGGGCGTTACTCCCCTTCGCGGAGCTGATCTGCAGCTGGCTCTGTAACAGCTGTATCTCGCCCAGTAGCTCCCGCCTCATCTGCTCCATTCGCCGCTCTATGTGCGGGTCTGGTCGTCGGTCCACTGTTTTCTCACTTAATTGAAGTATTTCATCTGAATGAAAATGAACAAGATAGAATGTTACATATCACACATGTCCATGATAATACCACTCCACTTCGTTCTATTCTATTCCATCCCCTGTTAGGAAAGGGAGAAATTTGTCAAACTAAGAAAATGTCTTCAAACATTGCAGCATGTATTGGGACAAATTTTGATGATAGTTTTGCAAAACGTAGTGAAATTGGCCCAGGTCATTTGTATATATAATGTTTGTTTGCTAGCATCATCATTACTGTACTTACTTCTGAGGTCTCTGATTTGGTCCTTGTAGTTGTGTCTGTCCGTCTCCATTCGGTGTACAAGGCCCGTCAGGTGGTCTATCGCCTGGTGTACATATATCAAGTTTATTCCCATACAAACTCAATTTTTGTTTGTTTGTTGTTGGTGTTTAATGGCCTATCAACAGCTAAGGCCATTTAAGGCCGGGCCAACCACAAGTGGAATACTCGGACCTATTAACGTCATGTACAGTGCGATACCAGGTGGGTGGGGTAATGGGATATTTTTTTAATAGGTATTTTTTTTTGGTGTCATAGGTCCGAGTCTTCCACCTGTGGGGCCAACGGGTTCAATCCCGTATTAAACCTGCTGCATTGGGGGGAAAATGCCAACATCAGAATAGAATATTTACATTTAAAAAAATATATATATGTTCAGCCCTGACATTAGAATAACCCGACCTGTCCATACCACACTAAAGCCATCAGAATCAACTCTCACATACAAGAAAGCCAAAGACGTACATGAGGGCCAAACCAGGTCTCCACAAACTCAATTTTCCCCATGCTTGTAAAGCTGATAAAGAAATGATCGATCACCTGGTGGGATCTGTTATCATCTTGGTCAGTGTGTATTTGATCAATGCACAACTAGTGTCCTTCAGCATGTATTTGGTCAATGCACAACTAGTGTCCTTCAGCATGTATTTGATCAATGTACAACTAGTGTCCTTCAGCATGTATTTGATCAATGTACAACTAGTGTCCTTCAGCATGTATTTGATCAATGTACAACTAGTGTCCTTCAGCATGTATTTGGTCAATGCACAACTAGTGTCCTTCAGCATGTATTTGATCAATGTACAACTAGTGTCCTTCAGCATGTATTTGATCAATGTACAACTAGTGTCCTTCAGCATGTATTTGATCAATGTACAACTAGTGTCCTTCAGCATGTATTTGGTCAATGTACGGGGTAATACCTAGTGTTCTGATAAATACAAAGTGGATTAAATGGGATTTACAATTTGCTTTGTAATGATCGTCAAGTTTTTATGTTAAATATGAAATTTATAATATCTTTTTAATTAATAAATTTACATAATCAACATCAACTAGACATTATTTGTGTAAAACATGGATATGCACCCATGGCATACTGGAGACTAACTAGAGATTGTGTGTAAAAAAAGAAAACTTAAAATTTACACAAATTTCAAAGTCATTTGAGCAAGTGTTACAAACTGTTTGACGTAAGAAAATGGCTAAGCGTTTCAGCATCATTTAGAAGGTCACAAAGGTCAAGGTCATGCCATTGGTGGTGTGCTTTCGTCACACATGTTCAGATGAATAAACTGTCCAAATATTAAAGCAATCATGATGGAGAAACTCTTACAAACAGTTTGACGTAACAAAAGTGTTTCAGCGATATTTCGAAGGTGACAAAAGTCAAGGTCGTGTTAATGGTGGCACAAATGTGTGAAAATTGTTCAGGTGATTCAAGTATCCAAGTAATGAACCAACCCTTTGTGTAATATTGAAGATATTACATGTTGGAGAAACTGTTACCAACTTTTCGACGCAACAAAATGGCTTTGCGTAATATTGAAGATATTACATGTTGGAGAAACTCTTACAAACTCTTTGATGTATATGTATACAGGGGTCATACCAATTATCCGGACAATCAGTTTATCGGACAAATGAAAATACCTGTTAATTAGGAGCATTCGTTTGATCATAATTTGCATCAAATACATCTAAGTCACGCAGGTGCTTGCTGTTTCCATGCCAGTGTGAAAAATATATTGCCAAGGTAAACATTTTAGTAATATTTGCTGAAAATATTCCTCAACTCTGTCCACAAGTTAATTACAACGTCAAAAGTCTCGCGGGGGCTTGTAATCGAATGCGCCCATTACGTCATTTCTGAGTTGTTCTATAAATAAAATAAATTCTATAAATACGTTGTTTTCCAAGAAGCGAATGGCGATTGTTTTTTCTGCAGGACTACACAACGCTGTTTACACTGGTTTACAAGCGATATAATTATGATTTCATGTTGAGAATACAAGTTATAAGACAAGTATATGTTTGTCCGGATAACTGATTGTCGATGTTAATTTTCGGGCAATCTTACGACTGATCATCTGACCCGATTTTAAGCGAGAAAGATGGAACAGTTTGCTAAATAGTTTACATGCATTGAGAAAGGAAGAACCGACGATTGTTCTGTGAAAAGTTTATGCCCGTAGCTGCTATTTTAAGAAAAATATTGTTAAAAAACTGCCATTTGTGTCCGATAATCTGGAGGATCCCTGTACGGACGGATGGACGAACGGAACCTCAAGAGCAACGCAATATGCCCCCCCTTGTTATCGCATAGGGGGGGGGGGGGGACAAACTATGTAGATACAAGCAAAACTACACCCGAGAAATGTGGCTCATCACATGTAAGACTAGTGTAGACCCAGAACAAGGTGTACAGTGTACAGTGTTCACCATTCAGTCAGTGAGACACTCATCAGGCTTCTGGTGAAGGGTATTGAGCATTATCAGCCTGCAAAAGTCCTCTAAAAAACTAAACTGACCAGAAATGCCATAAACCCCATTCTTCCAGTCACAGCCACATACACAACTGCATGTGTTAATCCACAGGTGCAAGACTCGGACCTGTGACACAAAAAGAAATGCCCATTACAAAATATCCAGTTACAAAAAATCCATTACCCCACCCACTTGGTCTCATACAGTACTATCTTCTATAATAGAAAATAGTACTGTATGAGACCAAGTGGGTGGGGTAATGGATTTTTTGTAATGGGCATTTTCTTTTTGTGTGTCACAGGTCCAAGTCTTCCACCTGTGCATTAATCTTGCCCAGATGTCAATGGGTCTGAATATACATTGACCATCTCAACTACAATTAAGCAGTTTGATTGGCCGAGTCTGAGTTGTAACGCAGCTCAGGCTCAGTTGATCAAGCTGCTTGATTTCAAGCACAAAATCAAAGTACTGTATTTTGAAATAAAAACAAAGAAAAAATATTGGCAAGATTAGTGCAGGCGATGGTGTGATGATTATCCAAGACGAACGTACAATATTTTGTTTCTCTATCTGTTCCTGTAGAGCCTGGGTGGAGGGATAGGGCACCAGGGCTGACGAAGTCGCGCCACTGTACGTGTCCGGGTGGAACGACTGGCTCAGGCCATTCTGCGAGTATTTCGCTGGGAAAGACATGGGTAGCTCGGAGAGAGATGTGCTCTTCTTCATAGGTGTCGAGTCTGCAATTACATCGCTATAGAGGAGTCGGAAATTATGACAATGTGGCCATATAAGACTCACCATAAAGAAAACACACTTACTGGTAATTCCAAAGAGGTTTGAAAAAAGTGAAAGTGAACGGGTTTAACATCCCAGCAACAGCTAAGGTCATATGGAGACGGGACCACAGTTTAAAGTCTAATCCGACAGACGAGTGGGATGGAAATACTATGAAAGTAGTTTTGATGCCCAATATGAGATTTGAGCCCAAAACCTCCGGATAGGAAGTCAGGTGTTCTCACCACTAGGCCACAACCCATCCCTGGAGGAGGTTTGAATCTGAGCTGCTAGATACATGTACATATTATGTTGATAAAAATATGGCCATTCATTTGAAGTACACATAACTCAAATTCCCCATGTAATTGTGTACCTGGTGATCACATCATTATGTTTTTATAGAAAAAGAAAATAATCATGGTTGTTAACAGTAACCAGGATGTGTTCTGTTACTCGCCTTGCGAAGTCATCTACAGTGAAAATCTCTTGTACATGTAATACATACATGTAGAAGAGTGATGATTTAATGCAATATTTCTTGCACAAGTTTACTGATTTAATAAGAAATGTGACTATGCCAATCATGGTCTGAGCTCCAGATAAGGAGCATATTGATATATTTTACGCAGTTATTTTAGCTGAATATGCATAAATTTTCAAAAGAAAGTGTACAAAAATACTCACACAAAATTGAAAATATGCATTGCTTTCAAATCAATGAGCAAAATTATCTCGCACAGTTGAAAATTCACTTACTGGAGCTGAAAAAAAGCAAACACTGTTTCCTTTTTGCAGCTCAAATAATTGAATTTTCAATCTTGCATGTTTGTGCTCATTTATTCTCTACAGTTTATTGAAAAAAAACAACATGATAAAATCAGTAACCCATTTACCAAAAAATACACATTGAATTTGAAAGCTGGTGGTACATGTACTCTTTTGACACAAAGCTAATCTAGAGCTCTATCTGATCAGTTTCTACACTGTTCGCTATTCATTTGTCGAGTGTGCTGGAATGTCATGGGATGTCCAAAGAATGGACTACTGAGAGTTTGATCAGTGTAACTCATGATCAACTAGTATACCAATGCATCTCAAGATGCATGTGAGTTTTTTCTTAGAGGCATTAACTCTTACAATGCTGAATAAAATGCTGTTGTCTGCTGTTTACTTTATATTTTCCATATTAAATTTCTCAACCAAAAACATGGTTTGGCAGCAGTTTGGAAATGATTCTAAAGTGCTGTCAAACCAATTTTTTATGGAAGAAAAAAGACAAAATATGAAACAACAGCAGACGACAGTTTTCGATACCCGCCTTTTAAGGGTTAAGAATGCTCGCTTGCTCAATACTGAAGAGCAAAAGGCTCGACATCAGGGGGCCGTTTCACTAAACTTTGTACGACTAAAATGTTCGTAAATTCAAAATTATGATAGTCTGTAAATTGCACATTAACAATGTTTTCTTGTAAACAATTATTGAAATTTACAGACGATCCTAGATTTGTACTTACGAACATTTTAGTCTTACGAAGTTTAGTGAAACGGGCCCCTGAATCTTATTTTTTGCTTAACCAAACGAATTGGATACTCACATGTTTTAGGGTTCCATGTAACATTTCCACTTGTGTTTAGTTTATTCTGAAACATAAGGGTTATAATCATATAAGCAGAGCAAAAGATATAGGTATACCCTGGGCCACAGCAAACAAAAACTTGATGCAATGCAACGCACTGCCAAAACATTAACACCACATTACTTTTTTAGCAGTCAAATTTGTTTAATAGGCATGATTGGGATAACTGGAATGAAAATATGGATAATTGCCGACACACTTTTTTTTACAGGGGTGTAAAATTTAAAACAATTATTTAAAACATACATACCCGACAGGATAGTATGATAGTTATATACATGTATTACCCTTTGGGGATGGGGGATATTAAAATTTATATATAAGCCCTAAAGCATAAAGTTGACCACAAAAACAAATCAAGCCACCCCACATATAATTATAATGTAAGTTTGGGTCAATTAAGTTCTTAGACTACTAGATATGTATCCGAGTAATGTGATTTATATTTTATTTCATATATATGTGTATAATAATTCAAATACAATAGATGTTCCCAGTAATTACCCAATACGCATGTACAGTTGGGTGAATTACCCAATACGCATGTACAGTTGGGTGAATTACCCAATACGCATGTACAGTTGGGTGAATTATCCAATACGCATGTACAGTTGGGTGAATTACCCAATACGCATGTACAGTTGGGTGAATTACCCAATACGCATGTACAGTTGGGTGAATTACCCAATACGCATGTACAGTTGGGTGAATTACCCAATACGCATGTACAGTTGGGTGAACTAAAGCAGTATAATTCCAGTACAAAAATATTTACACAATTCCCTAACATTTGATTGCCCCGTAGCAAGTTTCTGTCCAAAATTTATATCCCAGTAAACTCCCACGCCAAACTACTTTCTGTAACCGTGAGGCGCAGTTAAAATAATTCTTAAGAAAACGGAAAATAAACACATTTTCTTGATGAATTTATTTCAAATGCTGGAATTATATGTGTGTATAGTGCACATGCACAGTGCACGTCTCTCTAATGTTGGATGAGCTGTCCGATGCAGCCACAATCAGTCCACATTGCGGTCTAATGGTGTAAGTTGGTGGATCTCACTATTGCTATAAACTGAAAGCATCCCTGATCTAACTCAGAGGGCTCTTGGTCTCTTGGCCCTATTTTTACTTTCACCAGCCTATACTGCTTCACACCCTCATGGATAATTTTGATTCTTCTTCTATTTATACTGCAACACCCCCTTTCAGAGAGTATGTGCAGGATCATATTTTAATCATAAGTACATGCAAAATCAAATACAATCAACTTTTCCTGCTAATTAGCCAGTACCAATTTTACAGAATGGTGGACTTATGCAGTGTGGATAAAGTGTCTTGACCAAGCAAGGATACAACACACGCCTCAGATGAGGCTTGAATACACAAGTGTAGGATCAGCAGTCCTATGCCATTGACCATGCGCTCCACTCTATGTCAATTATATAAGCAGAGCATAATGCATTTAACCCTCCTTAACACAACATTTACCATCTCTTGTGCAAATGTCAAACCTTTTACTGTCACATTTATTCTACTACTAACATTGTCACATTGATGCATGTCTTAAGTTTCCAGTAGGGGTGTGACAGCATATGCAGACAGATACATGTACAGTCGAGCACCAGTACCTCGAACATCAGTATCTCGATGATATCCCCTATCTGAATGATTCGCTGAAGTCCCGAAATTATATCCTTATTTGTTTAAAATAAATATCTTGTATATATTCTCTATCTCGACAGTTTACTACCTTTGGTCATTAGTTAATTGGTGATTATAAAATGTCAGTAAATTAATTAATAATTTTTTTGTGATGGGTAACATGATTTGATATTTTTTTGGCGAAAATATTCGACCATGTCACTTGATCGCTATCTCGAACCTAGTCCTATCTCGACTAAAATACGATCTCCCTTCGACTTCGATATACTGGTGCTCGACTGTAGATAGATAGATATGACATCGCAATGCAAATTATGGGTTATATATGGCCATACATGCAGATTATGGTTGGGGGATTCTAGTTGCAGCCTGTAACTCTGTGACCCTCCCATACCGTACATACCAGTTACAGTTTCTCCCATAGCATTCCCCTGCAGAGTAGCGAATCAGATCTGATTCGCACTTCAAATGTTAATTATGAGCAATTTTGATATGAAGTAAATGTCAGTATTATGAAACTAGCATATTACATTAATTATTTCATAAATTTACCATTGCACAAGGCCTACTACATTGTAAGTAAATTTAAGCTAGAATCTACTAGAGACCCAATTAGTACCAGCCAAAGCTCACATGAAATATATTTGTTGGACCTTAGTTTCTAACTAGACAACATTTTATTCCCTGGATATGCTGCAAAAATAACAAGAGTTGTCAGAAGACAACGAAGCTCGCCTGTTGGCAGCCTTCACTCAAACTTGGCACAGTTGCATAAAATAACATGAATATTATATAACCTGACCTTGGGTTAAGGTGCGTGCGGTGGACCTTGACATTGGGGTCAGTCGTGCAAGGTCGGTCGTGGGTTTGCTATAGCATATTAAGATGAATGCGTGCATGTTTGTTTGTTTGTTTATTGGTGCTTAACGGCCTATCAACAGCTAAGGTCATGTAAGGCCGGGCAAACAGGCTCAATCCCGTTTTAACCTATTGCATTGGGGGGACAATCCCAAAATCAAAATGGAATATTTACATCAAAAAAAGATACATTCAGCCCTGAAATTAAAATAACCTGACCTGGTGCCCGGTCCATACCACACCAAAGTCACTTGGCCCCTCCCCCTAAATTGGATTACGAATAATCGTAATACTCACATAAGGGGTATAACCAGATTCAACTGTCGCATACAAAATGCCAAAGATGTATGTGAGGGCCAAAGTAGGTCTCCAGTCGGAATTCCGGTAAGGATGAACCCCGATCGTTAAATTACCCATCGCATGCTCCCACCTGCCACCCACATGCATGTATGAAATATCAATGCGCTCCCTGAAAACAGAAAGTCTATGAACGTTAAGTTTATGAACGCACTAAGTTGGTGATTTTCTACAGCATGATAGCTATTCACATGAAGAATGCATGTATGAATGTGCTAAGTTTGTGACCTTGACCTTGAGGAAAGGGGTGGGGGGGGGTGGTCATGGATTTGCTGTAGCACAATAGAGGAACATCAGATGAAAGCATGTATGAAATATCAAAGAGTTCCCTGTTTATGAATGTGCCAAGTTTGTGACCTTGACCTTGGGGTAAGGGTTGGGTGGTGGGTCATGGATTTGCTACAGCATGATAGAGGGTCATCTGAAGAAAGCATGTATGAAACTAGATTGGTCAGTAAGCGAGGCTTACGGAATAGCCCCCCGCGTGGGCCCAGGTACCCCTAAATATGTAAAATTTTCCAAGTGTGTGGGCTTGTGACCTTGACTATGGGCTTAGCGGGGGCGGCACAAATGTGAATTTGTCACAGGGTGATAGAGGTCCATTGGAGCAATGCGAGTGAAATGTGAAGCAGATTCAAGCAAGGAAGTAGAAGTTATAACCGATTTCTCTAATGTTAAGTGTTGTAAAGAGACTAAGTATGTGACCTTGACCTTGAGATCAGCGGGGATATGTCACAGCATGATAGTAGAGTCTTAGAGGAATGCATGCATGAAATATTAAGAATATGCAATGAAGGAAATAGAAGTTATAACATATTTCTTTGATGTTATGTTTTGTAAACAGACTAAGTATTTGACCTTGACCTTGGGATCAGCCTTGACCTTGGGATCAGCTGGGGTTGGACGGTCGTGGATTTGGCACAGCATGGTAGTAGAGCCTTACAGGAATGCATGTGTAAAATATTAAGCATTTTAGATGAAGGAAATAGAAGTTATAACAATATTTCTCTGATGTTAAGTTTTGTAAAGAGACTAAGTATTTGACATTGACCTTGGGATCAGCGGGGGTTGGACGGTTGTGGATCTGGCACAGCATGGTAGTAGAGCCTTACAGGAATGCACGAGTGAAATATTAAACACGAACCCGCGGTAGCGCCTACCGACCCTCCAGTGGGAAGGGTTTATCTAACAGCTGATTCAGTGTATGGAAACATTACCGTATATACCACAACTGCTGCAGCCAGCAATAGAGAATTGTTCGGTTTGTTCCAATTATGTAAATCTCAGCACTTTAGGGGAGAAAGAAGAAAACTTTTTCGCAATATTTAGTATCAAAGATATTGCCTAATTGCATGTGGTGGCTATATAGCTGTAGTTACATTTTTGAAACCCTTTCAATGCTAGAAACAAAAATTGTCGTCTGCTGGTTTCAAATGTTCTTTTAAAACATGTTTTAGAACACAGTAGAATCATTTCCATTGAAGAAAATAATACTTTGCTACCAAAAAATGTTTATATAAACAATAAATATACTTATATGGTACATGTACATGTCCACATGCTGCTTTTTTTTCAGAACATGTTTTTGCAACACAATAACATCGTCTCCATTAGAGACAATTATACTTTGCAACCAAGATGTGTTTTAGAAACTTAATATATATATATATCTGATATCATTATACAGCTGGTTTTAAATAGTATTCTCTTTTTTTTTCTCAAAAGAACACGAGTTGGCAGCAAAATAGAATCATCACCATTGGAGACAATATAATCGTCTCCATTGGCGACGATTCTACATGTATTTCGCTATCAAAATATGTTTATGAAGTTAAATATCTAATGTCGTCTGCTGGTTTTCAATATGCTTCTTTTGTTGCTTTTTTTTTGCTTTTTTTCTCTCAAAAAATGTTGGCAACACACTAGCGTCATCTCATTTGGAACCAAATTTACTTCACTACCAAACTATGACATCGTATGTTGGAGAATCTTAATTATAAAGCAAATGTAAAATCAGCAGACAACATATTTATTTTTTATTTTATTTCCCTACTGAAGTATGTATTGGCAGCTATTAGAATGATCTCCTGAGACGATTCTAATATGCTGTCTAAGTATATTTTGGAGAAAATAAAGAACTGCACATTAAAATGTAGATGTGAAAAAGTTGTGCAACATGTACTAGTGTCTAGTATGTATGTAAAGTGTTATTTGTATTGTCTTACAGTTGCATATACACGCTCAGCAGTGGTATGTTGTTGATACAGCCACCTGACTGGGGGTCAGAGGTTACAAACAGTTTGAATTTTGAATTGTTTATATTAAATACTGCTTTTTCTACATTTTTGTTTCTGCAAATATATTGCTCTATAAATGCACTATATGACTATCAACTTAGAATATAAATTTAATATTTTTCTAACAATTAGTTTTTTAATAATCACTGCTAATACAGCTGAGAAAGACAAAAAGTCAAAAGTATTGCGGTTTTGAAATAGCTCCGCCCACACCTATTTATAGACCTGCCTGGCATTTTAGATGAAGGAAATAGAAGTTATATCATATTTCTCTGATGTTAAGTTTTGTAAAGAGACTAAGTATTTAACCTTGACCTTGGGATCAGCGGGGGTTGGACGGTCGTGGATTTGGCACAGCATGGTAGTAGAGCCTTACAGGAATGCATGTGTGAAATATTAAGCATCTTAGATGAAGGAAATAGAAGTTATAACAATATTTCTCTGATGTTGAGTTTAGTGACAGACGCACAGACGCACAGACAACCTGACTCCAGTATACCCCCCCCCCCCACAACTCGTTGCGGGGGGTATAATAACAAGGTGTATCATGAAAGGAAACAGAAGTTATAAGACATTTACCCCAACGTTAAGTTTGTGGACGCCGACGCCGCCGGGGGTATGCCATAAGCTCGTCTGTACTCCGTGCAGGCGAGCTAAAAACTACTTTAGAAGAATTAGTTTATATCAGTTTCCTAATTCTAACACAGATTTCAATTGAAAGCTATTTTAACTAGAAATGTGGCCTGTCGGCACACGAATGCCCCCGCTAGCAGCCAAAGAAAACAAGACATATTTGAAAACAAGCAAACAGAAATTATAAGCCATTTACACGAGCGTTAAGGTTTCAAACGCACCAAGTCTGTGACCTTGACCCTGGGCTTGGCGGAGGCGGGACGAATGTGGATTTGTCACAGGGCAGTAGAGGACCATTGGAGCAATGCGTGTGTGAAATGTGAAGCAGATGAGAACAAGGAAACAGAAATTATAAGCCATTTACCTGAGCGTTAAGGTTTCAAACACACAAAGTATGTGACGTTGACCCTGGACTTGGCGGGGCGGGACGAATGTGGATTTGTCACAGGGCGGTAGAGAACTATTGGAGCAATGCTTGTGTGAAATGTGAAGCAGATCCGAGCAAAGAAACAGAAATTATAAGCCATTTACCTGAACGTTAAGGTTTTGAACGCACCAAGTCTGTGACCTTGACCCTGGGCTTGGTGGGGGCGGGACGAATGTGGATTTGTCACAGAGCGGTAGAGGACCACTGGAGCAATGCGTGTGTGAAATGTGAAGCAGATCCGAACAAGGAAACAGAAATTACAAGAGTTGTCAGAAGACAACGAAGCTCGCCTGTTGGCAGTGCATTCACTCAAACTTGGCACAGTTGCATAAAAACACATGAATATTATATAACTTGACCTTGGGTTAAGGGGCATGCGGTGGACCTTGACATTGGGGTCAGTGGTGCAAGGTGGGTCGTGGGTTTGCTATAGCATAATATAGCATATTAAGATGAATGCATGTATGAAATATCAATGCGCTCCCTGAAAACAGAGGTAAAACAAAATTTAACCCAACATTAAGTTTATGAACGCACTAAGAATGGTGATTTTCTACAGCATGATAGCTATTCACATGAGGAATGCATGTATGAATGTGCTAAGTTTGTAACCTTGACCTTGGGGAAAGGGGTGCGGGTGATGGGTCATGGATTTGCTGTAGCACAATAGAGGATCATCAGATGAATGCATATATGAAATATCAAAGCGTTCCCTGTAAAGAAACAGAAGTTACACAACATTTACCCCAACGTTAAGTTTATGAACATACTAAGTTTGTGACCTTGACCTTGGGGTAAGGGTTAGGTGGTGGGTTGTGGATTTGCTACAGCATGATAGAGGGTCATCTGAGGAATGCATCAGGGCTGTACAAATTGATTTTTTAGCCACCTGTCCCGGACAAGTGACTTGAAAAAAGTGACTTGTCCTGGAAAATATGATTTCCAGGGCAAGTGATTTTGAAAAAGTGACTTGTCCTAGTAAGATTTCTTATACAAAACTGTCCCAAAACAAAATCTATTATCATAGTTGGTAAATATAATACATTTCAGCACTTGGCACATATACATATTATATTAAATATCTATAACAATAATAAACATTGTAGCTAGGTCATGCCCATCCACACATGATGATTGCTTTAGATTCTCAGTCTCAGGACTAGGCAGTGGCTAATTTGGGGTAGTTCTTGCAGGGCTTGCATGTCATGTGTTGCTTCTCCCAGTCGTATTCCAGCCAGGGGAAGGTATCCAGCCTGCGTGGTTGGAAGGTGCGTGCACGTTTTGTCACATCATATTGTTTGTTTTTTTTACCTGTAGTTGACTCATTATCCTTCGAGTTGTTGTCTCCAGAGGCTAAAGATTCGGACTCGGAGTCCTTGCGTTTTTTTTATTGACTAGATTCAGACGTAACAACTAACTTATCTTTCACTTTCAAAAAGTTGAGCAGACTCATTGTGTCGGTTGATGGTAATAACAGATTAGACGGAACAAAATTCACAATTACTCTCCACTTAACACCAAGTAACAACACTTAATTCATAAATGTTTTATCATTGAATCAATCTTGAGAATATTGGTTACAGCGTAACGTTCATTTTCCGTAATTACATGTTTTCACGGTAAACAATACATTGCTAGCAATTAATCAGAAGAAACTAGAAATGTGGCCTGTCGGCACACGAATACCCCCACTGGCAGCCAAAGAAAACGAGGCATTTTTGATAAGCCATTTAGCCGAGCGTTAAGGTTTCAAACACATCAAGTCTGTGACCTTGACCCTGGGCATAGTGTGATAATCCATGCATCGGTGTAGAAGATATAGAGCTGAAGGGAATTTCAATAGGTTTGACCTTTGACCTTCAACTGTGACCTTGACCGTGGACGTAGGTGCGTGGTTATTGATCGTGACACACCTTCTCATCATGAGAAACATTTGTGCCAAGCCATTTGATAATCCATGCATCGGTGTAGAAGATATAGAGCGGAAGGGAATTTCAATAGGTTTGACCTTTGACCTTCAACTGTGACCTTGACCTTGGACATACGTGTGTGGTTATTGATCGCGACACACCGTCTCATCATGAGAAACATTTGTGCCAAGCCATTTGATAATCCATGCATCGGTGTAGAAGATATAGAGCGGAAGGGAATTTCGATAGGTTTGACCTTTGACCTTCAACTGTGACCTTGACCTTGGACGTAGGTGCGTGGTTATTGATCGCGACACACCTTCCATTCATGAGAAACATTTGTGCCAAGCCATTTGATAATCCATGCATCGGTGAAGAAGATATAGAGCGGAAGGGAATTTCGATAGGTTTGACCTTTGAACTTCAATTGTGACCTTGGACGTAGGTGCATGTTTATTGATCGCGACACACCTTCTCATCATGAGAAACATTTGTGCCAAGCCATTTGATAATCCATGCATCGGTGTAGAAGATATAGAGCGGAAGGGAATTTCCAACAGACCGACCGACAGACAGACCGACCGACCGACCGACCGACAAGCTGACTCCTATATACCCCCAACAAACTTTGTTTGTGTAGTTATAATTATGACCATCAACATTTTCTCATCAACTTACCTGTTCGAGTACTGCTCAACATAATTCTACTTTCGGTTTGAAATTCGCCCGACATTTTGACATTTGACAAGTATCTACCTGTAAATATTTAGCAGTAATTACGTAATATTAACAGCCGGAACGTCTGGCTACTTACTTAATCCGCTACCGTTAACACCTGTGACCATGGCACACAGTTCATTCTGTAATCGGGCCATAATCACCTTTAGATTTTCAATACACAACTTGTCAGCCATTATCTATTTCATGCATGCGTTCATTGGATTATATTGCCAATGTTTTGTAAGCAAGCATTTCATTGGATAATGATAAGCCCCGCCTCGTACCTGTCACAGCCACGTGCTGGAGAGCATTTGATTTACCAGGAAAATAAACAAGATTCCGAATCGTCATTCGCTGAATCACAAACATGTTCTTGCTATTTAAAAACACCGTGATTTTGAAGTTTCTATTCCAAAATAAGTAATTGGTATTAATTATCGCCATTGTCAGATGCCATCATTGTTGTTGGTATCATTTTTCATACCCTGGTGCATAATTCAGCAAGGTGTAAACAATCAAAACTGCAGAAACTTCATTTTCTACGCCGAGGTCCGAACTTGCCGACGTATTATGGCCGTTTTTTGGAAAACATTTTTCTAACGTTGTCCTAAAATTTTCGGACGTACTTTTCCGGAATTTACGGCGAAAAAAACAACAACGCCGGCGTTCGATCCGTTAATGAAAGAACCGAGTCCACTCATTTGACCGTCCCAACTATGTGTACCAATTATGATCATCAATCTGAATTCAAAGCAGGCGAATTGCCAGACAAAAACCAGCAATATGCGAGACAAAACGCACAATATTTGTTAATTGTTTTCCTCTAACGTTTTGCCACACAGACCGACGCATTAATTGTTTGTTTGTTTACAGAATAACTACGATCTATATAGGTCGCCATTTTTATTTATAAAATCGCGTCTCTATCTACTATGTTTATGTTCGCCGAAATATAAATCCATGTACATTGTTTTTTGAAATTTCACGCTTTTGTTGTTGGCAAAATCTTCTAATTACTTTCAAATTCGATTAAATTAATATAATTAGGGTCACAATAGATTGCTATAGGTACTGTCTATAGTAGCTGTGAATCGCCAGGTGGACGCCCGTGGTGTTATCGATCGATAAAGTGGTCAGTTTTGGGATTAAGTTTATGACAGTCCAGTGCAAAAAAACGGGCTTGTGGCGGGACAGAAAATAGTGACTTGTCTGGGACTAAAATCCAGCATAGAGGCACTTGCCCGAGATCAAAACCGACTTGTCCAGGGCGTCGGGCGTTCCAATTTGTACAGCCCCCCCCCCCACCCCCCCCGTTAAGTTTATGAACATGCTAAGTTTGTGACCTTGACCCTGGGGTAAGGGTTGGGTGCTAAGTCATGGATTTGCTACAGCATGATAGAGGGTCATCTGAGGAATGCATGTATGAAATAGCAAAAGTGTTCCCTGTAAAGAAACAGAAGTTACACAATATTTACCCCAACGATAAGTTTATGAACATGCTAAGTTTTTGACCTTGACCTTGGGGTAAGGGATGGGCGGTGGGTCATGGATTTGCTATAGCACAATAGAGTATCATCAGATGAATCCATGTATGAAATATGAAGGTGTTCCCTGTAAATAAACAGAAATTAAACAACATTTACCCCAACGTTAAGTTTATGAACATGCTAAGTTTGTGACTTTGACCTTGGTGTAAGGGTTGGGTGGTGGATCGTGGATTTGCTACAGCATGATAGAGGGTCATGAGATGAATGCATGTATGAAATATGAAGACATTCCCTGTAAATAAACAGAAGTTACACAACATTTACCCCACCGTTAAGTTTATGAACATGCTAAGTTTGTGACCTTGACCCTGGGGTAAGGGTTGGGTGCTAAGTCATGGATTTGCTACAGCATGATAGAGGGTCATCTGAGGAATGCATGTATGAAATAGCAAGTCGTTCCATGAAAGGAAACGGATGTTATAAGAAAATTACCCCAACGTTAAGTTTGTGAATGTGCTAAGTTTGTGACCTTGACCCTGGGGTAAGGGTTGGGTGGTGGGTCATGGATTTGCTACAGCATCATATAGGGTCATCTGAGGAATGCATGTATGAAATATCAAGGCGTTCCATGAAAGGAAACAGATGTTATAAGAAATTTACCCAACGTTAAGTTTATGAATGTGCTAAGTTTGTGACCTTGGGGTAAGGGTTGGGTGGTGGGTCGTGTATCTGCTACAGCATGAAAGAGTGTCATCTGAGGAATGCATGTATGAAATAACAAGGTGTTCCATGAAAGGAAACAGAAGTTATAAGACATTTACCCCAACGTTAAGTTTGTGGACGACGCCGACGAAGCCGGGGGTATGCCATAAGCTCTTCTGCACTTCGTGCAGGCGAGCTAATAAGCGATTTACCTGAGCGTTAAGGTTTCAAACAGACAAAGTATGTGACCTTGACCCTGGGCTTAGCGGGGGCGGGACGAATGTGGATTTGTCACAGGGCAGTAGATGACCATTGGAGCAATGCGTGTGTGAAATGTGAAGCAGATCTGAGCAAGGAAACAGAAATTATAAGCCATTTACCCGAGCGTTAAGGTTTCGGGACGAACATACGTACGGACACAGGTAACACTATATGCCCCCCTCACCATTCGGTCACAACGGTGGCGGGGGCATAAAAATGTCATAATTACTATCTAAAGTGTGAATCAGATCTGATTCGCCACTCTGCAGGGAAATGCTATGGGAGGAACTGTAACTCGGCCGCTGTAACTCTGGTACATATGGTACGGGAGGGTCACAGTTACAGACTGCAACTAGGGAGACTCAAGAGAGAAAGCAGAACTTCATACTCTTGAGTATATTGGAAAGTGATTAAATGGGTAAAGAACTAATGTTTCATTTCTACTACAACTAATTCACACATTCATCAACCAATGTTTTATGCGAGTTGATCTAAAGCGGCTGGATCGAGTTAACTTATTGTGTGACGAGTAATCCGAGGGGCGAATTGACGATAATTATGCGGTCCACAAGCTTGTTCAGTCATATTCATAGTTCTCACCTTTACACGAGACAAATTTGCTTCCGTGTCCTTCAAAATTGAAGAAAACTTTCTTTCCCAGTCCATTTTACCGATCAAAAGGTTAACTGTTTTTCACAATATCAACAAGTTTCATTATTTTTCTTTGCTGTTGAAGAAGGACTTGTCTCTCATGTCAACAAATAATGGGAAAAGTATAATCCATCAAAATTATTAGATTTAGAGAATATTTCCAAATATTTGTTTTTTAATTTATTTTAATTAAAAATATCTACAAACAACCAGTTACATATAACTATTTAATAATCTAAAACATATAGTTCCTTGATATTAGAAATAAGCCCGGTTTTATTTGTATTAGTATGCATTATACACGCCTATGGGAGTTGCTGTTACCGGATTTATTTTAACAGCGCAAATAAAATAAATTATCACAAGCGATGAGATAAAACACATCTGAAACGAAAAGGTCAACTCGATGTGTACATAAACATACATCTATGTTTCTGATGTGTATTCCACGAGTGTTAAAAAATAAAAATGCAGGCTATTTACATAGTATTTTCGTTGCTTGTTAATATAGTATAATCCAGTATATTGACTGAAAGGATGGCATGGGTGATGTTGGCGATTGAGGCTGTTATTGACGAAATAACAGTTCTGTGATAGAACAACGGCAAATATATTTTTGCAGTCTGTTATTCTCTTTATGTGTACACAACAACAAAAACAAAGTTTCTGAGATTGTGTCACACAGAACTAACGAAATAACTGGCATTTCACAATTGCTCTGCTATTGCTTTCTGTCAACTATTATTTGCAAATATTATGTTATGTTACGTACCCTACAGACAATCTCCGTAACAGGCTATATCTACAGACAATCTCTACATGCTATATCTACAGACAATCTCTACAGGCTATATATACAGACAATCTCTACAGGCTATATCTACAGACAATCTCTACAGGCTATATCTACAGACAATCTCCGTAACAGGCTATATCTACAGACAATCTCCGTAACAGGCTATATCTACAGACAATCTCCATACAGGCTATATCTACAGACAATCTCCGTAACAGGCTATATCTACAGACAATCTCCGTAACAGGCTATATCTACAGACAATCTCTACAGGCTATATCTACAGACAATCTCTACAGGCTATATCTACAGACAATCTCCGGACAGCAATAATTCTACAGGACAATCTCCTACAGGCTATATCTACAGACAATCACCGTAACAGCTATTCTACAAATTTCTTCCTAACAAGGCTAGTATAATACTACAGACAATCTCCGTAACAGGCTATATCTAAAAGACAACAATCTCTACAGGCTATATCTACAGACAATTCTACCGTAACAGGCTATATCTACAGACAATCTCCGTAACAGGCTATATCTACAGACAATCTCCGTAACAGGCTATATCTACAGACAATCTCCGTAACAGGCTATATCTACAGACATCTACATACAATCTCCACAGCTATATCTACAGACAATCTCCGTAACAGGCTATATCTACAGACAATCTCTACAGGCTATATCTACAGACAATCTCTACAGGCTATATCTACAGACAATCTCCGTAACAGGCTATATCTACAGACAATCTCTACAGGCTATATCTACAGACAATCTCCGTAACAGGCTAATATCTACAAACAATCTCCTAACAGGCTATATCAACAGACAATCTCCGTACAGGCTATATCTAGACAATCTCTACAGGCTATCTACAGACAATCTCTACAGGCTATACTACAGACAATCTCCTACATATATCTACAGACAATCTCCGTACCAGCTAATATCTACAGACAATCGGTAACTACAGCTATATCTACAAATCTCGTACAAGCTCTCCGAACAGGCTATATCTACAGACAATAAACTAGACATCTCGGCTATACTACAGACAATAATATCTACAAAATCGGCTATATCTACGACAATCTAACAGGCTATATCTACAGACAATCTCCGGTACAGCTATATCTACAAACAATCTCCGTAACAGGCTATATCTACATCTCCGTACAGCAATCTCCGTAACAGGCTATATCTACAAAAATCTCCGAACAGGCTATATCTAGACAACACAATCTCCGTAACAGGCATACTACAAAATCTCCGTACGGCTATCTACAGACAACTCCGTAACAGGCTATAATCTACAAAAATCTCCGTAAAGGCTATATCTACAATCTCCGTAACAGGCTATATCTACAAAATCTCCGTAACAGGCTATATCTACAAAATCTCCGTAACAGGCTAGGCTCTATCTACAAAATATGTTTTATCCAGAATAACGCAATATGAACAACTGTCAATGTCCGATTCTGATATTACTTCCCTTATCGCATCTTTTTTTCGTAAATGCGGAATTAAATGATGTATGAACTATGATTATTTGTATTCACAACATTTGATCTATGTCATATGTGGTAAAAATAACAACTTTTCGAAATCAATATCGGCGACATATGGCTATGCAATAATGGAGGTAATGCTGGTGCCGGGACCATATATGGATGCGCACCAGTAGCCGATTTCACCAAAATTGCAAAGTATACTTATCTAGCAAAGTATACTTTGAGGGAGAAATCATTTATTTTTCCCAAAGTGCATTATTTCATATAGAACTAACCACTGCATATATTTGATGATTAAAAGTATGCAGAATTATTATACTGAATGTATTACATTATCACAGGCTGTGATAATGTCATAAATTCAGTATAATAAAAATTAATAAATTTATCCTGAAATTGAAAATTTTCCCTCAAAGTATACTTTGCTAGATAAGTATACTTTGCATTGTTGGTGAAATAAGCTACTGATATGTTGCCACAGAGGATTCACAAATATCCATCCAAATAAGTGCACTGACAATATAAAATATTAATTGCCAATGCACAATTTAATGGTTGAATCAATACCAGCAGCAGCAAGTATGCTAGCAATATCGAACATTATATATATGATTGGCATGTTACAAACCCCGCAACATAGCTAATTATACCAGCTTCTTATATACCCGACACGTTTTATTTGCAAATAAAACAAATGTATCATTGTTCGTGTTATCATACATTACCTATGTGCAAAGCACTCGCTTAAACATAGTCATAAATGTCTTTTCCGCCCAGCGGTTGGGAAAGGGATGTGCATGCATGGGTCATACGACATGAAACAACACCATACAGGCGAGAACTGAAGTGGTCAGTTGTAGAAAGCGGCCAAGTCCATGACTGACCCTTCAATTCGAGAACAAAATATTTCCGCGGGTGGGGTTATTATATTTCCACAAGTCAACCCGTTATATCGGCTTTAAATATCAATTTACTTCCTAGAGGCGGGCTCAGCCGGTCGATGTTTAATTTGTCTATAACGGGGTTGCCCGCCGCTCCTCTACGCGGGGAGGACATTGTAAGGCCGACTAATGTGGGGGATCCAGAATACACGGAGGAAACCCACCGGCAAATCTGGTGATTACCATACCACCGCTGGTATAATCCCTGACCGAGGAGCCGTTCAATGAACAGTTCGCGGATCGTCTGTTGCAGCGTCCGCCAGCGACTTGTAGCTTCGAATACTCCCGTATACACGAGCGTAACACCGTTTACATGAATACCGGACAAATAGAAGGAACCCAAACAAAGCATGCCGGGCTACAAATAGACTAACATGCCATGCCTCTATCTCGTTGTTTACATTTATTTTTTAATTAATCTGACATTTTTCTTTTTCTGTTTTCTTGCTGAGCGGGATTGATCGGGCCATAGTGCTATGTATATGCTGCCCACCAGTATCGCAAGCCCATCGCAACACATACAGAGTACACACTCCGTAAACACTCCGTCTGCAGATCGCAGGGACGATCACTATATCCCCACCTGAACCTCCCACCCGAACCTTTTCGTCGGGTGGGGGAGGGGAGAACATGGTAATGGTACACAAACATTACTGTATATATTGTTATCACACCCTGGTTCATGTTCCAATTTTAATTCTGTATTTATAGAACTGACATATGTACAAGGTTACTGATTTTAACTGTTAATTAATTAATTTCAGGCAAATTTTAACTTTCTTATACAGCAATTTATATGAAATTACTTTGATTGTTGACCTTTGATCTTTGAGATGACGATGACGGAGTATGCGGACGCAGCATCACAGCTGCTGCACATCTAGACTTTATGACTAAATGTGTGTAAACCAATTCAACGTACATGTATTTGCAAGTCGTCTACATGTTTCGTAAATGAAGTGGAACGTTAGCAAAAACGGCAGAGCACATGCGGAATTTAATTTCACATATGCTCTGTAATTTTCGAAAACTGTCTGCATCATATATACGTACATCTCACAGAAACATACCAGAATGTGATAAGATAAGTTAGATGTACTATAATGAAAATGTCTGTCATAAATGAAATCAAATATCATCACCAGCAAAGTCCTTGGACATTTTGTTATATTTTCCTCTAAACATACGCCAAGTACTGTAATATTGTATGTTTTCGTGGAGAAATAAAAAAGACACAACTGTCCAATTTTTAAAGGATAACAAAGTACAACTTGCATGTTTTATTGGAGAAATTAGAAATATTTGTTTACAGATTAATTTTTTTTCTTTTCTACAAATTACGATTTTGTAGAATAAACCGACATAATCTGTAAATAAATACATAAAAGACCCTGATCAACCAATTTTCTTAAATAAATCATTGTCCTATATATCATTTCCAATTTCAAAGTTGAAACAGCACACGACAAATTTGACCCAAGACTATAATACCACTGCACTCTAACAAAACAAAAATCCTGTTTGTCCCACATTGAACTTTACCGGTTTTAATAAAAGTGGGAAACTCAGGATGACACATCGCCCATATATACGTGGAGATATCATAATGCACGAGTGGCGTATTCTCTGTGTATTGGTAAACAGTGTAACGCGTTTTCTCGTGCCCTCGCACTGTCGCTCGCGGTGCAGAAACGCCAAAGCAGGAACTGCGGATTACCTTACAAGGTGTATGAATGCATGTGATACTTCCGCTAATAGAAAGTAATCCATAGTTTGAATTTAACAAAAGAAAACACAAAAACAAACGCAACTACGTTGCCAATATAGGATTGTTTCAATGCCTAACGTCACATGATTTGAAATGTGTATTCCTGCTATCCATATATGTACTTGGCTATGTAGGCTAATTGAATTTAAAATAGTTCCGTGCTCTGCCTAATATGGATGTTTTTTTTTTAGTTTATTTAATGAAATAAAATAAAACTAGTGTCTATAATGGACATTTCTTTCTATCATTGTATAATCATTTTTAAAAAAAAAATAAAAAATTAAAACTGTGTTCACACTTTTTCTTTACTGGTACATGTGGATTGAAAATACATAACCAATTAAATTATACCCCTCCCCCTCCCCCTCCCCCTACCCAACGCCTGCTTATCATAACCTCTGATAGCAAATCTGTAAACTTGATTATAACGCTAACATTCTTGTAATTTGATCAAATGAAATGGTGCGATCGGTTGATGTAGGTTTATTGTAGTGCATGAAATGATAAACCGTCTACCGCCTATTAAACATATTGAATATCTCAGATATCCCCACCCCCTTAAACAAGAAATCAGTAACTGATGGATGCACCACTCTAAAACTTTAACGCTGTGTAGCGTTGTATGCGACCCAGATTCTCCGACCGACCTCTCCCCCCCCCCCCACCCTACTCACAACCCACACATGGGCCACGGCTGAGAAATGGGATTTAAGACGATGTGTGCGACCAGCGTAGTCCCAGATCAGCCTGCGCATCCGGGTCGTATGCAAAACAAAGCACCATTTGTAGACAAACATTTTATCCAAATAATATCAAAATCGTTGAAAAGGCTCATAAGCTATTGAATATAAAAAAAACTTAACGCATTTGCCGTACAAACAAGGTGAACATAAGTTCTCAGTGACCTTGATATAGGACAGTCGAACGTGAGTCGTATGCCAAAGAAAGCACCATTCCCAAATACACAGTGTGGTCAAATATTATCAAAATTGGAAAAGAGGTTCATAAGTTATTGAATAAATAAAAACATTGTTTTAAGCATTTGCCTTACAAACAAGGTGAACATAAGTCCGCAATGACCTTGACCTTGGGTGGTCGGACGTGTGTGGTATGCAAAGCAAAGCACCATCTGTAGACATACCTTGTGGCCAAATATTATCCAAATAGGTGCTCATGAAGCGATTCATACGCTATTGAAAAACGAAAGGTGTTAATACAGTACGCACACACACACACACGTACACACGTACATGGACTAATGCTGTACCCCATCTTGCCTGTTGGCGAGGGGATAATAAGCCGGACCGTTACCAATTTGAAATGTATAGGCCGTAAACAGGAAAATATAGAACTATAATGTTTTTGGAATTTATAATCTGTATAAAAGATAAAGTGCAAAAGGGAATTATTCCGGAAGATTAAGCCGCGATCAAATTTGAATTATAACTTCTATGCTATGAATGTATTATAAACGTGGTAGAAATAATATGTATCAATATATGAGCACGCACGATGGGGAAGCGTTTGTTAGACACAATACAACTGCATGAAGCGAGATTCTATTAATACATCCTCTTGAATTAAAACTGTTAATGCATAGCATCAATCGTATGAGTCTGAAAGGAACAGGATACTCCCCGGGGTGAGTTGATGATATGTCAGTTGGGTAGAAACATCTCTAGTCTTCGCACAGTGGAACATCTCCAAAGCGGACATCTTTGGAGGTCCTCAGTGTCACAGGCGACAGACTCGTACCCAGGACTCAGAACATGGCTCATTAAAAAATGATACCCCTCCCACCACTGTGGGTGGGGTAACATATAAATGGAAGACTCGGACCTAGGACCCAATAAATGGCTCATTTGAAAAACTTTACCCATGTACACTATACAGTATAGCCTATCGTTACCCCACCCACCAGTTTCCGTAAACTATACAGTATAGCCTATCGTTACCCCACCCACCAGTTTCTGTAAACTATACAGTATAGCCTATCGTTACCCCACCCACCAGTTTCCGTAAACTATACAGTATAGCATATAGGCTATATACTGTATAGTGTACGAAAATGGGTGGGTGGGCTAACGTTTTTCAAATGAGATATTTATTGGGTCCTAAGTCCGAGTCTTCCACCTGTATGGTAACATACACATGGAGGTTACTATGGTGACCGGTTAAGAGACGTTCCACTGTATATGCACACATGAGTGTGGAAGTTTGCATTATCTGGATCTATTGAGTGGTCAATATCTTCATATAGTGTATGGCAATAGCCGCTTAAGTTAGGACACCAGGGTTCGTCCGCCTGTAGGAGACACACTGAACGAACTTTTGCAGCGGATTATCGACTGTGCAGGCGGACAATCGTGCTATTTAAGTCAAGTTACTTGTGGCTGTGACTGGAGAACTGTGGTTTATGGGATGTATGGCCAGTGTAACTCCTAATCAAATACATTTATCAGGTAGCCTGCCCTGCATTGACCGAATACGTACTGACTGATAACATATTGTCCTGATATCAACATCCGGGATACAACAAAGTGAAAACTGACGTTCCATTGGTCGGATGACGTCACGTGACGTTACCGAATGACGTCAGTGTAATGACGCAACGTAAACAAGTCCACGTTCTGTCCATATAATACGACGTTACCTGGTAAATAGAATACCAGGCTAGTGTATTTTGATATCAAGTTTATCAGGCTCGGCTCGGAAACGGTAGGAATTCCTCGGCAAGCCTCGGAATTCCTACGCGTTTCCTAGCCTTGCCTGATAAATTTGATATCAAAATACACTAGCCTGGTATTCTCTATGTAGTACACTCCTGTAGCATGATAACGATCTACATTGCGTGTTATATTTCTTGTTAGAAGAATGACCAGTGGATACACAGCTGATCTGGATCTACACTGGTCGCAACAGTCCCATTTCTCCAGTCACAGCCACATTTGTGTCACCCTGTTTTCATACGTTGTATATTTAATGACTTTGGGAAACACATTCCAGAATATATATGAGGACGGTTGGATAAAATAGATTATAGTTTTTTTTCACGAAAGCTGCCCAAATTTTACGGCCATATAAACAATTCAAAAACCATATATTTTTCGATAATATTAAATTAAAGGAAAATTTAAGAATGAGCCTTCTTTTTATTTCGTGAAATTTGGTCAAATATTGATTTTATTGTGAAAAATTGATTTGTCTATGGGAATTTAACATGGGGGAAAAAGTGGTAAGGAAGTGTGGGAGGAGTCAAAAAACGGAAATTGACTCCGAAACCTGGCTAGATAGCTTGGATATGATCTAACTAAGAAAACAAAAGTTAAATTTTAAAAATCGGTCCAGTATTTCTAAAATTTCGCAATAAAATCAATATTTGACCAAATTTCACGAAATAAAAAGAAGGCTCGTTCTTAATTTTTCCTTTAATTTAATATTATCCAAATAAATCTTGTTTTTGAATTGTTTATATAGCCGTAACATTTGGGCAGCTTTCGTGAAACAGACAGTAGATCCCAAGTTCGCTAACTACCATCGTTAGTGTCACGGTGCAAGTCATTTTAACAGTGTTAACGGCACTATACTATAAACGAATGCAGTAAACTATTTTAAATAACTGTCACTGTAAAAGTGGCACTTGTACGGGGCCCCGCAGGGGAAATGGATTTTTTTTATGAATTCGTTCCCACGAAATAACAATTCGTTCCATCAATTTAACAATTCGTTCCCTCGAATTAACAATTCGTTCCCACGATACAAAAATTCGTTCCCGAAAGAATTCTACATCCCATGCGGGGCTCCGTACACTTGTGCCATTTACATTGTATATTCAGTGACTATCTGATAGCACAGTATTTGGTAAGGAACGAAACTTTTTATGTTGAGCATGTTGAGTATTTCACTGACCGAATCCCGTACAGTGCAGACTCTGATCAGACTGCGCGGATGCACATACTGATCGGGGTCTACACCGGTCGCGAATGTCATAAGCCCAATTTCTCCAGTTGGTCACATTTGATGTAACCGGATAGCCTAGTATGCCAGAGTAAAGCGTCAACTACTTCAAATAAGTACAACGATTTAATATGATTATAATTGACCAAATAAATGAAATGTAAAGTATGCCGGTGAACATGATGGTATAATGTAATTGTAATAACACAACCGACACCTTGAATTATTGTATGGACAACTGCGAACAGATCCACATTATGGTCTGGAACCGTCTCATATGTTCCACATATAAAATGCTTTTTGTTTTCAGTCGACCTTTGATACATGTATGCTGGTATTAAGAAGTACAGAGTTTCTTCTAGCATTTTTTTTTAAATAAAACTCATTCCAAACTGAGGTACACATGATATGATCAGGTGCGTAGCTGCATTAAGGCACTGCAGGCCCGGGCCTGCAGAATTTTCGAGAAAAGGTGTTTTGAAATGTACCAGAGTACATCATTTACCTTCTAGTTTCGATTTCTTTTTCTGGGGGGGGGGGGGGGCATGCCCTCAGAACCCCCCCCCCCCCCCCCCCCCTAGCATACTCGCACCAACGCTGCTCGAAGTCGTCAACCGAACAGATTCAAATTGGCTAGCTACGCCCCTGAATTGATATCAAGGGAGAGAACAGTAAACTTTGAACAAATGGCAATTAGTAAATCTCAATGACGGCGATCTTATATAAACAAATATCGTCGCATTCACGTTTATAATGACATGAACTTTAAATTTGCAGAGTTCCCCTCTACCAACCATATCGGGCATGGACGGTCACCAACCCCGATCTAAATGAGACGAGCCATGTGATTTGTTACACAAGAAGGCGGAATTTTATTCCGCATTTGCTATGATCATTTCGCCAACGTTTGACTTCATTTACAGAACATATCGTAAATTTAATAAATAATGTTCGTGAGATATCGCACATCTTCTAAGTTACAACATCACATGACTTATCTCAAATATGAGTCAAGAAACGCACGTCATATGAAAGCAGAGCATGGTTCTTAATTCTAGTGGAAAGTAGTTCCGCGGTGCATATATATGCACTGTTGAGAAATGTGCCTTTATAATATGGCATTGTCAACTACGGAGCCCCGCATGAAACGTAGAATTCATCTTTTTTATTAATTCGTTCCCACGAAATAACGAATTGTTAAATTGAGGGAACGAATTGTTATTTCGTGGGAACGAATTGTTAATTCGAGGTAACGAATTGTTATATCGTGGGGACGAATTGTTAATTCGAGGGAACGAATTGTTAAATTGAGGGAACGAATTGCTATTTCGTGGGAACGAGTTAATAAAAAAAAATCCATTTCCCCTGCGGACAACAACTCGAATATCTGTCTTCCAATTATAGAATCATCAACGCCTGTTATCCAGTTCTTGTTTCAACATGTTGAGCATTCCCATAGGCTATATCCAAAACAAGAGCAGTTTAAACTTACAATTACGACTACAGATCCATGATAATTGCTAAACATGACTACTCGTGTGGTTGTATTCAATTCTTATTTTAATATTTAAGGGTCATATTTGATGATTTAATTATTGGTGTTTTACGGCATATCAACAGCTAAGGTCATTTAAGGCCGGGCTGGACTATGACGTATTTAACCTGTCCATAATGAGAGAAATTCCCAAAATCAGAACTCAATATTTACAGAAAAATATCTGTTCAGCCCTGAACTTAGAATATACTGACCTGGTGCCAGGTCCATTCCATACCGGAGTCACTTAGCTCCAACCCTAAAAGTAATACGATCAGCACAAATCTTATTACTTTTGAATGGGGTATAACAGGATTTAGCTCTCAAGTATCAGAAGGCCGAATGAACCCCGATCGTTAAAATACCATTCGCGTGCTCCCAACCAACCACCCACATTTAGGGGTCAGAGAGGAGAAATAAGGTACTATTTATCATAAGAGAGTTTTTATCACACAATAGACGGAGTGTAATGCATGGTATATATGAAAGTGATATTGTTGGATCATTATTACTTACGGTATATTGAATCAAATAGTTTAAAACAATACCTGCCACGTCAGATATTGACACGGTTACGACTATATGGGGAAATTCTCACTGGTCTCCGGTACATCAAACGGATATATATAATATTGCCAGTCATAACGTGACACAAACGAGATGACATAAACGAGATGTTTGCCACTGTAATGAATGGCAAAATGAAGCAATAATCCTCATATGTATTGATTTAATTACAAGTGATAATGTTTTATGTGCACAAAAATGGAATCTGTAGGATATTAGTATCGATATTGTTAAGCAAACAGAAGGAATGATTTTCTTTTAAATAATTATTGGTTAATTTAACGGAGGTTGATTCAGTCTACAGTTTGTGTATTAGATTAACAGTTAATACTGGTTGTTACCAATATTTAATGATATACGGTGAACTTTGAACAACTTTGAAGAAAAAGAGTGTAGTTTTGTATTTGAATGGCCACACGGAATAATCGGCATTGGACACATTAAAGGAATTGGTGTTTCTTTATTGTTCACAATACATAGATAAAACGATTTCCTGAATGGTATGAATGAATCTTCGATAATCGGATAAAATCTCAACTTTAACGAGGACGACGAGCCTTTTCACTCAGTGTTATTATTTAATTTATGATATATTTATGTGCGTCCAGTGGAGACATATTTAGATGGTCGCGTCTGATCAGACCATGAATACACGGCACTAGTTGATACTGGACATATTCAAAGTGTATGTATTGATGAACTTAATCGAGATATGTTTACTGTTGGGTATTGAACAGGAGCCGTCACGCTCAGTGAAAGTATACGTGCATTTGCATATATCAGAGTTAATTTAATAGCTAGAAGATAAACACTGGTATATCCACAATTTATATTCGCATTAAAAGTGGTATCATAATTCAACCGGAGACACGTCCGTGAAAGTATTATCTCATCTTCACAAGTTATTGTACATATAAATGTGGATGTACAACTAGAGTACACCCAAATATAATACAGCAGATGGGTATGTACATTTTCTTACAATTCAGTCACTAGCAGAACTCGTCGTTGAACAGACGTTAAACACCAGTCGGTCAATTAATCAATCACGAATTGAACTCGTCGGTTATTTCAAAAGAGGTATTGTGACGGCTACTACAAGGACAAACGGCGTTAACGTAAACTCAGTAAATTCGTCTCTCTGTTACCTGAAAGTTGCTTGACGGCTCGTATAACAATACGTTTTTGACGTCAGACATGATGAACGGACCACACAGCGCCGTCTCGCGGCGATCCGTCGTGTCAGCGTCGAGTGTGGGCACGTGCACCGCGGCGAACCACGAGGGAAATTACCGAGTCGCGGTGAACGTGCTGTACAAGGAACTACAGACTCAGCTATGCGACTCTTACCGGCCGCACGTGGAGTATATTCCCCCGTCACGATCGCCCACGCCAGAACCGGACGAAAGCGCGAGATTAAAACTGAAAGCCGCTAAGAACGTGATCAGTGCAGTGAATCGACTACAGAAACGGGACAGAGAGAGGGTGAACTCGGGAGCTAAAGGGAACGTTAATGTGTTAGAAAAACAGGATTCCAATAAAAGTCTAGAGAACGTTGTACTGAGTAAAAGTTTACCGAACTTGACGGGTAAGGCTTCTCCGCAGCCTAGCTAGCGTATTCAGACTTGTTCCATCGATATGTGGTGCGTTCAGTAGTTGATGAAATGTAACACATCTCATACTCCCGTGTCGTCCGTGGTGTTACGTTTCATCAACTAGTGAATTATGTCGCTAAGAAAAAAACGTTATGTTGTGCAGAGTAAAAGTTTCGCTGGTACAACATTGTTCCGGGCCAGTGTTTATTATAATTTCTGAACAGTTACATGTGCTCTGTTCCCATACAAGACATAAGGAAGTTTGATTGATCGAGGCAGAACTAGTTACATGTGCTCTGTTCCCATACAAGACATAAGGAAGTTTGATTGATCCAGGCAGAACTAGTTACATGTGCTCTGTTCCCATACAAGACATAAGGAAGTTTGATTGATCGAGGCAGAACTAGTTACATGTGCTCTGTTCCCATACAAGACATAAGGAAGTTTGATTGATCGAGGCAGAACTAGTTACATGTGCTCTGTTCCCATACAAGACATAAGGAAGTTTGATTGATCGAGGCAGAACTAGTTACATGTGCTCTGTTCCCATACAAGACATAAGGAAGTTTGATTGATCCAGGCAGAACTAGTTACATGTGCTCTGTTCCCATACAAGACATAAGGAAGTTTGATTGATCGAGGCAGAACTAGTTACATGTGCTCTGTTCCCATACAAGACATAAGGAAGTTTGATTGATCGAGGCAGAACTTTGCCCAGTCTCAAAACAAATCAAACTGCCTGATTTTTAGTACAAAATTAGAGAATATGCTCAAAAAGTTTTGTTAATTATCATGTTTCCTGAGCACTTTCCCCAAATGTGTACACGAAATCAGGCTGAGCCTCCGTCAATAACATATCCTGCATTTGGATGATATAAATGGTATTTCTGACAAAGGGATCAGTGTGTTTGTTTGTTGGGGTTTAACGGCCTATCAACAGCTAATGTCATTTACGGCCGGGTCAAGGGGTTTAGAACTAAATCCCATATTTTACCTGTACAAATAGGGGGGCGGGGTGCGTCCCAAAATCAGAACTGAATATTTCCAATAAAAAAAACTATATATTCAGCCCTGAAATCAGAATATTTATCCTGATCTGATGCATATGCCAGGTCCTCGCCACACCAGAATCACTTGGCCCCCTCCCAAAAGCAGTAGGATCAGTAATAATCTTACTACTTTTATAATGGGCAATAACCCCCAATTCAACTTCCAGGTAACAAAAGAGCCGAAGATAAAAACGTACATGAAGGCCAAACCAGGCAAATCGTGATTCATATAAGGAAAGGGATCAGCATTTCATGTACGAAAAAGATCATTATACCTGTATTGTGTATGTGTTGCATTAATTGTATTTATAGGTGTCAGATATGTGGAGAAAATTACAGTACTATACCACCTAAAATACATTTCCAATCTAGACACCTGTTGGTTTAAGGACCCGTGGGGCCCCTGATCATCTAATGATTCATGCATAATTGCTTCGTAAATGTGATGAAATATATGCATAACATACATGTGAACATTCTCTTCTTACTATATCCTACACAGTGAATGGAGTTGCCAGTCGGCCATCTTAGCAAGTACAGGTCATCAGCCAGATTTACCTCTTATTACATCTGACACATACCACTAATAATATGATAAACACATGAATACAATTTAGTGCAACATGATGGGGAGACATATCTTACTACAGCAAGCTATTCCTCGTTTTCATCAAATTTATATACAACGTTTGATATCTGAAGGGTTTGTTGACCCTTTGTTAAAATGTTTGAGAATTCAGTAAAGAATGTGTAACAGCAAGAACAATACACAGTGCTCTAGATATATACCTGTATTACCATGAATACTGTATGGAATCCAGTGACTTGTAAGCAGTTATCTGAGTGTATTGTCACTACTGTCTACTTGCCTGCTATGCCGAGTAAATACGGTTTTGACCTGTGGCATATGCACTTCTAATAATAGACAGTGCATCAATTTGACATTTTACACATTGAAACAGTGTCCATTGTATATTTTGTGAGTGATGGTAGAAATGCTCAGATATCTAGCTTTTTGTGTAGTCTGCTGAAATAATATTTATAGGATGTTGTTGTGCTATATATGTGAGACATATTGCACCAAATTTTATTAGATGTTCTGTCATATTACTTGCTGTAGGTGTCAAACCCCCAAGTGGTTAAACTGTCTGATAACATGTCCAAACTAAAATGGCGGAAATGGCACCTCAAAGCTCTGTATAATATACTCTAAGACGAACAGGGTCAGATATACTTTATATAGATATTCAGTCGCATGTATGATTCCACTACAGTCGAAACAGATGGTTATATTATATACAGTCAGTCCTTAAGTAATTAAATAATTTGACAATTCCGCAAAGACCGATTTCACAAAAATTAGCGTTCGTAACGCTAGTTATTTTTTCAGCAATTAATACATTGGATTCAGAACAAATCAAAACTAAAATCAAATGATGTTAAAAAGTAATCTGTTTCATTAACTTCAGAGTATACCTGCGACCCAGTAATATGTATAGGTATAAGATGGATGCTTAGTTTGTAGATTCTTGGCAGTATGCAGACTGCATTTCAATTTATTACATTTATTATCTGGGACATACAATGGCTCCCCAATTCAGACTTAGAATAATTTACAATCAAACATGTTTTATAATGTGGTTGTGACAACAGAAATGGGGTTTACAATTTTTGCGACCAGTGTAGATCCAACACAGCCTGTGCATCTGCAGTCTGATCAAAAGTGGCACTGTTCGCCATTCCATAAATGAAACACCTGTCATGCTTCCAACAATCAACATAAATCGTTTTCAGGCTAAAGGAGTGTGCTATTTGATCAGGAGATACCCTGGTCGCAAATCCCATAAGCCCCATTCCTCGAGTCACAGTCACAAATGAGTTGCCCCATTGTATACTATTGGCTGTATTGAACAAATACTTGGCGAATATGCTCAGGGATTCCGCTGGGGAAAATAAAAAATCGCCACTTAAGAAAAAAAAAAAAAACAATTGGCGATAAAAAATTACAATTTTCGAAAAAAAAATTAAAAAAATAAAGTTTTGTTTTCGATTTTTTTTCGAAAATTGTAAGTTTTTATCGCCAATTGTAATTTTTTATCACCAATTGTTTATTTTTATCGCCAATTGAATCCCTGTATGCTGTACCTATAGTTGGACTGCCTGCTGATAAAAGATACCTTTTACAATGTATTCTGACATTTACTACACTATTATTGTAAGTCTGTCAGGGGCGTCGGAACAGGTCCGGCAGGTCGGCGACTGTCGGATCTATAATTTGAACATATTTGTAATTCATGTATAAAAAAAAACCGGAATGTAAATATTTTTCTGCAATTTTTCTCATTTCTCATCAAAAGTGTATGTTGTTACCACTTGGTTGAACCGTCTCGGCGAGACGGTTCAACCGAGTGGTAACAACATACACTTTGGGTGGATACCGGGGGCACCCAGTAGATTCACCGGACCAATCTTATGATGCTTCCGGCGCCCCTGTCTGTGTCCTCCGGTACGTTCACTCAGTACTTTTATTCAGTGACTGAATGGTGAACAGAGTTTGCTGTTATCAGATTGGGCATACCAGTCTAATCAGGGTCTGCACGGTTCGTCATTCAGTCAGTTTGTTTGTTTGTTGGGGTTTAACGGCCTACAGCTAAGGTCATTTAAGGCCGGGTCAATGGGTTTAGTACTAAATCCCATATATTACCTGTACAAGTACATGTACAAATGGGGGTGGGGGGTCCCAAAATCAGAACTGATTATTTACAATAAAAGAAACTATATATTTAGCCCTAAAATCAGAATAATCCTGATCTGATGCCAGGTCCTCGCCACACCAGAATCACTTGGCCCCCCTCCCAAAAGCAGTAGGATCAGTAATAATCTTACTACTTTTATAATGGGCAATAACCCAATTCAACTCAAGGTAACACAAGAGCCAAAGATAAAAACGTACCTGAAGTCAAAAACAGGCAAATAGTGACCCTATAAGGAGGAACCACTACCGTTAATTTACCATTCGCAGTGAAATAACAAATATTATAGCAGATTCCTATCGCAGATCAGGAACTGAAGACTGGCCAAAGAGTGATAATTCCCATTTTGTGATTTTTCATGAAATAAATTCACAGAAATTGTGATATTTTCTGTAAATGACGTTGGACAACGAGAACATTTTCATGCCAAATGCGGAGAATTTCGTCAACTTTCAAAGTCATTTAAATAAATTATTGTAAATATATTTCATGAGTTATGCAGATGTTCAGTAGCCTATTTCACCAACATTGCAAAGTATACTTTTCTAGCAAAGTATACTTTGAGGGAGTAATCATTTATTTTTCCTGAAATACATTATTTCATATAGAACTAACGACTGTATATACTGGATGATTAAAAGTATGCAGATTTATTATACTGAATTTATTACATTATCACAGCCAAAATGGCTGTGATAATGTAATAAATTCAGTATAATAAAAATTAATAAATTTATCCTAAAATTGAAAGTTTCTCCCTCAAAGTTTTTTTTGTTTGTTTTTGTTTATTGGTGTTTAACGGCCTATCAACAGCTAAGGTCATGTAAGGCCGGGCAAACAGGTTCGATCCCGTTTTAACCTGCTGCATTGGGGGGAAAATCCCAAAATCAGAACTGAATATTTACATCGAGATACAACATATTCAGCCCTGAAATTAGAATAACCTGACCTGGTGCCAGGTCCATACCGCACCAAAGTCACTTGGCCCCTTCCCCTATTTAAAAGTAATACCGGTAGGATTACTCTTATAAGGGGTATAACCAGATTCAACTGTCACATACAAAATGCCAACGACGTATGTGAGGGCCAAACCAGGTCTCCAGTCGGGATTCCGGTAAGGATGAACCCCGATCATTAAATTACCCATCGCGTGCTCCCACCTGCCACCCACTCTCCCTCAAAGTATACCTCAAAGTATACTTTGCTAGAAAAGTATGCTTTGCAATGTTGGTGAAATAGGCTACTGGTACAAAATCACATGGTGTCTCTCATGTGTACACTTGTCAATAAATCGGAATGAAAACAGGTGGTGATGTGCATTGACTTTCTATGTGCCTAGTGATGACAACAATTAACTCTTAGACCGCTACACACAACAATTGTCGTCTGCTGTTGCTTTTATATCTTGCCTTATTTCTCAATAAAAACATGTTTTGACAGCACTTCAGAATCATTTCCAATTTTCCAATGCAATGGAAATGATTCTGAAGTGCTGTCAAAGCATGTTGTAAATTATTCTAAAGTGCTGTCAAAGCATGTTATTAATGATAAAAATGGAAAATAAACAGCAGACGACAAATTAAGATAGCGGTGTAAGGGTTAACGATTCTACTGTCTTTGTGACCAGTGCAGTTCCAGGTCAGGGCCTACACTGTTTGCTATTGCGAAATATCAGTGATCCTCTATGGCGAATTTACATCAGTACCAAGTGTTTAGCTGATCCGAACCTTCACAGGTCAAAACTTAATAATAAGCCCAACTTTGTTTAACCCGACTTTTCTGGCAATTACACAGGACGACTTAAGTAGCCCTGCGTGACAGCCAGACGATTCGGGTTACACATTGTTGAGACATACACGGGTACCTTACACGGCTGATCTGCTGTTATGCTGGTCGCAAAAGTCACAATGTACATTTCGTGACAAAACAGCACAGGCCTGATCATAATGCACAGAGGTGCAGACTGACCTGGGTCTATGCTGGTCGCAAACGTTGCAATGTACATTTTGTCAGCTGGTGGACTGTATGTGTTGGTATTACCTGCAATTACCAGGGACAAAATATGTTTTAATGAATAATTCATGAAAAATAACATATGAGACATGCCATGTGATTTTGTACCTAAGAACATGATTGTACAGTATGTCATGGAAATATTTACAACATTTAAGATAAGTTCCGTGAATGATATTAAAAGATGACGATATTTTTATAGTAAATTCAGAATTCAATTCCGCATTCACTATGAACATTTTGTCATCTTTCGAAGACATTTACAGAAAATATCACAGTGTCTTCAGGCCCGTAGCAGTGAATAAAATAATGCCACGACGGACTATTAAGTGGTGAAAAAAAAATCAACCTAGACCCTCAAAATCATGTCTCCTGCGTTCTAGAGCCAAAATAGTTTGTTTGTTTCTTTCTTTGTTTATTGGTGTTTAATGGCCTATCAACAGCTATGGTCATGTAAGGCCGGGCAAATGGGTTCGATCCCATTTTAACCTGCTGCATTGGGGGGGGAAATTCCAGAACTGAATATTTACATCGAGAAACAATATATTCAGCCCTGAAATTAGAATAACCTGACCTGGTGGCAGGTCCATACCACACCAAAGTCACTTGGCCCCTTCCCCTAAAATAGGATTACAAATAATCGTAATACTCACATAAGGGGTATAACCAGATTCAACTGTCACATACAAAATGCCAAAGACGTATGTGAGGGCCAAACCAGGTCTCCAATCGGAATTCCGGTAAGGATGAACCCCGATCGTTAAATTACCCATCGCTTGCACCCACCTTCCACCCACTCCCGTGGTGGTGTCTACGGCCGTGCAGTTTCAATAAATATATTTCATGAAAAACCACACATGTTCTTAGGTACAAAATCTCAGGGCGTGCCTCAAATGATATTACACCGTTTTTATCACCTATGTCACAATACATTTAACATACCGGTAGTAATATATACAATTAAGGGCTTACAATTTAGTCTATTGAATCTATGTCACAATATTAACCCTTAGACCGCTACTCACAATAATTGTCGTCTGCTGTTGCTTTTATATCTTGCCTTATTTCTCAATAAAAACATGTTTTGACAGCACTTCAGAATCATTTCCAATGGAAATGATTCTGAAGTGCTGTCAAAGCGTGTTGTAAATTATTCTAAAGTGCTGTCAAAGTATGTTTTTGATTATAAAAATGGAAAATAGAAAATAAACAGCAGACAACAAAAAATTAAGATAGCGGTGTAAGGGTTAACAACATTTAGTGCAGGTAAAATTATATTACCATCCACAGTTTGTGATAAAATTCATAAGTTCATTAAATGTATTACAATAATTTATTTGTTTTTATTTACATTATAGATATAAATGTATTACATTCTGCTTTTGTAATCTTGATTTACTATGTCATTGTGCCCAAGTGAATTTTTGTGAATTAATTATGTGACCTACCATGAAAAAATCAGGCTTATAGAGTATCAGCAGAGCTCCAGATCAGCTTGCGCATTCACACAAAACTGATCAGGACCTACACAGTTCAGCATTTTATCAGACAATCATTTCCATTGCTAAATGTAGATCTATATCAAGATATACGAGGCTTGTACAAGTGCGCCATATGATCAGGAGCTACTTTTGTCAAAAACTCCTTCTGATTTACCAGTAATCGATTTACATTTTATTTTATATATATGTTATAGAAGTGGGTGGGATAACAGTTTTGAATGGCCCATATCATTTTCTGGGTCCTACGTCCGAGTCTTTCATCTGTGAACACAATTGGAATCATGCTGTATGTACAAAAAAAACTATTTTTCATTCATATACCATTTGAATTGATTTATTTGAATTAATGTGTTTAACGGCCTATCAACAGCTAAGGTCATTTAAAGCCAGGCCAACGGGTTCGATCCCGCATGTAACCTGCTGCATTGGGGGAAAATCCCAAAATCAGAATGGAATATTTACATAAAAAAAATATATATGCAGCCCTGAAATTAGAATAACCTGACCAGGGGCGTATTTCATCAACATTGCAAAGTATACTTTACTAGCAAAGTATACTTTGAGGGAGTAATCATTTATTTTTCCTGAAATGCATTATTTCATATAGAACTAACAAATGCATATATTTCATGATTAAAAGTATGCAGAATTATTATACTGAATTTATTACATTATCACAGCCATTAAATGGCTGTGATAATGTAATAAATTCAGTATAATAAAAATTAATAAATTTTTAAAAAAATTGAAAATTTCTCCCTCAAAGTATACTTTGCTACTAAAGTATACTTTGCAATGTTGATGAAATAGGCTACTGGTGCCAGGTCCATACCACACCAAAGTAACTTGGGCCCTTCCCCTGAAAGTAATAATCATATTACTCTTATAAGGGGCTTGACCAGATTCAACTCTCACACACGACAGTACCGGAGGGTCAAACCAGGTCTCCGTTTGGGATACCGGTAAGGACGAATCCCGATCGTAAAATTACCCATCGCATGTTCCCAACCAACCACCCAACACATAAATTATACCATTTGAAACTAGAACTGGTACAATTGTGACTGGAGAAATGATGCGTATGGAATCTGTTATCTGTCTAGCTCTTGCTTTGCTTGTGAGCTCCTGCAGCCCAACAAATACCAATAGTGTTCGTTCCAAGTATGACAGGTGTTTCATTGCATGGTGAACAATGCAAATGCTGGACAGCCTGCACGCTAATCAGAATCCACATCGTTCGCACAGCTCATACTAGTAAGCCCCATTTCTCCAGTCCACTTACTGATGCTTGAACAAGGCACTTTAATCACCTGCCAGTGTTTTACCAACCTGTTAGGTACAGGTGAACGTTGTGAGATTGTTAAATCACACTCACATTGAAGTTAAACAGAGAGAATAGACATACGTCGACTGCGCGGAAAAAATGGGTCAAGTTAAAAAAAAAGTAACATGTTGGATAGTAATATGTGGTGGGCACCCCTTGATTATGAAGCTGTGAAAGTTTGGTGGTCCTAGGTGGTACAGTAACAAAGAAATGGACTCAAACACGAAAACTTAACATCGTAAACGCGAAAACTTAACATTGAAAATGGCTAAGTCGACTGCGTGGAAAAAATGGGTCAAGTTAAAAAAAAAGTAACAATTTCTCAAGGTCAATGATAACACATTAGTTGTAAGACTTAATGGTGTGCTTGTTGACATTAATTGAGGTGTAGACTGATCACACTGCTCACTGGTTACAAAGATAAGTCATATTTTGTCAGATCGTGGCCCGTATGTTCTTTCTGTGTGATATATGATGCTGTGGCATATTTCATTTAAATATAATTTGGAAAAATTAATCAATTCTCTAACAACACCATGTGTGATATATACATATCTTATCAAATGAGACCCGCAGGGGACGTATAATTCTTTTTTATTAATTTGTTCCCACGAAATAACAATTCAATCCCTCAATTTAACAATTCGTTCCCACGAATTAACAATTTGTTCCTACAAATTAACAAGTAATTCCCTCAATTTAACAATTCGTTCCCACGATATAACAATTTGTTCCCTCGAATTAACAATGCATTCCCACGATACAACAATTCGTTAATTCGAGGGAACAAATTAACAATTTGTTCCCATGATATAACAATTTGTTAATTCGAGGGAATTAATTGTTAAATTGAGGGAACTAATTGTTATTTCGTGGGAACGAATTGTCAATTCGAGGGAAGGAATTGTTATTTTGTGTGAACGAATTGTTAATTCATGGGAACGAATGGTTATATCATGGGAACGAATTGTTAATTCGAGGGAACAAATTGTTAAATTGAGGGAACAAATTATTATTTTGTGGGAACAAATTAATAAAAAAAATCCATGTCCCCTGTGGGGCTCCATATAAATCTGATTTGTGTCAGGGAAATTCCAATTCGTAACTTTTTGCCAACTCCTCACTCCTTTGATTAGATTATAGAAAACAATATGTTAACATTGAAAAGCGGTCTTCCATAGAATGAATTTTGAACTTCCCTGATATTCAATTCACAGCAAAGTCATATTGTGTGACCCACTGTGACAAAACAGGATGTATTGAGATTGCAATCAGTGTAGCACCAGATCAGCCTGCGCATCTGCACAATCTGATCAGGGTCTACACTGTTTGCTAGTTAGATGGTGAAGCTATCCTGATGCATTCAAGTCTAAAAAAATCACCAGATTTATATTAACTTGTACAAATGTGCCATGTGGCCATGAGCTGCACTGGTCAGTATCTCAATAAGACACCCTTTTCTTGTGGCACATCACTAACAGACAGCTGATTCACTATAATTGTTCTCATTACTATACCAGTACAATCATTAAGCTGAGGTATGTAACATATAGTGGACACTCCCTACCCAAGTCCACGAGTCAGTAACAAATCCACTGTGACGTAACCAGTTTGATCGTAGCAGTTTGTTTGTTGAGGTTTAATGGCCTATCAACAGCTAAGGTCATTTAAGGCTGGGTCAATGGGTTTAGTACTAACTCCCATATATTACCTGTACAAATATCAAAATTGAATATTTACAATAAAAATTCAGCCCTGAAATCAGAATAATCCTGATCTGATGCCAGGTCCTCGCCATACCAGAATCTCTTGGCCCCCTCCCAAAAGCAGTAGATCCGTAATAATCTTAGTACTTTTATTATTCAACTACCAGGTAACAAAAGAGCCAAAGATAAAAACATACCTGAGGGCCAAACAAGGCAGATCATGATTCCTATAAGGAGGAAAAACTACCCGTTAATTTACGCCGTTGCGTTTCGCCCGCCCGACCAACCAACCACGAGACATATCACAGGAAAGAATCTCAGAGCTCCCATGTGGTTATGATGTCTTGCATATTGATGAAATTGGGTTTAATAAGGGCACTCTGTCTCAAAAGATGTCACATATGTTTAATGTGGTTTAGATATAATGGCAAATGTCCCATCTCAACCTAATTCACCAATTTCATTTTAGGCCAAGGTGTACTGTAATCAATTATAGACTTTAACATAGTGTGATATATCAAGAAGCTTGTAGACACTACTTTGTTTGCAATGAAATAAATTAAACTACCGGTACCATATAATACCGGTATAATAACTAGAGAAAGTGAGCAGGGGCTCACGTATACCCCCGGCCACCGCCTGGATCGACAAATAAAAAGTGTAACGGAAATATTTTAAAAACTTTAACGCAAATTTCTAAGTAATTTGACCTTGGACATAACAGCCACATGGGTGTGGTATGGAATGAAAATATGGATGATGATAAGGAAGTATATGAAGTTTGAAGACAATCCGACTCAACGTTGCAGAGATAATGGGTACCCGAAAGCTTTAACGCAAATTTTATGGACGCAAATTTCTAAGTAATTTTACCTTCACCTTGGACATGAAGGCCGCATGGGTGTATAGCAGTATGGAATGAAAATATGGATGATGATAAGGAAATAAATCCGACTTACCGTTGCAGAGACAATGGGCACCCAAAAACTTTAATGCAAATCTTTCTAAGTAATTTGACCTTGACCGTGGACATGAAGGCCGCATGTATGTGGTATGGAATGAAAATATGGATGATGATAAGGAAGTACATGTATATGAAGTTTGAAGTCAATCCGACTTACCGTTGCAGAGCAGAACAGAATTTTGACATCAAAATAAATATATATTCAGTCCTGAAATTAGAATAACCTGACCTGGTGCCAGGTCCATACCACACCAAAGTCACTTGAAAAGTGAAAATGAAAGTGAATGGGTTTAACGTCCCACCAACAGCTAGGGTCATATAGAGACGGGACCACAGTTTAAAGTCTCATCCGACAGACCAGTGGGATGGAAATACTATGTAAGTATTTTTGATGCCCAAGGCGAGGTTTGAACCCACAACCTCCGGATTGGAAGTCAGGTGTTCTAACCCCTAGGCCACAATCCATATCTCCAAAGTCACTTGAACGCGTAAATATGTGCTTCCCATGTTGAAACATTAGTACTTTTCTGCAATTATCAGGAATCTTCAATCCTGATTTCAGGATATATCCTGAAAATTCCCACCACTGTCCACATGTCAAAGGCACAGTCATGAAACACTATATAGAACCTCTGTAAACCGGACAGACTCAAGACTCTCGTCTCTGTCAACAATGCCTGTTCAGGATTATAAATCACAGATTTGTCTTTCAGTGCTAAGATGCCTGAATTCGAAAGCAGAGTGAAATAGTGAGATACAGTAGAGCCTCTATAATTCAGACACCCTGGGTACCACGGTATCTGGATTAGACAGATTCCACAAACTCCTATCATACAGTTCATTGGTGATCATTTTTTCCTTAGATCAATAAAATTTGGAAGAACTACAAACACGAGAGAAAAGTGTAACGTTTGAGCTATTTATATGAAACGTGTATATACATATTCAAACTTGTGTGCTTCCAAATAGGCACAACATACCTTTCCTAATTAAATGACTATGAAAAAAGACAACCTGAGAACAAAGGCCTAACACGTTCAATCCCACATTTAACCTGTAGCCTATTTCATCAACATTGCAAAGTATACTTTACTAGCAAAGTATACTTTGAGGGAGTAATCATTTATTTTTCCTGAAATGCATTATTTCATATAGAACTAACAAATGCATATATTTCATGATTAAAAGTATGCAGAATTATTATACTGAATTTATTACATTATGACAGCCAAATTGGCTGTGATAATGTAATAAATTCAGTATAATAAAAATTAATAAATTTATCATAAAATTTAAAATTTCTCCATCAAAGTATACTTTGCCACTAAAGTATACTTTGTAATGTTGATGAAATAGGCTACAGCTGTATTAAGGGGAAAATCCAAAAATCAGAACTGGAATATTTACATCGAAAACATGTCAGTAAGGGGGTGGGGTGAGGATCATGGATTTGTCCCAGCATGATAGAGGACCCTCAGAGGAATGCCTGTGTGAACTATGAAGCAGTTACATGAAAGGAAACAGAAATTATAATAAATTTACCTGAGCAGGACGAGACGGACGGACACCGGTAACACGATATGCCCCCATTCACCATTTGGTGGTGGGGGGTATAATAAAAACTTAGATAGTGTCCCGATCTGGTGCCAGTCACCCTTACAACACTTTCCCACTATGACAAAAGTATTGAGGTTTTGACTAAATTTAGTGGTTCTAGACTAGCACATTCATGCAGTATGACTAGAATCTAAATGGTGTGTTACATGTATCTGCAGCTGAGGTCGATTGTGAGTTTACAAGCAGTGTAACACTAGGAGACGATTTACACTTTTTGCAAAGTGTAAATCGTCTCCTAGTGTTACACTGCTTGTAAACTCAATAGACCACATGTACAGTAGGTGGACAGAAGTATTTTCCCAAAAGTTTAAATCCCATAGACTTGCATGTATTTCCATCTTTACACTCAAATATGTAGCTCAGTACATACTTTACCAATTTTAATGAAATACAAGAGGGCCATGATGGCCCTAATTCGCTCCATGAACACCAGAGGAGAATGTGACATTGAGTTCATATGTGCTATTTTTAGATGGCAGTCATCTTGGATTAAGCGATGACTCTCATTTTACCAAATCTGAAAATGCTTCACCCAAGGATCTTAACTTACTATGAAGTTTGGCCAGCATCGGCCATGTGGTTCCTCAGAAAAAGACGTTCAAAATCTTGAATAAATGGACCTTTTGGAGGCCATCATGGATGACATAATCATCCGATTCCGACAAATATTGCACCAGAGCAATCGCCTCATCGATACCTTCAATTTGATATATGACATGAGCATATTTTGTCAAAAATAAAATTTGACCCCACGGGCCATGCCCATTTTTGACCCCGGGGTCACCATTTTAACACCTTTGAAAGAGCATTCTACGTTGATCATTCCTACCAAGTTTCGTCGAAACCCAGCTGGAGGTTCATGAGAAGAAGATTTTTTAAGAATTTGTGCTATTTTTAGACGGCGGCCATCTTGGATTAGCGACGACCTCCGTTTTAACAAATCTGAAAAGGCTTCACACATGGACTGAAAAGGCTTCACCCATGGACCATAACTTTTAAGTTTGGCTACCATGGGCCAAGCGGTTCATGTGAAGAAGAATTTTGAAATCTCTAATAAAAGAACGACCTTTTGACCTTTCGGCGGCCATCTTGGATGACATAACCATCCGATTTCGACAAAAAATGCACCAGCGTGATTGCCTCGTTGATACCTTCGATTTGATATATGACATGACCATATTCGGTCAAAAATAAAATTTGACCCCACGGGCCACGCCCATTTTTTACCCCGGGGTCACCATTTTAACAACTTTGAAAGAGCATTGTACATTGATCATTCCTACCAAGTTTTGTCGAAATCCGGTTGGCGGTTCTTCAGAAGAATATTTTTGAAGAATTAATGCTATTTTTAGACGGCGGCCATCTTGGATTATGTGATGACATCATTTTAACAAATTTGTAATCCCCCTACCTAAGGACCATGACCATGAAGTTTGGTGACTATAGGCCAAATGGTTACCGAGGAGAAGACGTTTGAAAATGTTCACAGACGACGACGGACACATTGCAGCAACAATAGCTCACATGAGCTTCGCTCAGGTGAGCTAATAGTGTTTGAAAGAAAATAGATTTATGCAGAATATGAATGTTTTGGTTACTGATTATCACAAGCAGTTCCATAGATACACGTTTTTAAAAATGGCGGACTTATTTGACGTCACTTTTTGAGTGACGTCGACATTGATGTCACTGGGAAAAACATTTCCAAAAAATGTCCATAATGTTTAACTGCATGCATCTTGTGGACCACTTTGAATATTGAATACACATATGCATCAAATTCTGCGCAAATCTATTGGCTACTCAATGCATTTTATTTCTTTAATGTACATTCAAAGTAACATGCTATAAACAAGCAGTGTTATAAATACATGCAAGTCTATGGGATTTTAATGGGTGGGAAATTACTTTTGTCCACCTACTGTACATGTACATGTATATGGGCCATAATTCAGTATTTGGCCTAATAGGGGGACATTTAAGAGATTTTTTTTGGATTTTGTGCTTTGTTAGAAAAACTACAACGTGGCATAGTCCAAGCCACTAGGGTTTGGACAATTGCAGTTGTTTGCAGAATATACATGCCTTTGACTACGGAAAGATAGAAATGTGCTGAATCTCGTGTATGTAACATTGACAAAGAGGTAATATGTATTTGGTGATCCTATGTTGCTTTCAAATGGGATCTTAGTTTCTTTGTTGTGTAAATATGTGTTTTACTGTGCACTAACAATCACCTTTACCAGACTAGATGGCCGCGGCCTGCATGTCGCGCCTTGTGTATAGTATAACGAAAAACTTAACCAAAAAACTTAACCAAAAACTTTAACCAAAAAACTTAACCAAAAAAATTAACCAAAAACTTTAACCAAAAAACTTAACCAAAAACTTCAAAGTAATTTGACCTTGACATTGGGCACAGGGGCCGCACGGGAGTGGGGTAGAATGAAAATACAGATGATGATAAACACCCATGTGAAGTTTCAAGGTAATGGGCAAAGCAGTTGCAGAGATATAGTATAATGAAAAACTTTAACCAAAAACTTACCAAAAAAACAAAAAACTTAACCAAAAACTTTAACCAAAAAACTTAACCAAAAACTTCAAAGTAATTTGACCTTGACATTGGGCACAGGGCCGCACGGGAGTGGGGTGTAGAATGAAAATACAGATGATGATAAACACCCATGTGAAGTTTCAAGGTAATGGGCAAAGCAGTTGCAGAGATATAGTATAATGAAAAAACTTTAACCAAAAAAAAATTAACTTAACCAAAAAATTAACCAAAAAAAAAACTTTAACCAAAAAACTTAACCAAAAACTTCAAAGTAATTTGACCTTGACATTGGGCACAGGGGCCGCACGGGAGTGGGGTAGAATGAAAATACAGATGAATGAAATAAAAACACCCATTGTGAAGTTTCAAGGTGGAATGGGCAAAGCAGTTGCAGAGATATAGTATAACGAAAAAACATTAACCAAAAAACTTAACCAAAAAACTTAACCAAAAACTTTTAATTTAAACCAAAAAACTTAACCAAAAACTTCAAAGTAATTTGACCTTGACATTGGGCACAGGGGCCAGCACGGAGGGGGGTAGAATGAAAATATAGATGATGATAAAACACACCCATGTGAAGTTTCAAGGTAATGGCAAAGCAGTTGCAGAGATATAGTATAACAAAAAAAAAACCAAAAAACTTAACAAAAAATCAAAAAACTTAACAAAAAAACAAAGAACCTCCAACCAAAAACTTTAAACCAAAAAACTTTAACCAAACAACTTAACCAAAAAAAACTTTAACCGGACACACGTGCGTATGTACGTACGTACGTACGACAAAGTGCCGACTATATCGCGCTTTCCGCAAGCGGGCGCGACAAAAATGCATTGATTATTGGTTGATGAAAAAATGGCTACAATATATTTTTCTTGTCAAATGTTACATACACATATTCCATGCTCATTTTAAACTGTTAGAAATGAGATTATACTATATGTTTATGGCTTGCAACAAACCTATTTGGACCTTATTTGTTGTAGAGGCATTATTTTAAATCATGCCTTACCTTGAGAAGTATATTGTGACATTTGATCGAAGTCGCGTATGTAACATTGACAAATATGCCAAGCAATACTTTTTTTGTAGAGACTGGATGCTTATTACTATGTGGCAACTGGAATTTCTTCTTGTAGACAATAAACTGTATAAAGATAAGATGATTGTTAACAGTTTACACAGAAAATGTTTTGATTAATGTGTAATAAATAAATAGATTGCAATATGTTATTCTTGTAAATGTTACATGCACATTTTTCAGGTTTATTTATTTATGTTAGTAATAAGTTTACATGAGCAGATTAGAGTTTGCAACCATCCCATTATCACCAAATTTTGTTTAAATCCACAATTTGATAATTTAAAATACCCTGAATACTCCATTGCAACATCTTTAAGGTACTGTAACATGTTTTCGTCAATGTTACATTCATATCATATACCTTCCTTTATTTATACAGCAAATAGCACTACATGAGCTATTTACAACTTATAATAAACCTACAGGGACAGGATTTATTTTATAAACTTTTTATAAATTAATTATTATCATGAACGGACTATTTCAACATTTGAGGCAATTGATGTACATGTATGTAACAATTTTGTCAATTTTGTCGATGTTACATACACATTATTGAAATTCCTTTACATATTTTGTAAATAAGATTATAAAAGATGTTTGGTTGTAACAAATCTATTAGGAGCAGCTTTATGTTAAATGCATTGATTTTGCTTATATGCCATGACCAGTCTGTTAAAACACTTTGATCTGATTTACAGCAGTATGTAACATTTTGACATGAAAAACATGAAAAACTATACTTCCTATCATTTTTTTTTCTAACTGGCCATATCCTCTATGTTTTGGTGCCAAAAGTGAGAATATGCTGATTTCTAACAAATGTAGTAAAATAAACCTGGCTGTTGATTGTTGTTTTCTATGTTTACATGAAGCAACTTCTGTGTATGTAACAGTTTGTTGACAAGAAATATATTAAATAATAAATATCACTTTTACCATTTTTGTTTCTTTTAAGATAAAACAAAAATCTTACTTGCATCTTAAGACTCACCACCATGTGGTTCAATATGTCAGTAAAGAAACTAATCAGGTTCCATATTGTAAGCTACTGGACTGGTTATACGTATGTAACAGGGTTTGACAAGAAAATGTTACATACACACACTAATTTTGGTTATATTTTTTTCAATGGTTATACTTCCGATGGACAAATAATTTTTGTACTGAAATATAGTTAAACTGCTCACAGAAACGTACGATCTCTTTCGACGCAATGAAAAGGGCAAGATCAATATGAAATACTTGCACATACTAGGACATGTTAAAAATGTCCCCCTTTTTCACCTAAAAAGTGTGAGATACATACATATTGAAGAACTGTACAGCTTGTTCAATCAACTTCAATAACCTATTTTTTGGTACTGCTAGATAGTCCATATGTGTATTCATATAACTGAAGTCATAAAAGTGTTCCATCTCAACATTTCTCTTTGTATGTAGTGTTTAAATGAAATTGACAAGAAAAATATGCATTTTCCAGAATAGCGAATTCTTGCCCATATACAATAAATACAATTGCTGTTCCCCTAATTAGCCAGTAGAAATTTACTGTTGGATGACCTGAAACATTGTGGATGACATGTCTTACTCAACGACACAAAGTATGGGACGTATGGACAGCGGTAACACTATATGCCCCCTCACCATTCAGTGGTAGGGGCTAAAAAACCTGCTATTTCAAATTCTGCATGACATTGTGTTCTTGATTTATTTTTCAAATTCCAATGTCATTTCATACAAATATGGCTCGTTGTTTAAATCAATATTGGCAAAAATTACCGACACAATGACGGGTGTCATTTCTGAGCTTGGTCCATATGTAACTGAATAGGTCAGTGGAAGAAGGGGCTAAGTCCTTATGGACAGACCCCTTCAATTGTTCTGAACACATTTCGGCAAATGGGGATGGTGACACCATCTCTGATGTGACGACATATGCGATCCCTGTTCTTCGAATGGTTAAGCTACAAATGCATAGAATCCTTGCCACTGATCGGCTCAATCCAGACCAATCAGGAAGCTACAGGGGTAACTGTGTCTTGACTCGCGCCTTTTGACTTCCTGTGCCCTTGACCTTCATTCTGACACTGCTGAGCATAAGCCTCGCGTATAATTTTGAACGCCTGCGATGTGGCGTATGGAGTCTGTGTGATTGGGTCGTAATATTTCGCAGGCAGTCTTGTAACGGGACAGAACTGTTTCACAGGGGCTCGGTGCTTTTTGCACGGGAAGTGGTCCTTGAATATTCGCTCGTCTGTGAACGTGATAAACGTGCGAGAACATTTCTCATTGCTCTCTGTTGCCTGTTCCTGTAGTCTCTTCTGTTGCAGCAATCTGTGGACAGAAAGAGGAAAGGTTTAACATCTGAGCAATATCTAACGTCATGTAGAGACAGACCTCTGTTTCAGGTTTCATCCAAAATATTAGTGGCTTGGATTAGTACTAGTAGGATTGATATTGGTATTGAAGTTGGTTGGTTAGTTTGCTTTGGTTGGTTGGTTGGTTGGTTGGTTGGTTAGTTTGCTTTGGTTGGTTGGTTGGTTGGTTGGGGTTGGTTGGTTGGTTGGTTGGTTGGTTGGTTGGTTGGTTGGTTGGCTGGCTGGCTGGCTGGCTGGCTGATTGGTTCGCTGGTTTGTTTGTTTATAAGAAGGCATGACCAGTAGTTGCAGTGCACTAGCCATTTGGCTCCTAATATTTCTGAAGTTATATGAAACTGTACTATATTTTTTGTCAAAGTTATGATCAGTACACACAATAAAGCAGCCTGATATGGTTCTGAAGCTTTTGGCAGGTCATGAATTTGCTTATCCAACTCAATAGCCAACAGTGCAAGTCCTGATCAGACTGCACAGTTGTGCAGGCTGATCAGGAGCTACACTGTTGAGAAACTGTCTCAGCAACAGCTATGGTCACATAGAGACGGGACTTTGGTTAAAAGTCTCATCCAAAAGACTAGTGGGATGGAAATACTATGAAAGTACTTTTAAATCCAAAGATAGGGACTAAAACCACGACCTCCTGTACTGAAGTCCAATGCTCTATCATTTGGCTACAAACCCATCCCTCCACATTCAACAAGCCGCATTTCAGGGCATGGGATCACGTGGTTTCCGAATAGTGTGACGTCATGTTGTTGTTTTATGTTTCCAGTAGATTTCCTTTAATATCTGTAGCCCATTTCATCAACATTGCAAAGTATACTTTGAGGGAGTAATCATTTGTTTTTCCTGAACTGCATTATTTCATATAAAACTAACAAATGCATATATTTCATGATTAAAAGTATACAGAATTATTATACTGAATTTATTACATTATCACAGCCAATTTGGCTGTGATAATGTAATAAATTCAGTATAATAAAAATTAATAAATTTATCATAAAATTGAAAATGTCTCCCTCAAAGTATACTTTGCTACTAAAGTATACTTTGCAATGTTGATGAAATAGGCTACTGAACAGAATGACAGATTTGTATGAAACATAGCACAGCAAATGTGAAACTTCATTCAACAATTTGCTTTAATATCATAACTATGTTGTTATAATGAAAATTCAGTTACTGTTAACGTAAATAAATACTAGAACATGTGAATACCAGAAAAAAATTCTACTCGATTCTTTATGAAAGTTATACGGTTTTATATAACTATTACTGCAGCCATAAGACACAGAAGTCATCATCTTTGGTGAGCTATGTATCAACAAAATCCGTCTGTTTGTTAGGAAGATTTTAAAGAAAATCTACTGTAACAGTGACATCCATCATTACATAACGTTGCAAAAGGTAATTCGGAAACATTCGGAAAATCACATAATCCCATACCCTGCATTTATCCTGCATCAACCACACACAGTGTCTCACCTCTGCTCCTCTGATTCCGTCTCCTCGTCCAAGTCGGGTAACTCCTCTATGAGCGGCATACTGAGAGAGTGGAAGCGGAGTAACGGCCCTTTGTACACCTGCTTCTGGATACGTGATTTCTTCTTCTCCAGCTCCAGTCGCTGGTAATTCTCTGTGAGACGTAGGTAAGTATAACATCAGTACATGAATAACACACATGTGGAAGACTTGGACCGGTGACAAAAAAAATGCTGATTTAAAAATCCCATTACCCCACCCACCTTGTCTCGTACTGTAAATTATTTATGCATTTTTTTGTGTCACAGGTCCGCGTCTTCCACCTGTGGTATAACATAGGCAAGTCTGGACATAAGATTTTATTTTTGAAACATGGGATTTATTATCACCTCGCCACCCCAGATCACGCCCTATGGTACCCCAGAGCACCCACAAGATATAATTTATGAATCCAACAATGGCCCAATTGATTGACTGAATGAAAAAGATCATATATATGCACCGACCACCGGTTGAACTAACGGACCAAGGCCTATAAATACATTAAATATACCTAAAAGCAACAATAAGTGTCGGAGAAAATAAATAAGCTGAAAAAAATGTCTTTACTCCCTCCTGTGTATATTTAATGTATGTTTAGGCTGTTGTCCGTTACTTCTACCTGTGGTAGGAATACACCAATATGGGTGGGGGTGTGCGAGCATTGCAAATTCAGTACTTACATGAAAATCTAGTTCCTGAGGTTATAACACTGTTTTCTGTATTCAACCGAGCCGTGCTAACCCGACCGATATAGACTCAGCAATGATATTTCTCTGAAGTGTTATCACCTCGGGCTCAAGTCATTGTGTAATACATAAAACGTAATTTGTAAAACAATATACATACACATTATTCCACATTGAGTATGAAAATAAGTTTCAACCTCAGACCCCGGCAGCAGATGTCCCAGTCACCTTACCGAGTGACTGTCTGTTCAGCTCCTCTGTAATCTTCGCTTCTTCCAGCAGCTCCTCCTGGGTGAGCCGTCTCACCTCCGCGACGCGCTTCTGGGCGGCGATGTCCTTCAGCATCTTGGACTTAGCTCGCTCCTTCTCCTTGTTGGCCACCGCCTTTGTCATCTCCGACGTGCGCTTACGCAGTGCCTTCTTGCCTGGAAATACAAAAACATATCCAGGTTGTCAGGGAAGGTAGTGCCTTCTTGCCTGGATAATACAAACACATATACAGGTTGTCAGGGAAGGTAGTGCCTTCTTGCCTGGGTAATACAAACACATATCCAGGTTGTCAGGGAAGGTAGTGCCTTCTTGCCTGGGTAATACAAACACATATCAAGGTTGTCAGGGAAGGTAGTGCCTTCTTGCATGGATAATACAAACACATATCCAGGTAGTCAGGGAAGGTAGTGCCTTCTTGCCTGGGTATTACAAACACATATCCTGGTTGTCAGGGAAGGTAGTGCCTTCTTGCCTGGATAATACAAACACATATCCAGGTTGTCAGGGAAGGTAGTGCCTTCTTGCCTGGGTATTACAAACACATATCCAGGTTGTCAAGGAAGGTAGTGCCTTCTTGCCTGGATAATACAAACACATATCCAGGTTGTCAGGGAAGGTAGTGCCTTCTTGCCTGGGTATTACGAACACATATCCTGGTTGTCAGGGAAGGTAGTGCCTTCTTGCCTGGATAATACAAACACATATCCAGGTTGTCAGGGAAGGTAGTGCCTTCTTGCCTGGGTAATACAAACACATATCCAGGTTGTTAGGGAAGGTAGTGCCTTCATGCCTGGATAATACAAACACATATCCAGGTTGTCAGGGACGGTAGTGCCTTCTTGCCTGGGTAATACACACATATCCAGGTTGTTAGGGAAGGTAGTGCCTTCTTGCCTGGATAATACAAACACATATCCAGGTTGTCAAGGAAGGTAGTGCCTTCTTGCCTGGATAATACAAACACATATCCAGGTTGTCAGGGAAGGTAGTGCCTTCTTGCCTGGATAATACAAACACATATCCAGGTTGTCAGAGAAGGTAGTTCCTTCTTGCCTGGATAATACAAACACATATCCAGGTTGTCAGGGAAGGTAGTGCCTTCTTGCCTGGATATTATACAAACACATATCCAGGTCGTCAGGGAAGGTAGTGCCTTCTTGCCTGGATAATACAAACACATATCCAGGTTGTCAGGGAAGGTAGTGCCTTCTTGCCAGGATAATACAAACACATATCCAGGTTGTTAGGGAAGGTAGTGCCTTCTTGCCTGGATAATACGAACACATATCCAGGTTGTCAGGGAAGGTAGTGCCTTCTTGTCTGGGTAATACAAACACATATCCAGGTTGCCAGGGAAGGTACTGCCTTCTTGCCTGGATACTACAAACACATATCCAGGTTGTCAGGGAAGGTAGTGCCTTCTTGCCTGGGTAATACAAACACATATCCAGGTCATCAGGGAAGGTAGTGCCTTCTTGCCTGGGTAATACAAACACATATCCAGGTTGTCAGGGAAGGTAGTACCTTCTTGCCTGGGTAATACAAACACATATCCAGGTTGTCAGGGAAGGTAGTGCCTTATTGCCTGGGTAATACAAACACATATCCAGGTTGTCAGGCAAGGTAGTGCCTTCTTGCCTGGGTAATACAAACACATATCCAGGTTGTCAGGGAAGGTAGTGCCTTCTTGCCTGGGTAATACAAACACATATCCAGGTTGTCAGGGAAGGTAGTGCCTTATTGCCTGGGTAATACAAACACATATCCAGGTTGTCAGGCAAGGTAGTGCCTTTTTGCCTGGGTATTACAAAGACATATCTAGGTTGTCAGGCAAGGTAGTGCCTTCTTGCCTGGGTAATACAAACACATATCCAGGTTGTCAGGCAAGGTAATGCTTTCTTGACTGGGTATTACAAACACATATCCAGGTTTTCAGGCAAGGCAGCCCCAAATACATTTTAATACATGCCTTCGTCATCTCTGATGCAGTGCCTTCTTGCCTGGGTAATACAAACACATGTCAAGGATATCAGGCAAGGCAGTGCCTTCTTGCCTCAGTACAACAAATACATTTTGAGTACAAGCCTTTGTCATCTCTGATGTCTGCTGCAGCACCTTCTTGCCTGGGTAATACAAACACATATCAATGATTCAAGAGTCACTATTTATTCATCTTTTTTGTCTGGTATTCTCTATGTAGACAATGGTATTTTACTGTGACTGAGGTGAGCAGTATAGGCTTTGATCCGAGAAGACGGTGACTAATCCAGGTTTACACTGGTCACATTGTAAGAGAAATGTTATTGTTACAAGTAGCACACACAGCAAACCTTTGCTGCTAAGCACATGTATTGTAAGATTATAAGTAGGAATCCCAGCAATAAACATATTGTAAGAGGCCTTTATAGGCCTCTTACAATATTTTTATTGCTGTGAAAAGCAATCTTACAATGCATGTGCGTCTATTACCTGGACTCGACTGGTATATCTGTATGGATGGTGGTGGTTTGGATTTCTTTTTCTCTTTTGGTTTCTTTTCAGGAGCAGGTTTAGGCTTTGCCACAGGCTCCTACAGGAGATCAATCCGTGGAATTTGAAATACTGTGCAGCACCAATGTGTCCAAACTTTATTTCTAACACCAGATGATCTTTGGGTAAAATATCTCAATAAAGAGAGTTTTACTTATACATGTACTTACTAATCAGATACTTCTAAGTCAATGTTGCATAGTTGCAGATTAAGGTACTTAAAAAGTTTAAGAAGATTTGTGTAAGAATTTCCACACTTTAAGTCATTTGAGTTTGAGCATGGGGGCACATTGGTCGAATATGGAACAAAATCTGGATCATGATGAAGACGGTTTCAAGCATGTTTCAAGTCTGGTCAAAGTTTGAAATACATTTTGCAAATTAGAAAAGAATGGAGATCCTTACATAACAATGAAATGGAGCTGAACGGCCCACAAACACAAAATAATATCATTTACATGATGTAGGGCCAAGCAATTTAGATGAAGAAGAAATTGATAGTAAACTAGTATGTTAGATGTGGTAGGCAATCAAATGATTAGGGTAAAAATAAAATATGAACACAATAGAAATTAGGAACATGTATCCTTTCAAAACAAATGCATGTACCGTAAACCATAACATTGCATCATACCCACATAATTGTCCCTTTTCACATGATGGAGCACATATACATGCATAGGTGAACACATGCATTTTCTGCATGTAACTACCTTGTCCTACCTTGTATGCTTTTGTGATGACCCTCTTCTTGCGTTTTGGTTCGTCGTCTTCTAGGTCACTGCGAACTTCATCGTTCTCATCTATACTGATGTCTGAGTCCTCCACGTCGCTCTCTGACACCTCGGACTGGTACTCTCGGTCGTCCTCCTCCTATACGATGAATGCAAAATGGCGTCTAAGATGGCTGACAAATTTGGAAAGTCACAAAGAGCTGTGCTCAGTCTTGGTCAATCAAACTGCATGTTTTCGTGTACAACTTTGAAGGAAGTGCTTAGAAAGCTTTATAAGAACATGTATGTACCCTGGTCTGGTTAGAGAACTCAAGCAGTCTCATTCAGCATATATACTGTTGTTGTTCGACACTACGCACAGACGTGCTCAAATGTACAGCACATGCTGTTTGACCATGACTGTAGCCAATGCTCATTCCGAGGCCAAGCTAACACCCATGTAAATTGTAATGCATGTGTCTTATGACGTTATTAGAACGTGCCATTACGTCACCAGACCACATCGCAATGGACGCACTGAAATTTTGAAATTGACGAGGCTGCATCATGTGACATGTACTGTGGCCCAGGAATATGTATGTGTAAATGAATATGTTTACATGGACCAGATTATCAATGTACCGAAAGTACTGCATATACATGTATGCTCAAATTGCATGATATTTCTGATGGAAATGTAACAATAACATTTGACCATGTCCAGCTGTGGGTAAACGTTTGCTGTGGCACTCGGTAACTGTTTGAACCCGCGGCCTACGTTCAAACAGTTCCCTCGTGTCACGGCAAATGTTTACCCATGGCTGGACATTGTTGAACCGTATAATTACCATCAACACAGAAGATTGCAATTTCAGGTCAATTACCCATTGAACGGAATGGTGCTTGACGGCCCATCAACACAGAAGATTGTTATTTTGGGTCAATTACCTCGTTAAAGCCGCCATACGTAGTTTTGTAGAAGTCATCTTCATCCTCTGCCTCAATCAGGGAGGACATCTTGTTGCCAGCAGTGGCACGCTTATCCCGAGTTGCTGCCATGCTGATCTCTTCAAATCACTGCAAGATACAACTTCACTGATTGATTGATTTATTGGTGTTTAACGGCCTATCAACAGCTAAGGTCATTTCAAGACAAGGAGGTACAACTGCATGGTCTTTTTCAACCGTTTTGTACTGTTATTTGGCGATATTCCCAAAGGCATACAGTATGTTCTTTCACAGTACATTTAAATGAAAAAGAAATAGCTAAAGGTCACACAGAGCTTAAGATACATGAAGTAGATCCTAGTTATTGCTAGGACAAGGATACAGTCTGTGAAAATAAAAATGGCCACCACAGGGAGACAACGTTGAAGAAGATCGAAGAAACTTTTTTAAGTAAAAAGTTGGCTAAGTGTTTTCACAACCATGTGAGGTCAAAAAGGTCAACGTCATGTTAATGGTGGCATGAGTGTGTTCCAAATGCCTACATGTATTAAGTGTCCAAATATTGAAGCAATCCATCAAGTAACATTAATGTTATATGATGATGAAGAAATTTATACATAGTTTTTGATGCAAAAAAATGGCAAACATGTGAAGATAGAAAAGGTCATGGTTATGTTATGGCATGAGGGCGTTCCGAATGATCACATGTATCAAGTGTCCAAATATTGAAGCAATCCGTTAAGTAATATTAAAGTTATATCATGATGAAGAAGCTTGTACAAACTTTTTGACGCAAAAAAATGGCTAAGTGTTTCCGCAATAATGTGAAAGTAAAAAAGGTCATTGTAGTGTTAATGGCAGCAGGAGTGTGTTCCAAATGCTCACATATATCAAATGTCCAAATATTGAAGCAATCCGTCAATTATATTAAAGTTATAGCATGATGAAGAAGCTTGTGCAAACTGTTTGACGCAAAAAACAGGCTATTTCCGCAAAAATTTGAAGGTAAAAAAGGTCAAGGTCATGTTAATGGCGGCATGAGTGTGTTCCCTATGCTCACATATATCAAGTGTCCAAATATTGAAGCAATCCGTCAATTATATTAAAGTTATACCATGATGACGAAGCTTGTACAAACCTTTTAACATTTTGGATGACGACAGCAGAAAAAGCAGTGACTATAGTCGAGCCTTTTGCTAAAGCAACAATAATTGATCATCCAAGCCAAACTAAAGCACCTGTCTGAAGAAGGTTTGCTATAAATTTAAGACAACAATGTGGTAAGAATGCTAATTCTAGATTAAAATCACAAACTAGACATTTTGTTTGTAAAACATGGATATGCCCCCACTATTACAAGCTTTTAGACTCAACAAAATGGCTAAGTGTTTGAGTGACATTTCTACGGTGACAAAGGTCAAGGTCATGTTAACGGTGGCACGAGTGTGTATCAAATGTTCAGGTGATTCAAGTGTCCAAGTATCGAAGCAATCCTTCGCATAATATGAAGATAAACGGTTTTAAACATGTTGGAGAAACTCTTACAAACTTTTCGACGCAACAAAATTGCTAAGTGTTCAGCGACATTTCGAAGGTGGTCAAGGTAGTGTCAATAGTGGCGCGAGTGTGTGACAAATGTTCAGGTGATTCAAGTTTCCAAGTACCGAAGCAATCCGTCGCGTACTATTGAAGATATTACATTTTGCAGAAACTTTTTGACCTCAATGTACATGGACAGACGTACGGAATGTCAAGAGCAACGCAATATGCCCGCCTTGCTATCACATACTTGTGGGCATAATTATGTCCGAATTTACATGCATCTCATATATCATATGGCAATATACTATAGTCTATAGCCTAGGTTTAATAGGGACAGACAATTAGCGATATTCATTCAATGCATTTACTGCCTTCTACGCTGCGAAATTAAATTTAAAGTATTTAAATTATGTATGGTGTAAGTGTAAAAGCGCACTATGTCTAGTTAAAACTTACCAATGGCAATATAATTAATAATTGTTAAATTTGGATTTCTTTCTTTGTTGTTGTTGTTGCTCAATTACTTCCCGCGCTGATTTATCGCGGCTTCGCATGAACCATAACTGACACAGTGTCACAACGGACACTGTTGAATCCAATATGTTGATAGTTGCTTTCAGTTTGTGCACATTAAATGGATATAATGTGATCGAATTGTAATGCGTAGGCGTTGTATTTAACCATAGGCCTAGAAACTTCTGGCCGATTGAAGGAAGATTGACTCATGAAAACTCCACAAAAGTATGAACCTCAGAATATTTAAGTCACCACCCTCCAAGCACAAGTGGAACAAGCACATTACCAGCAAAGCAAACCAGTCATTATATTACTGTTTTTATGGCAAAATGTAAATGTAAGTTCTTGGAGTAAAGGACCATGCATATAAAGCCCTATAGTCAGACGAAAACTAGAATATCCATCCACTGGCTATATATATAGGCCCTTATACACATAATCGCAAATAAATCAGATAAAAAAAGCACAAAGACGCGCTACAAGATTTGTCTACAACCAGTATCATAGCTCAAGCTCTGTTTCTAACATGTTACAAACTACCAAATTGGCCTTCTCTAGAAATCCTCAGTTTTGCCCGATGTGGGGTTCGAAACCACGACACCCGTAACACTAGCACGGCGCTCTTACCCACTGAGCTAACCGGGCGATCATGTCTCACCACCACACATGGACACTACACTCCTCCCCTTCGTATCCTTTGAGAGCCAGGCATCAACCTCACACCTTCATAAGGAGTATAGCATGCAACCCAATGTACACACAGGCAAAATCCTGTTTACTTCTGACACCAGTGAAGTATTTCTAAGGGGGTAAGTGTCGCCCGATGTGGGGTTCGAACCCACGAACGAACCGGGTGATAGTGTTTCACCACCACATATGGACACAACGTACAGTACTGAGAAATTGTGTGCCAGAATCGTTGCCGCAAATACAGTCAAGTGAGTTGTACTAGCTGTCACATTTTCGCGCTAAATGTATGTGTTTTAAAATTAGATTAGTATGTATGTATATGTATACAGGCTTAATTATGCTTGGGAATCCCCCGCATTTTCTATGCTAATGCATGTTTTCTAATTGATAAACCCTGTAATTTCTTCAGGACAATCAGGACTCGTAACATCTGGACATGTGTTGAGCAAGTCACATCAGTGTCGCACATGTTCACACAACAGCTTAGAAAGTGTAACATCTTCCACGCGTACCTTTAAATCAGCACTGTAAAAAAGTTAACAGTATCAACATTGCACAAATCATCATCATCCTCATCATCTCTTCCTTTTTTTCTTAAGGACATTTGTGGGTATGGGTGTTATTTGAGATTACTATTTTCTCATTAGTTTTTCTTTCGTTCATTGGGGAATAATTGTTGTAGGGCTTACGCTGTATTTGTTTTACTTTTTGTATTATATTTCATGTACTCATGCTTTCCTTTTGGAACCGTATGCCGCCGGAATATGTTACTTTCTATTTGACAGTAAACAGTGCCGCCATATTTAATAGTAAGTAGAAGTAAGTCGCAAAATGGAAATATACGTACATGACTACATGTACATAGTTGTCAACAGGCACAGAGGTCCACTCTAACACTAGTGGTGTACAGCTCTTCCTCAGAAAAATTAACACACAACATATATGTGGTTGTGACTGAAGACATATATATATATATAGGGCTTATTGGAGTTGTGACTAGTGTTGCTCCTGATCAAAGATCACACTCATGTACCTTGATAATGATCGACATCGCTTGTTAGAGGCATGACGGGTGGAACGGCGAACAGTGTAGATCCTGAGCAAGCTGCGTGGATCGCAAAACCGATAAGCCCCATTTCTCCAGTCACAGACACATATATGTAACATGTAAAACGAACGCAATGATAAACACAAACTCCAGCACAGCGCCCGGCACAGGAAGGTCCAATGAGAAGGACAGTACAAAAACATACACAGAAAAACGATACGAACAAACGTAACAGAAATGGTACAGCCGTTAGTCCGTAAGTTCATCCTGGTGCCACTGTAAATCTGCGCTGGAATTTCACCTACATCAACACCGTGCAATCTCGCTGTGATTTTTTTTTATCACGGCTCTCCGGTTGTCCTCAATATTAACAGGCCGTGGCCACCCGGCTGACTCTGTGCCAGCATGCTTGTCGTGTGTACATAGCAAACAGATTTCATCAAAATTGCAAAGTATACTTATCTAGCAATGTATACTTTGAGGGAGTAATCATTTATTTTCCCCGAAATGCATTATTTCATATAGAACTAACGACTGCATATATTTGATGATTAAAAATGTGCAGAATTATTATAGTTAATTTATTACATTATCACAGCCATTTTGGCTGCGATAATGTAATAAATTAATTATAATTGAGTTATATATCAATTCAGTATAATAAAAATTAATAAATTTATTCTTAAATTGAAAATTTCTCCCTCAAAGTATACTTTGCTAGATAAGTATACTTTGCAATGTTGGTGAAATAGGCTACTGGTACAGGTGAACTGCATGGGCGGTCCCCCCCCCCCCCCCACCCCTAAAATTCGTTTTCTTATTGTTTCCAAATTTAAACGTTTTCAATCAAAAATCATGTCTAAACAGACCGTGACAGTGTCAATAGTTTTGCTTCAAAATGCGCCAGAACGCAGGAAATGCGATGTAGATTTACAATTTTATTCGAGAGGGGGGGGGGGGGATGCCCCGGACCCCCCTAGCGCTATACCGAGCTCTGCTCGGTCGACTATTTTGCAATACTTGACTATATTATCGTTCGATAATATAGTCAAGTATTGCAAAATAGTTACATCCCCCCCCTAAACCGAAATCCTGGATCCGCGCCTGAAATGGGGTGTGTCGGAACAATGTTCTCGCAGTCTTTGTACCATTGTGGCTGATGAGAGATTGGGGCCAAAAATAAGCGCATGAATTTCATGAATTACAAACATACAACAACAACAGCAACAACAGGTTCCATAAAATCTGAAATTTTCAAAATGACATCAAAACTGGGAGAAAATGCTTTAAAATTGTTAAGACAGTACCCTAGAGTTGTCATGACTAACATAAAGGAATTGCCTGGTGGGGAATATAAGGTAACTAGTACATAGATGTGTTCATTTGAAGGTCACGTATCGAACCGCAGGATGATTAACACCAATTTTCGACATGTGCTTAATTTCGGAAATTGTGTCAAAATAGATGTCGGTCAGGCACGTCGCTGGGCATACGCACTCGGTATCATTGAGCTCAGAAAACCAAAATAAAATTTAAAAAATGCAATAAAACATCGTGGCGTAGGGGATAGGGATACATGGCGTCGTTGGCGGTGGAGTGGTGAAATAATTGAATGATTGCAAATGCTAAAATGGTTTATTAGTGTCATGTCGGCTAATTCTGCGCATCGGCTAATGCGCAATTCACGTCAAATTTAGCGTTGCGTATGTCGTAATAAAATATGTGGATTTTGGAATAAACAAGCTGATTAATTGCTACACTGTGTCAACATTTTATCACATTCCGATAGTTTGGTAAAAAGTTATTCCGAATATATTCAAAATGTGTAAAATCCTCAGACCCTACTGATGGAATAGCTGTCTTATTTACTAAATTAACTGTTAAACGAAGAAACTAACCAGCCATGATGTTAATGGATAGTTCTGCTTCAAGTTTAATACTAATTTTGCTATGCTGGTCCAGTATGATGCTTGCCATTTTGTTTACACTACCAGATGCGCAGCATTTGCCGAAACAAATGTGACGTTGCAAACGCGCATGTGATGTCATACATCACAATTTACGTCACTTACTGACGTCAGAACGTTATGACATTTTACCTGCACAAACGGCTTTGAACTGCGTTGAATATTCAGGAAAGTTTGACTGAATATGGAGATGGTAATGCCATATAAATTTGTTTGGGAAGCCTTATGTGTACAGAATTAGCCGACACCATTGTACAATGTACATGTATCTAGAAACTAGCTATTGAAATCTAGTTGCTACACATTACATAGCTTTGCCTGATAATCAAAATTAAAAATACCATATTCATCATAATATACAATGGTGTCGGCTAATTCTAAGGCTTTCCAAATACATTTAAATGCCATTAACATTCAACTATTCAGTCAATTGCCTGAATATTCAACGAAGTTCAAAGAAGTATGTGCAGGTAGAAATGTTCTGACGTCAGTAAGTGATGTAAATTGTGTTTGCATTACATTTTTTCTGCTAATGTTGCGCATCTGATGGTGTAAACAAAAATGGCGAATAGCATACTGGATCAGCATAGCAAAATTGGTATTAAACTTGAAGCAGAACTATGCAGTGACATCATGACAGGTTAGTTTCTTAGTTGAACAGTTAATTTTGTAAATAAGACAGCTATTCCATCAGCAGGGTCTGAGGATTTTACACATTTTGACTATATTCTGAATAACTTTTTATCTAACTATCGGAATGTGATAAATTTGTGTCTCGGGTCGGATGAATGTTTTCTGTTCCTGTTACATTACAGCGAAATTTAAATAACAATGATCGAAGATGCAGACAGATAGACGATAATCTGAATCAGGGCCTATCCATTAATATTCGACCCAGTCAGAACGGATTTAACTTCACCACTGAATGATGATCGCAATTTAAATTTTATCGCAGGTACAGCAGGCTTGTTGCTTGTAAAATATAAATGTCCGACATTAAAATTTGCAGTTCCAGGACCTCGGACCAGTGCTATTTTCAGGCACTGCTTGTTGGCGTAGTTGTATAGTGTTAGTTTTGCAATCTGGAGGTCTGGAGATCGATTCTTGGAAGGGTTGTATTTTTATGCCCCAGCCACCAAATGGTGAGGGGGGCATATAGTGTTACCGGTGTCCGTACGCACGTACGTAACGTACGTCCCGAAACCTTAACGCTCGGGTAAATGGCTTATAATTTCTGTTTTCTAGCTCGGATCTGCTTCAGTTTTCACACACACATTGCTCCAATGGTCCTCTACCGCCCTGTGACAAATCCACATTCGTCCCGCTCCCGCTAAGCCCAGGGTCAAGGTCACAGACTTGGTGCGTTTGAAACCTTAACGCTCGGGTAAATGGCTTATAATTTCTGTTTCCTTGCTCGGATCTGCTTCACATTTCACACACGCATTGCTCCAATGGTCCTCTGCCACCCTGTGACAAATCCACATTTGTCCCGCCCCCGCTAAGCCCAGGGTCAAGGTCACAGACTTGGTGTGTTTGAAACCTTAATGCTCAAGTAAATGGCTTGTAATTTCTGTTTCCTTGCTCAGATCTGCTTGACATTTCACACACGCATTGCTCCAATGCTCCTGTACTGCCCTGTGACAAGTCCACATTCGTCCCGCCCCTGCTAAGCCCAGGGTCAAGGTCGCAGACTTTGTGCATTTGAAACCTTAACACTCGAGTAAATGGCTTATAATTTAAATATGCCTGATTTTCTTTGTCTGCCAGCGGGGGCATTCGTGTGCCGACAGGCCACATTTCTAGTAATTTCTGTTTCCTTGTTCGGATCTGCTTCACATTTCACACATGCATTGCTCCAATGGTCCTCTACCGCCCTGTGACAAATCCACATTCGTCCCGCCCCCGCCAAGCCCAGGGTCAACGTCACAGACTTGGTGCGTTTGAAACCTTAACGCTCGGTTAAATGGCTTATAATTTCTGTTTCCTTGTTTTCAAATGTGTCTCGTTTTCTTTGGCTGCCATCGGGGGCATTCGTGTGCCGACAGGCCACATTTCTAGTTTATTATAGAACCTGCATCTGAACTATGCGATGTGTCTCGGGTCGGATGAATGTTTTCTGTTCCTGTTACATTACAGCGAAATTTAAATTACAATGATCGAAGATGCAGACAGATAGACGATAATCTGAATCAGGGCCTATCCATTAATATTCGACCCAGTCGGAACGGATTTAACTTCGCCACTGAATGATGATCGCAATTTAAATTTTATCGCAGGTACAGCAGGCTTGTTGCTTGTAAAATATAAATGTCCGACATTAAAATTTGCAGTTCCAGGACCTCGGACCAGTGCTATTTTCAGGCACTGCTTGTTGGCGTAGTTGTATAGTGTTAGTTTTGCAATCTGGAGGTCCGGAGATCGATTCTTGGAAGGGTTGTATTTTTATGCCCCAGCCACCAAATGGTGAGGGGGGCATATAGTGTTACCGGTGTCCGTACGCACGTACGTCCCGAAACTTTAACGCTCAGGTAAATGGCTTCTAATTTCTGTTTCCTAGCTCGGATCTGCTTTAGTTTTCACACACGCATTGCTCCAATGGTCCTCTACCGCCCTGTGACAAATCCACATTCGTCCCGCTCCCGCTAAGCCCAGGGTCAAGGTCACAGACTTGGTGCGTTTGAAACCTTAACGCTCGGGTAAATGGCTTATAATTTCTGTTTCCTTGCTCAGATCTGCTTCACATTTCACACACGCATTGCTCCAATGGTCCTCTGCCACCCTGTGACAAATCCACATTCGTCCCGCCCCCGCTAAGCCCAGGGTCAAGGTCACAGACTTGGTGTGTTTGAAACCTTAACGCTCAGGTAAATGGCTTGTAATTTCTGTTTCCTTGCTCAGATCTGCTTGACATTTCACACACGCATTGCTCCAATGCTCCTCTACTGCCCTGTGACAAATCCACATTCGTCCCACCCCACTAAGCCCAGGGTCAAGCTCACAGACTCTGTGCGTTCGAAACCTTAACGCTCGGGTATATGGCTTATAATTTCTGTTTCCTTCTTCGGATCTGCTTCTCATTTCACACACGCATTGCTCCAATGGTCCTCTACCGCCCTGTGACAAGTCCACATTCGTCCCGCCCCTGCTAAGCCCAGGGTCAAGGTTGCAGACTTTGTGCGTTTGAAACCTTAACACTCGAGTAAATGGCTTATAATTTAAATATGCCTGATTTTCTTTGGCTGCCAGCGGGGGCATTCGTGTGCCGACAGGCCACATTTCTAGTAATTTCTGTTTCCTTGTTCGGGTCTGCTTCACATTTCACACATGCATTGCTCCAATGGTCCTCTACCGCCCTGTGACAAATCCACATTCGTCCGCCCCCGCCAAGCCCAGGGTCAACGTCACAGACTTGGTGCGTTTGAAACCTTAACGCTCGGTTAAATGGCTTATAATTTCTGTTTCCTTGTTTTCAAATGTGTCTCGTTTTCTTTGGCTGCCATCGTGGGCATTCGTGTGCCGACAGGCCACATTTCTAGTTTATTATAGAACCTGCATCTGAACTATACGATGCCTCTGGTGAACCATGGACAGATCATGTAGATCTAGCCTTGATTTATACGTTTATATGAATTATCGCAATCCTGCAAATAAATGAAAAAATGCAGGAAATTGCTTCCTCCTTTAAAAAATGTTCCGGGGGAGCATGCACCCGGACCCCGCTAACGAACTCGTAACGCGTAATGAAATCTTTTCATATGGTGTGTATCATGAAAAAAGCTCGAGTGACGGCACTGTCGGTGCTAGTGAATTACATTAACATCCAGAATAATACTAGTTATATTGTAAATATACAGAACTCAATTACTAAATATACCCATACATGTAATTGCGGTAATGGTGTCATTACCGGGATCTACCTGTTCAAGTGTTGGTGAATTACTGTAGAAACGGATTGGCTGGTGGGTACCGGTATTGACACCATCACCCTCGTTGCCATTTTCAAGTAGGTAAGATCAGACAGAAATTAACCGACCAAATCAATTTTGGCAAGACTTTCCTGAACTCGCGACTAAAAGATTGCTAGAATTATTTTGTGTGCTGTCAACAGGGGCAAAAATGGCAAATTAAAATTTGTTCACTATAATTATGCCCCAGCCACCGAATGGTGAGGGGGGCATATAGTGTTACCGGCGTCCATACGTACGTATGTCCCGAAACCTTAACGCTCGGGTAAATGGCTTATAATTTATGTTTCCTTGCTCGGATCTGCTTCACATTTCACACACGCATTGCTCCAATGGTCCTCTGCCACCCTGTGACAAATTCACATGCGTCCCGCCCCGCTAAGCCCAGGGTCAAGGTCACAGACTTGGTGTGTTTGAAACCTTAACGCTCGGGTAAATGGCTTGTAATTTCTGTTTCCTTGCTCGGATCTGCTTGACATTTCACACACGCATTGCTCCAATGCTCCTCTACCGCCCTGTGACAAATCCACATTCGTCCCACCCCACTAAGCCCAGGGTCAAGCTCACAGACTCGGTGCGTTCGAAACCTTAACGCTCGGGTAAATGGCTCATAATTTCTGTTTCCTTGCTCGGATCTGCTTCACATTTCACACACGCATTGCTCCAATGGTCCTCTGCCACCCTGTGACAAATCCACATTCGTCCCGCCCCCGCTAATCCTAGGGTCAAGGTTACAGACTTGGTGCGTTCGAAACCTTAACGCTCGTGTAAATGGCTTATAATTTCTGTTTCCTTGCTCAGATCTGCTTCACATTTCACACATGCATTGCTCCAATTGTCCTCTACCGCTCTGACAAATCCACATTCGTCCCGCACCCGCTAAGCCCAGGGTCAAGGTAAATGGCTTATAATTTCTGTTTCCTTGCTCGGATCTGCTTCACATTTCACACACACATTGCTCCAATGGTGCTCTGCCGCCCTGTGACAAATCCACATTCGTCCCGCCCCCGCTAAGCCCAGGGTCAAGATCACAGACTTGGTGCGTTTGAAACCTTAACGCTCGTGTAAATGCCTTATAATCAAATATGCCTCGTTTTCTTTGGCTGCCAGCGGGGCATTCGTGTGCCGACAGGCTACATTTCTAGTTTTTATTCCCTTGCCGATAGGCAAGAGGGGATATAGCGTTAGTCCATGTACATGTACGTACATATGTACGTACGTTAGTAACTCTTTTCTTTTTAGCTCACCTGAGCGAAGCTCATGTGAGCTACTGTTACCGCAATGTGTCCGTCGTCCGTCGTCGTCCGTGAACATTTACAAACATCTTCTCCTCGGTAACCATTGGGCCTATAGTCACCAAACTTCATGGTCATGGTCCTTAGGTAGGGGGATTACAAAATTGTTAAAATTACGTCATTACTTAATCCAAGATGGCCGCCGTCTAAAAATAGCACAAATTCTTCAAAAATCTTCTTCTCAAGAACTGCCCATAAACTGAACGTTGGGGTAAATGTCTTATAACTTCTGTTTCCTTTCATGGATCACCTTGTTATTTCATACATGCATTCCTCAGATGACCCTCTATCATGCTGTAGCAAATCCATGACCCACCACCCAACCCTTACCCGAAGGTCAAGATCACAAACTTAGCACATTCATAAACTTAACGTTGGGGTAAATTTCTTATAACATCTGTTTCCTTTCATGGAACGCCTTGATATTTCATACATGCATTCCTCATATGACCCTCTATCATGCGGTAGCAAATCCATGACCCACCACCAAACCCTTACCCCAAGGTCACAAACTTAGCACATTCATAAACTTAACATTGGGGTAAATGTCTTATAACATCTGTTTCCTTTCATGGAACACCTTGATATTTCATACATGCATTCCTGAGATGACCCTCTATCATGCTGTAGCAAATCCACGACCCACCACCCAAGGTCAAGGTCACAAACCTAGCATGTTCATAAACTTAACGTTGGGGTAAATGTTGTGTAACTTCTGTTTATTTACAGCGAATACCTTCATATTTCATGTATGCATTCAACTGATGATAGTCATCATGATACTCTATCGTTCTATAGCAAATCCACGACTCACCACCCAACCCTTACCCCAAGGTCACAAACCTAGCATGTTCATAAACTTAATGTTGGGGTAAATGTTGTGTAACTTCTGTTTCTTTACAGGGAACGCTTTGATATTTCATACATGCATTCATCTGATGATCCTCTATTGTGCTACAGCAAATCCATGACCCCCCCCCCCCCCCCCCCCCCCCCCCCCCCCCCCCCCCCCCCCCCCCCCCACCTCTTTCCCCAAGATCAACATCATAAACTTAACGTTGGAGTAAATGTCTTTTTATAACTTCTGTTTGTTTACACGGAACGCCTTGATATTTCATACATGCATTCATCTGATGATACTCTATCGTGCTATAGCAAATACATGACCCACCCCTTTCCCCAAGGTCAAGGTCACAAACATAGCACATTCATAAACTTAACGTTGGGGTAAATGTCTTATAACATCTGTTTCCTTTCATGGAACGCCTTGATATTTCATACATGCATTCATCTGATGATACTCTATCATGCTATAGCAAATCCATAACCCACCACCCAACCCCTTACCCCAGGGTCAATGTCACAAACTTTGCACATTCATAAACTTAACGTTGGGGTAAATGTCTTATAACATCTGTTTCCTTTCATGGAACGCCTTGATATTTCATACATGCATTCCTCAGAGGACCCTCTATCATGCTGTAGCAAATCCACAAACCACCACCCAACCCTAACCCCAATGTCAAGGTCACAAACTTAGCATGTTCATAAACTTAACGGTGGGGTAAGTGTTGTGTAACTTCTGTTTCTTTACAGGGAACGCTTTGATATTTCAAACATGCATTCATCTGATGATCCTCTATTGTGCTACAGCAAATCCATGACCCACCCCCACCCCTTTCCTCAAGGTCAAGGTCACAAACCTAGCACATTCATACATGCATTCCTCATGTGAATTGCTATCATGCTGTAGAAAATCAGCAACTTAGTACGTTCATAAACTTAACGTTGGGTTAAATTTTGTTTTACTTCTGTTTTCAGGGAGCGCATTGATATTTCATACATGCATTCATCTTAATATGCTATATTATGCTATAGCAAACCCACGACCCACCTTGCACCACTGACCCCAATGTCAAGGTCCACCGCATGCCCCTTTCACCTGAGCGTGAACATTTTCAAACGTCTTCTCCTCAGTAACCATTGGGCCTATAGTCACCAAACTTCATGGTCATGGTCCTTAGGTAGGGAGATTACAAAATTGTTAAAATGACGTCATTACGTAATCCAAGATGGCCGCCGTCTAAAAATAGCACAAATTCTTAAAAAATCTTCTTCTCATGAACCGCTAGCCGGATTTTGACGAAACTTGGTAGGAATGATTGATGTACAATGCTCTTTCAATGTTGTTAAAATGGTGACCCCAGGGTCAAAAATGGGCGTGGCCCGTGGGGTGAAATTGGGGTCAAATTTTATTTTTGACTGATTATGGTCATGTTATATATCAAATCGAAGGTGTCAATGAGGCGACCACTCTGGTACATTTTTTGTTGAAATCGGATTGTTATGTCGTCCAAGATGGCCGCCGAAATGTCAAAAGGTCGTTCTTTTATTAGAGATTTCAAAATTCTTCTTCACATGAACCGCTTGGCCCATGGTTGCCAAACTTAAAAGTTATGGTCAATGGGTGAAGCCTTTTCAGATTTGTTAAAATGGAGGTCATCGCTAATCCAAGATGGCCGCCGTCTAAAAATAGCATAAATTCTTAAAAAATCTTCTCATGAACCACTAGCCGGATTTTGACGAAACTTGGTAGAAATGATTGATGTACAATGCTCTTTCAAAGTTGTTAAAATGGTGACCCCGGGGTCAAAAATGGGCGTGGCCCGTGGGGTCAAATTTTATTTTTGACCGAATATGGTCATGTTATATATCAAATCGAAGGTATCAATAAGGCGATCACTCTGGTACATTTTTTGTCGAAATCGGATTGTTATCTCATCCAAGATGGCCGCCAAAATGTCAAAAGGTCGTTCTTTTATTAGAGATTTCAAAGTTCTTCTTCACATGAACCGCTTGGCCCATGGTAGCCAAACTTAAAAGTTATGGTCCATGGGTGAAGCCTTTTCAGATTTGTTAAAATGGAGGTCATCGCTAATCCAAGATGGCCGCCGTCTAAAAATAGCATATATTCTTAAAAAATCTTCTTCTCATGAACCGCTGGCCGGATTTCGACTAAACTTGGTAGGAATGATCGATTTACAATGCACTTTCAAAATTGTGAAAATGGTGACCCCGGGGTCAAAAATGGGCGTGGCCCGTGGTGTCAAATTTTATTTTTGACCGAATATGCTCATGTCATATATGAAATTGAAGGTGTCAATGAGGCGACCACTCTGGTACATTTTTTGTTGAAATCGGATTGTTATGTCGTCCAAGATGGCCGCCGAAATGTCAAAAGGTCGTTCTTTTATTAGAGATTTCAAAATTCTTCTTCACATGAACCGCTTGGCCCATGGTTGCCAAACTTAAAAGTTATGGTCCATGGGTGAAGCCTTTTCAGATTTGTTAAAATGGAGGTCATCGCTAATCCAAGATGGCCGCCGTCTAAAAATAGCACAAATTCTTAAAAAATCTTCTTCTCATGAACCGCTAGCCGGATTTTGACGAAACTTGGTAGGAATGATTGATTTACAATGCACTTTCAAAATTGTGAAAATGGTGACCCCGGGGTCAAAAATGGGCGTGGCCCGTGGTGTCAAATTTTATTTTTGACCGAATATGCTCATGTCATATATGAAATTGAAGGTGTCAATGAGGCGACCACTCTGGTACATTTTTTGTTGAAATCGGATTGTTATGTCGTCCAAGATGGCCGCCGAAATGTCAAAAGGTCGTTCTTTTATTAGAGATTTCAAAATTCTTCTTCACATGAACCGCTTGGCCCATGGTTGCCAAACTTAAAAGTTATGGTCCATGGGTGAAGCCTTTTCAGATTTGTTAAAATGGAGGTCATCGCTAATCCAAGATGGCCGCCGTCTAAAAATAGCATATATTCTTAAAAAATCTTCTTCTCATGAACCGCTGGCCGGATTTCGACTAAACTTGGTAGGAATGATCGATTTACAATGCACTTTCAAAATTGTGAAAATGGTGACCCCGGGGTCAAAAATGGGCGTGGCCCGTGGTGTCAAATTTTATTTTTGACCGAATATGCTCATGTCATATATCAATTTGAAGGTATCGTTGAGGCGATTGCTCTGGTGCAATATTTGTCGGAATCGGATGATTATGTCATCCATGATGGCCACCAAAAGGTCCATTTATTCAAGATTTTGAACGTCTTTTTCTCAGGAACCACATGGCCGATGCTGGACAAACTTCAAAGGAAGTTAAGATCCTTGGGTGAAGCATTTTCAAATTTGGTAAAATGAGTCATCGCTTAATCCAAGATGACCGCCATCTAAAAATAGCACAATTTGTTTAAAACACATGAACTCAATGTCACATTCTCCTCTGGTGTTCATGGAGTCAGGTGAGCGAATTAGGGCCATCATGGCCCTCTTGTTTTATGCAGCTGTGCCAAGTTTGAGTGAAGGCTGTCAACAGGCGAGCTTCGTTGTCTTCTGACAACTTTTGTTATTAAAGCTGCCAGCGAGGGGATTAGATACGTTTAACGATGCCAGTTCTTGTTATTGATGGTGGTAAAAATACTGATTGCAACGCAAGCAAGCTAATAAATATTTGTCCAGAGCTGGAGTTATGCTGACATTATTTATCGCCCAGGACTCCAGATAAGGAAATGGGCATTTTTAGATCTACGTTTGGGTTTTCAGAATTACAACAACTAATTAAAAACTACACCCCACTGTTACAATAACATCAGAAACATACAAAAAGAAGCTAGTACATGTACATGCAAATTATGAGCCAGAATAGTTTACCACATGTACCAGATATTCATTTTAAGAAGTATGGACTCTACATAATGTACAACAGTATGATGACTGTATCTCGCAAAAATCCTTGAAACATTTACGCACAATGAATGTTTGCCAATACTCACAAGATATTTGACAGATTATTGGGTACTGGTTGTTTTAATTGCTTCTTGGCATTGCCTGCTTCTGAATTCTATAGTACTATGACATTTTACTCGCGCATTGAAGTAAAAACACAGCGTATCTGGAGCTGATTGCCATTTGAGGCGAGTATTTAGGGCAAGTCACGATTTTGGATCACCACTTTGTCACCTGACAAACAATGCAGGTATCACTGCTGCTGTACCCTGCGCCTCCGTAAAATGTTTCATGTCAAAATTAGTGCCGGATTTCTGATGAATTCGCATTTTCTCTACATGCAGATGATACTGCATAACTACATGTACACGCAGAACATACTGCATCAACACATTTTCGCCTAGTAACCGGTGCAATAAATTTGCGCCGGTTACTTGATGAAACTGAAAACTATATGAATCTACAATTAAGTTAGTTATATCTGTTTTATTACTTTCTATGCTCATCTGCGCCTTTAAATGAAGCAATGTGTATCGCTGAGCATCGGAGTAAATGTATCCTACTTGTATATATATATATCATTTTTTCAGAAAAAGAAAGTGCGACGAGGTCGGAGAAAAGGTGGTCAGTGTGGGAGGGGGACTAAAGGTCAAGGTCAGAGAATGACCTTACCCCGTATTGGCTTTGAAGGTGGAAACACTCCATTTTATCTGCGCATACCACAAGAACCCTATTATAAAGGACACCAGTAAGTGCTAGCCTTGAACAATCAAATATTTTCCATTACATTGTTGGATTAAAGAGTTGTTAAACCTTACAACACTGAAAATAATGTTTTGTCATTTGTTTTCAATATTTACTAACAAAAATATGTTTTCTCTGTTCTGTCCATTATCACATGTTGCTTTTAAAAGTAAATGACAATAAGAGATGACGATATTCTGTTCGCACCGAAGCAGCCACCAGTGTGTATTACATACTGTGAAGCACATTGCCTTCAAATGACCATGACTTACTTTTGCTGAACATATAGAGAATAGTAGGTTAGTGCCGTGAATGGCAAAAAATATCTGGCAAGGCTTAGGAAACGGGATGGGCGAGGCTCTGCCGAGCACATTCCGTTTCCGAGCCGCCCCAGATATTTTCCCATTCACGGCACTAACCTACTATTCTATTTATCCCGTCAACACCTACAAATGGCTTTAAAATGCAAACAAATAACCCCAGTCACCGCACATATTCATACGCAGTGATTAGGTCGTATTGACAGGATATCAAAAATGTTTCACGGCACATACGCACTGTGTTGACGGGATAAGTATGTTTCATAATTTGACAATTAATTTCAGTGTACGCAGAGAATATCCACCACTGTCGCTGCTAACTGTTCAACGAATGATTGACACGGGGCGCATTAATCCCAATGAACCCATAGATCTAAACACCATATGTCGCACTAAGCTGTTGGAAATTAATGCAATGGACAAGGAATATGGCTTCAACTTGACAGACGAGGTATGTGTACATGTACATGCTTGAATTACTTGACTTGAATGTGGCACAAAAGATTTTCAAATTTGAAAATTGTTTGAAACACATTTAATGAGAAGAAAATCCAAGATTGTGTCCCCCACGTTAGTGGAAAGTGAGGCATAGCGGTCACAATTCAGTAGCCGATTTCACCAACATTGCAAAGTACATGTAGATGTATACAGTCAAACCTGTGAATAAAGACCAGCCATGGGAAGTGAAAAATCTGGCCTTTGTTCACAGGTGGTCTGTATTTGCAAGGTCATTTATATAGTAATTGTGCCATTGGGATAACACAATTGTTGCCTTTACAGCCAGGTGATTGCTATTCGGAGGTGGTCTTTAGCACAGGTTCGACTACTTATCTAGCAAAGTATACTTTGAGGGAGAAATTTTCAATATTAGGATAAATTTATTAATTTTTATTATACTGAATTTATTACATTATCACAGCCAAAATGGCTGTGATAATGTAATAAATTCAGTATAATAATTCTGCATACTTTTAATCATCTGACAAATATATGCAGTCGTTAGTTCTAGAAAAATAAATGATTACTCCCTCAAAGTATACTTTGCTAGATAAGTATTCTTTGCAATTTTGATGAAATTGGTTACTGGTGTAGGCATCATCGTACATAATGTACATGTAGGTATGTCAAATGTCAAAATGTCGCACATCTCCTGATATGACCCTCAGGCAGGGCCTGATAATAGCAGCTTTTACCAGTACGGAGTAGGTCCAGGACCTAACAAGGAAAAAAGTGAAAGGTCCGAGGAATATTTTTGGAAGATTGGAATAATCGCTAGAAAAATTGTACAAATATGTGTTTGTTTCATGCGAAATGACTTGTCACACCATGCGTAAATCCTTGACTGTGTAACCATAAATTATCTTAAGACGATAATCAGCATCGCAATTTCAATTTTATCACAGGTCCGGCGGACTTGTTGCTTGTAAAATACGAAGGTCCAACATTAAAATTTGAAGGTCCAGACCTCGGACTAGTCAGTAGTGCTATTTTCAGGCCCTGGTCATGTGTAATGTGGTTCATTGAAGATAATTATATGACGAAACTAGGACCGCTGAATTGCTTTTCAGGATTTTTTGAGAAAAAAAGATAATATAAAAAATAAAAATGTGTTTTCATCAAGGCCCTTTAATTAAAGATATATGACGATACTAGGACTGCTGGGTTGTTTCAATTTTGAATGCCACAAGATAGGAAATCCAATATTTAAATTATGTACCGGTACCTTTATAGGTGGAAATTGAAACAACTCTGCGACATGGCCATGATGAAAACATGTTTTTATTTTTATGCCCCCGGGGGCAATTAGTGTTTGGACTGTATGTCTGCGAGTCCGTCTGTGTGTCCGGCACATTAAGAAGTTTCTCAATTATGTCATAACTTCTATATCCGTTGAAGGATTACGTAACTATTTTAACACAATATACATGTGGACAAATGCTACACATCTATGCTGCTCTTAATATGACCTTGACGACTTTTAACTTTTTCACACATTACTAAGTTCGCCGTAGTTTCTCAATTCTATCAGAACTTCTGTATCCCTCGATGGATGACTTTAATATTTCAATACATCAAACCTGTGGACAAATGCCACACATCCATGTTGCCTGTAATATGACCTTGACCTTTTGACCTTGAAGGATTACTTAACCTTAATATTTCAATACATCATACTTGTGCACAAATGTCACACAATCATGCTGTCCTTACTATGACCTTCACCATTTGACCTTCACAACTGTGCTTATGAATACTTGTCACTTTTGATTAATTAACTTTGCCACAGTTTCTCCAATCAGAATCTGTCACTGGGAGCATTTGTGTGCCCATACGCCACACTTTCTGGTTTATAGCGTTTCAAAAAATCCTGATATGCCCTTTAATGTCCAGAAGTTCCTCGGCAGAAAAACATGCAACAGACAGTAGTTATCTCCCTTTATTAGCTCGACTATTCGAAGAATAAGTAGAGCTTATGTTGTCACCCCGGCGTCGGCGTCACCGTCACGCCTTGGTTAAGGTTTTTAGTCAAGCTTGTATATGGAATACTACTGGCCCTACACCCACCATACTTGGACAACTTCATCTCCTAGTGATGTCATCATCAATCCCCTGATCTATATTTGACCTTGACCTACATTTCCTCTTGAATTACTTGGTTAATTCCCCTTGGTTAAGGTTTTTAGTCAACCTTGGTTAAGGTTTTTAGTCAAGTTTGTATATGCAATACTACTGGCCCTACACCCACCATACTTGGACAACTTCATCTCCTAGTGATGCACATCAATAACCCCTGATCTATATTTGACCTTCACCTACATTTCCTCTTGAATTACTTACTTAATTCCCCTTGGTTAAGGTTTTTAGTCAACCTTGGTTAAGTTTTTTTTCAAGCTTGTACATTGAATACTATTGTGCATCCAGACACCATACTTCGACAACCTTTTCTCATAGGTATGTACATCAATAACCCCTGATCTATATTTGACCTTGACCTACATTTCCTCTTCAATTACTTACTTAATTCCTTTTGGTTAAGGTTTTTAGTCAACCTTCTATATGGAATACTACTGGCCTTGGTTAAGGTTTTTAGTCAAGCTTGTATATGGAATACTACTGGCCCTACACCCACCATACTTGGACAACTTCATCTCCTAGTGATGTACATCAATAACCCCTGATCTATATTTGACCTTGACCTACATTTCCTCTTGAATTACTTACTTAATTCTCTTTGGTTAAGGTTTTTAGTCAAGCTTGTAGATGTAATACTCATGGCCCTACACCAACCATACTTGGACAACTTCCTCTCCTAGTGATGTACATCAACAACCCCTCTGACCTATTAATTGACCTTGACCTACATTTAACCTTAAATTACTTACTTAATTCTCTTGTTACGTACCTCAACCTTGTTATGGTTAGTCAAGCTTGTAGATGATACTATTGTGCATACAGACACATAACTTAGATGGAATACTATTGGACACACCACTTGGATAACTTTTTCTCATAGGGATGTACATCAATAACCCCTAATCCTTTATTTTACCTTCACCTACATTTAACCTTGAATTACTTGGTTAATGTTTATAGTCAAGCTTGTATATGGTATACTTCTGGCCTACATCAACCATACTGGACAACTTCATTTCCTAGTGATGTACATCAATAATCCCTGACCTATATTGGACCTTGACCTACTTTTATCCTTGGATTACTTAGTTATCTCCCCTTGGTTACGGTTTTACTGAAGCTTGTATATGGAATACTCCTGGGCCTACAGCAACCATACTTGGAAAGCCACGCACCTACGTCCAAGGTCAAGGTCACTGTTGAAGGTCAAAGGTCAAACCTATTGAAATTCCCTTCCGCTCTATATCTTCTACACGATGCATGGATTATCAAATGGCTTGGCACAAATGTTTCTCATGATGAAAGAGGTGTTGTCGCGATCAATAACCAAGCACCTACGTCCAAGGTCAAGGTCACAGTTGAAGGTCAAAGGTCAAACCTATTGAAATTCCCTTCCGCTCATTTATCTTCTACACCGATGCATGGATTATCAAATTGCTAACCACGCACCTACGTCCAAGGTCACAGTTGAAGGTCAAAGGTTCAAACCTATTGAAATTCCCCTTCCGCTCTATATCTTCTACACCGATGCATGGATTATCAAATGCCTTGGCACTAATGTTTCTCAGATGAGAAGGTGTGTCGCGATCAATAACCACGCACCTACATCCAAGGTCAAGGTCACAGTTGAAGGTCAAAGGTCAAAAATATTGAAATTCCCAAATGGCTTGGCACAAATGTTTCTCACGATGAGAAGGTGTGTCACGATCAATAACCACGCACCTACGTCCAAGGTCAAGGTCACTGTTGAAGGTCAAAAGGTCAAACCTATTGAAATTAAATTCCCTTCCGCTCTATATCTTCTACACCGATGCATGGATTATCAAATGGCTTGGAACAAAAGTTTCTCATGATGAGAAGGTGTGTCGCGATCAATAAAAACCACGCACCTACGTCCAAGGTCAAGGTCACAGTTGAAGGTCAAAGGTCAAACCTATTGAAATTCCCTTCCGCTCTATATCTTCTACACCGATGCATGGATTATCAAATGCCTTGGCAGAAATTGTTTCTCAGGATGAGAAGGTTGTGTCACGATCAATAACCACGCACCTACGTCCAAGGTCAAGGTCATAGTTGAAGGTCAAAGATATTGAAATTCCCTTCCGCTCTATATCTTCTACACCGATGCATGGATTATCACACTATGCCCAGGGTCAAGGTCACAGACTTGATGCGTTTGAAACCTTAACGCTCGGCTAAATGGCTTATAATCAAAAATGCCTCGTTTTCTTTGGCTGCCAGTGGGGGTATTCGTGTGCCGACAGGCCACATTTCTAGTTTCCCTTGGTTAATGTTTTTAGTTAACCTTGGTTAAGGTTTTTATGCAGGCCGCAGCCACCTTCTTTGTCAAGCTATGTGTACATCGACAACCCTCGTAGTCGAGCTATGCTGTTCTCCTACAGCTCATGTTATCCTCTCGCCGATAGGCAAGAGGGGATATAGCATTAGTCCATGTTACTGTCACGTACGTATGTGCATACGTTGGCAACACCTTTGATTTTTCAATAACTCATGAACCGCTTTGCCGATTTTGATAATATTTGTGTATCTAGGGATGGTGCTTTGTTTTGCAGACGACCTACGTCCGACCGCCCAAGGTCAAAGTCACTGAGGACTTATGTTCACCTTGTTTGTAAGACAAATTTGTAAGGTGCACAAGGTTAAATAACTTAGAAATTTGTGTTAAAGTTTTTGTCAAAATTTGCGTTAAACATTTCACATACCTACTACCTCTGTAACCGCAAGTCACATTTGCTTGAAACTTTGTATGCTTATTGCTCATCATCCATATAATCATTCTGTGTCCCACAAATGTAGCCCCTGTGCCCCAAAGTCAAGATCAAATGACTTAGAAGTTTGCGTTAAAAGTTTTTGTCCAAAATCTCTGTAACTGTAAGTCAGATTTGCTTGAGACTTTGTATGCTTATTGGTCATCATTCATCCATATATTCATTATGTGTCCCACTCATGTGGCCCCTGTGCCAAAGGTCAAGGGGATAGGACTTAGGAGTTTGCATTAAAACTTGTTTTCAAAATTTGCATTAAAGTTTTCAGGTACCTACTTTCCGTGTAACCGTAAGTCGGATTGGCTTGAAACTTTATATGCTTATTAGTCATCATCCATATATTCATTCTCTGTCCCATGCATGCAGCCACTGTGCCCAAGGTCAAGGTCAACTGAGTTAGAAGTTCATCTTGTTTGTAAGGCAAAAATGTTCTTTATTTTTTTTAAATAGCTCATCAACTGCTTCACCGATTTTAATAATATTTGACCACAATGTGTGTCTAGGGATGGTGCTTTGTTTTGCATACGACCCAGGACTTTGAATTATTTTTTTTATTATCAAGGCTGCCAGCGAGGGATTAGCTTCGTTTAACGATGCCAATTCTTGTTTTTCAATGTATCTGTTGCTACATTATATATACCTTACCCCTGAGATCACCAGATGCCTCGGCGGGCTTGACATGCAGGCCGGTACCATCTGGTGATAATATGTGGCCACAATGTGTGTCTAGGGGATGGTGCTTTGTTTTGCATACGACCCACTTCCGACCACTCAAGGTCACTAAGGACTTATTTTCACCTGGTTTGTAACGCAAAAATGTTACAAAAATAATATTTCTTTGTTGGGTTTAACGGCCTGTAAACTGTCAACAGCTACGGTCATTTAAGGCCGGGTCAATGGGTTTAGTATTAAAAAACAAATATTACCTGTACAAATGTGGGGGGGAGGGGAATCCCAACATCAGAACTGAATATTTACAACCAAAAATATATATTCCGCCCTGAAATCAGAATAATCCTGATCTGATGCCAGGTCCTCGCCACATCAGAATCACTTGGCCCCCTCCAAAAAGCAGTAGTTCAGTAATAATCTTGCTACTTTTATAATGGGCAATAACCAATTCAACTCCCAGGTAAGCAGGAACCCCTACCGTTATTTTTTTTCTTCTTTTTATTATCAAGGCTGTCAGTACGACCCACGTTCGACTGCCCAAGGTCACCGAGGACTTGTTTTTTTTATCATTATTATCAAGGGGATAAACTTTGTTTAACGATGCCATTTCTTGTTTTATTAGTGGCTGCCCGTAGGCGGAGAGGGGGATACATTTCACTTGCAAACAAGCATCAATTTCTAGTTTTCCAATTCTACATCTCTGTTTACTTGTAATTTCAGGGATCAGAGAAGTTTAAGGCCCAGGTGAACATCGAGGTTCAGTGGACAAACGAGGCGACCATCGCGGCTGTGGAGCGGAACGGCGGAGTGCTCACCACGCGATACTTCCCCATCACTTGTGTGGATGCTATGGTCGACCCTGTGAAGTATGTATAAGCCCAATTATCTCCATTGCCAAATCACCGTTTTTTCGCCGCTATTAATTTGGAAAAACAGCCATATTGTTTGTCGCTAGAAATTTCAGAGCGCATATGGAATTAAATTCTGCATATGCTCTGTGATTTCTGTCATTTTCCGTGTCCTCTGTGGAAAATATTGTTTATTTGTTTGTTTATGTGTGTTTAATGGCCTATCAACAGCTAAGGTCATGTAAGCCCGCGCAAACCGGATCGATCTCGTTCTAACATGCTGCATTTGGCCGAAAATCCGAAAATCCGAACGGAATATTTACATCGAGAAAAAATATATTCAGCCCTGAAATTAGAATAACCTGACCTGGTGCCAGATCAATACCACACCAGAGTCTGACACTTGGCCCCTTCCCATAAAATAGGATTACGAATAATCATAATACTGACATAATGGGTATAACCAGATTAAACTGTTGCATACAAAATGCCAAAGATGTATGTGAGGGCCAAACCAGAGGAAAATATTGTATTTTCTAGACATCAGTATCAGCAAAAAAAAGGAGATGTTATTGCCTAGCCGTGCCCGTATATTTTAGATGTGGCAAATTTCTCATTACCGTAATAACCCTAAATATATTTATTTGGGGTAACATCTAAAAATATATGCTTTCCCTGCAACAGTGAGCGTGCCAATATTTAGGGTTAGTATGGCAGTAGTGGTCTAATCTCAATAACAATGTACATGCATTTGGATATAATTTGTTTTGTTTTGTCCCAAAGCAAATTGTGTCTGAATACTTAGGGATACGATGGTATTCTCGTCTTATGAGGAGACAATGTGAAGTAAAAAGATAGCCACAGAGATTTACAGATACATGTATATCCCTATTCCCAGGTTCTTCCGCAAAGGTATTCCGATCCCGAAATGCTCGTTGCCTCCCGAAGACGCCATGGAATATTACATGGACCCAAACTCGCGTGGATATCTCGCTGACCCAGATGAGTTAGCAAATGCGAGGTTTATGCTCTCACAGAAATACGGGTATCAGCTTCCGGACTTGACGAAAGACCCCAAGTTTGAAATGCTGAGCCAACGAAAAGACCCGCGTCAAGTGTTCCATGGCCTATGGCCGGGTTGGGTAGTGTGTATGAAGGACAAAGTAGTGATCAAGCCAAAGGACGAGAAATATATTCACTACTACATGTCGTGAAGTAGTGCCATTCCGTATTCATGCATACACTCAGTACTACAGTGAAATGTGCCATTGTTTAAAGCCCATTGGAACCTCTCCAAACCAGACACCCTGGGAGTTTCCACGGGTATCCGTTTGAGAGGTTCTCTGGTAAATCACATAAATGAGCATTCTGTGACACAGTTTAGTGCTTTGCGATCCTGAACAGACATGATAGTTACACACTGAAACACATTCAAATTAAAGTAAAAATGAATTGATTACTGGGTTCTGTATTTATAGAGTGGTTAAATGTCATGAAGTAGTATACATTTAATATGAAACAATATTGTTGGAGATAAATTTCCGTGAAAACCATCAAAATTAAACCACTATTTTTGGTGTCCTGATTTAATAGAGGATCTAGTGTAAACATCATGAAATATTGTTCACGTAGCCCATTTGTGAGATAGATTGAGGCCATGGATACCAAAAGAGACTGTACGACATTTACGATCAGTGTAGTCCCAGATCAGCCTGCGTTCGCGCAGCGGACCGTCTGACTTTTATGACCAGTGTAGTCCAACATCAGCCTGCGTCCGTGCAGGGGACCGTCTGACATTTATGACCAGTGTAGTCCCAGATCAGCCTGCGTCCGTGCAGGGGACCGTCTGACATTTATGACCAGTGTAGTCCCACATCAGATTGCGTCTGAGCAGGGGACCGTCTGACATTTATGACCAGTGTAGTCCTAGATCAGCCAGTATCCGCACAGCAGACTGTCTGACCAGTGTAGCTGCAGATCAGTCTGATCAGGGTGTGCCCTATTTGCAAATCATTCTCCGGAGTTTCAATCAATACATGTTCAATAACAAACTGATCATAATTGTATTTGACTGAATGTGCACCATGATCATGCACGAGTGTTACAGATGTTGTAAGGTTCTTTTTGTACTTAAAGTTTAGTTAGAAGTTGGTGGGCAGATATTTTGACTGTCAGTCTTTATCATCCTGACTGGAAACTGGGGCTTATGGGATTTATGACCAATGTAGCTCCTTATCAAATCACACACTCCTATAGCCTGATAACGATCTATATTGCTTGTTAGAAGCATGATGGGCGTTTCAGTGATGGAATGGCGAACAGTGCATATCCTGATCAGACTGTGTGGATGCACAGGCTGGTCTGGATCAACACAGGTCGCAAAAGCCACAAGCCCCATTCTCTAGTCAGCTATATTTCAACAATGAACATAATTATCTCTTGAAAATCGATGTCCAAATAACGGAATGGCAAACAGCATAGGTCAAACTTGTATATGTTCAGGATGATCAAGATCTCCAGTAATCCTCTTTCCCCTTGTGCCCAAACATGCTCTTGTCTTTACCAACAAATGGAATCTTACCATCTTTTGCACTACTAAAAATGTTAGCAATACCAAATTAACGTGTGGATGAGTGTTATTTAGTACAACTGTAACTGTTTCAATCTGTTCAATCTGAATAATTGTAATACAATTAAACAAAATACAAACCAGTTGTGTTATTTATGTATAAAACCTGTTTTATAAATTTATTTTGTGTATATTTGCAAAACTTTTCTTGCAAAGATTTTCTGGAATTCATTATGGTAAATGTTAGCAAACTTCATACATGACGCCAAGTGATCTGTAGCCGATTTCACCAACATTGCAAAGTATATTTTTCCACCAAAGTATACTTTGAGGGAGCAATCATTTATTTTCCCCATATATTTAATGATTACAAATTATTATACTTAATTTATTACAATATCACAGCCAAAATGGCTGTGATAATGTAATAAATTCAGTATAATAAAAATTAATAAATTTATCCTAAAATTGAAAATTTCTCCCTCAAAGTATACTTTGCTAGATAAGTATACTTCGAAATGTTGGTGAAATAGGCTACTGGAGTTGTATGGATGCCTGAGACCAGTAGCCGATTTCACCAAAATTGCAAAGTATACTTTTCCACCAAAGTATACTTTGAGGGAGCAATCATTTATTTTCCACGAAATGCATTGTCATATAGAACTAACGACTGCATATATTTGATGATTAAAAATTATTATACTTAATTTTTTACATTATCACAGCCAAAATGGATAACATAATTATACCCACTTTTTGTAGACTAGATGGCCGTGGGCCTGCATGTCGCGCCTTGGGGGCGAGGCAAGGACACTAAAAAAATAGATATAGTAGATGGAAAAACTTTAACGAAAAAACTTTAACCGGACACACGGACGTACGGACGGACGTATGCCAAAATGCCGACGATATCGTGCTTTCTGCAAGCGGGTGCGACAATGATGATAAACACCCATGTGAAGTATCAAGGTAATGGGTGAAGCAGTTGCAGAGATATAGTACACGAAAAAACTTTAACAAAAAAATTCAAAGTAATTTGACCTTGACATTGGGCACAGGGGCCGCACGGTTGGGGGGTAGAATGAAAATATGGATGATGATAAACACCCATGTGAAGTTTCAAGGTAATGGGCGAAGCAGTTGCAGAGATATAGTATAACAAAAAACTTTTAACCAAAAAACTTGAACCAGACGTACGTTAAAAAGTTAACGTTGAAAATGGCTAAGTCAATTACGTAGAAATAATAGGTGAAGGTAAAAAAATGGTCACATGTTGGATAGTTTTATGTGGTAGGCACCCCTTGGTTATGAAGCTATGAAAGTTTGGTGGTCCTAGGTGGTACAGTACCAAAGAAATGGACTTAAACACGAAAACTTAACATTGTAAACGCGAAAACTTAACATTGAAAATGGCTAAAGTCGACTGCGCGGAAAAAATGGGAAAGGGTCAAGTTAAAAAAAAAGTAACATGTTGGATAGTAATATGTGGTGGGCACCCCTTGATTATGAAGCTGAAAGTTTTGTGGTCCTAGGTGGTACAGTAACAAAGAAATGGACTCAAACACGAAAACTTAACATTGTAAACGCGAAAACTTAACATTGAAAATGGCTAAGTTGACTGCGCGGAAAAAATGGGTCAAGTTAAAAAAAAAAGTAACATGTTGGATAGTGATATGTGGTGGGCACCCCTTGATTATGAAGCTGTGAAAGTTTGGTGGTCCTAGGTGGTACAGTAACAAAGAAATGGACTGGACTCAAACTTAACATTGATTGTGGACGCCGTCCGCCCCAACCGCCCGACGCCGCCCGCCCGCCCGCCCGCCCGGCTTTCGCCAATCCAATAGCCTGGATTTTTTTTCAAAAAACCTGGCTAAAAATTAATAAATTTATTCTAAAATTGAAAATTTCTCCCTCAAAGTATACTTTGCTAGATAAGTATACTTTGCAATGTTGGTGAAATTGGCTACTGGAGTTGTATGGATGCCTGAGACGACATACTAACCGATCAAGACCAGTAGCCGATTTCATCAAAACTGCAAAGTATACTTTAATATCTAGCTAAGTATACTTTGAGGGAGTAATCATTTATTTTTCCCGAAATGCATTATTTCATATAGAACTAACCGTTGCATATATTTGGTGATTAAAAGTATGCAGAATTATTATACTGAATTTATTACATTATCACAGCCAAAATGGCTGTGATAATGTAATAAATTCAGTATAATAACAAGAAACGAGGCAAAGCCACGAAGGCCAGGTTTTTTCCAAGCATGGACACTTGGATAACATAATTATACCCACTTTTTGTAGACTAGATGGCCGTGGCCTGCATGTCGCGCCTTGGGGCGAGGCATGGACAGTAAAAAAATAGATATAGTAGATGGAAAAACTTTAACAAAAAAACTTTAACCGGACGTACGGACGTATGCCAAAATGCCGACGATATCGCACTTCCCGCAAGCGGGTGCGACAATGATGATAAACACCCATGTGAAATATGGCTAAGTCGACTGTGCGGGAAAAAATGGGTCAAGTTAAAAAAAAAGTAACATGTTGGATAGTGATATGTGGTGGCACCCCTTGATTATGAAGCTGTGAAAGTTTGGTGGTCCTAGGTGGTACAGTACCAAAGAAATGGACTTAAACACGAAAACTTAACATTGAAAACGCGAAAACTTAACATTGAAAATGGCTAAGTCGATTGCGCGGAAAAAATGGGTGAAGTTAAAAAAAAAGTAACATGTTGGATAGTGATATGTGGTGGGCACCCCTTGATTATGAAGCTGTGAAAGTTTGGTGGTCCTAGGTGGTACAGTAACAAAGAAATGGACTCAAACACGAAAACTTAACATTAATTGTGGACGCCGCCTGCCCGCCCGGCTTTCGCCAATCCAATAGCCTGGATTTTTTTTTCAAAAAACCTGGCTGAAAATGTATAATGTATCCTAAAATTGAATATTTCTCCCTCAAAGTATACTTTGCTAGATAAGTATACTTTGCAAGTTTGATGACATCGGCTACAGATCAGGATGTTGTGGGTTCAGTGCTGGAAGAATATTATTGTAATTTCGGTGCTGAACATGCAGGTACATTCTCTTCTGTATATGACCTTGCTGTTGAAGAAATCTAAAGCCCTAGTCAATGCTACAGAATAAACTGGTGGAAAAATAAAACTGTCACTTCCACTTGAATGATACAATGGAGTTGGTGAATAACACTAGGTGTATACCATTAACACTGTCGACACTACAGGTCTGTCCTAACATTTTCAAACAGTATAGGTCTAGGTGAGCCAGCTTGTAATGAGTCGTCGCATTAGGATCTGCACCATTTGCAGATATTGTTTATTGTCGATGATCACAAATACATGTATTGTAATATTCAATACCTCTGGTATGTAGCCCGCATAGATGGAGTCTACAGAATGAACAGTTTGAAACTATGGCTGATGACAAAGAAACGTATGCAGACATGTTCTGGACCTGGGAGTTGGGTTGTAGAGAGGTATATCAAACTTTTAATTTAGAATGTTCACTTAATTGTGATTCAGATTACTATGTTGTCCGCAAGCGAGCTCGACAGTAATTAACATGGAATATTTCATACTTAGGAGGGATGGAATGGATGGAAAGGTTAAGCTGTATAACCATCAGCATAAACCGGGAGAGAGATGGTACCAACTATTTGTTTTATTTTATTTGTGCCATGAAGAAAATTACAAATGAGACTAACCATATAATTTGTACCCAAGAAGATGTGCGATGTCATGAAAATATTTACAAAATTTGGATGTCACCATGTGCGTGTCCCATATCAGATGCATTTTCACCCTGTAATATTTGGCAACGAATGGAGGTCACACCTCATGAATATATGCTGTAGATAGTTATACTTTGTCATTTACAGAAAAACTTTATCCTAGTTTCTGTAAATATTTTTCATGAAAATCGCACATCTTGGGTACAAAATCACATGGATTGTCACAATTTTAATGTAATAGATGTCCATTGGAATGGTTTACAGCCTATCAGCAAAGACACAGTGGGTAAAGTAGGTCATGCACACCTTCTGTTTAGACCTACATTTTCCTCCTTATCTAAATGTAGCTGCGACTGGAGAAATGGTGCTTATCGGTTTTGCGACCAGTCTAGATCCAGATCAACCGGAGTACCTGCATTAAGGTCTGAATCTGCACTGTTCACCATTCCATCAATGAAAACCTTGTCATGTTTCTAACATACATTACAGATTGTTATTAGACTTATTATAAGAGTGTATTATTGAGTGTGCTACACTGGTCACAAATTCCATAAGTCCCATTTATCCTTTCAGCCACAAATAACCACTGGAGCAATTTTTGGTGTTATAAAGCTTGGATACCTAGGAAACTAGTGTGGCCATTTCCGAGTCATTTTCTTGAATTGGCTACATTGTATATACAGCGGTTTATCACATATAAATTGTTACAGCATTTGTTCGTTAAGATATTTCGGAAAATGCAGCTGAAAGAGTGTCTGTGTGCAGTTGACTTTACCGACTGTGACAGAAGACTCGAGAGCAGGATATGACACCAAGGACGTGGATTGGATACATGATTTGAGAAAAGTAACCAGAAAAGCCTTGGACCCGCTGCTGCATCAGCTCGCACTCGGAGTGGGCTAGTCAGTTGAGTGACATTTTAGCACCCAGCCGAGTAAAGGTACTTTACGACAGTTGCAACAATTGCATATCTTTGTCAGCTTGTACAGTCACTCCGTAGCCAGAGCTCGAGGTAAGGTGCATATTGGTCTATTTTACGCACTTATTTTAGCAAAATACCCATTGGTTATCAAAAGTGGGAGCACAAAATACTCACATCAATGTGAAAATACACATTCATTTACAAATTGAGTAGTGAAAATACTGTACTAAAGTTGAACTTGCTTTTTTTGCAGCTCAAATAAGTACATTTTTAAATTTGTTTTATTTTTATAATTTGTTCCCCATTTAATAAGGAAGAAAATCTATACCCAATACATTTGTAAAAGTAAAATATATTATAGGAATGAATGGCCTTTGATATTGCTAGGTGCCCATGCGACAGCATCTAACATTGTCTAACATGTAAAACTACATGTATTCAAGTAGGATGATGTTCCACAGCCAGCATGTCAGGTTACGGCATTGTCAGTGAAAATAAAATTATTATAGGAATGAATGGCCTTTTTGTGGAATTTATCGGGGTATAAACTTGGAAAAGTCGCGGGAACTGGACGACTGGCCGAAGGCCTCGTCCAGTATTCCCGCGACTTTTCCAAGTTTATATCCCCGATAAATTCCACAAAAAGGCCATTCATTCTTTGAAATTCCAGCATTTGAAATAAATTCATCAAGAAAATGTGTTTATTTTCCGTTTTCTTAAGAATTATTTTTTTAACTGTGCCTGACGGTTACGGAAAGTAGTTCGGCATGGGAGTTTACTGGGATATACATATTGGACAGAGACTTGCTACGGGCCAATCAAATTTTAGGGAATTGTGTAAATATTTTTGTGCTGGAATTATATTGAATTTGAAATATGGGGTGTATTTAGACACAAAACTTATCTGGAGCTCCGAGTAGCATTAGAATCCAATCGTTTTGCAACTTAAGTCTGAGTGGTGAACAGCATAGACCCTGATCAGACTGCGTAGATGCGCAGGCTGATCTGGGTTTATGCTGGTTGATAGTTTTACATGTTATAACTCCCTTTTCTCAACTGCCTGCCTGTTGCTAGTATGCATATACAATTCATATACAATTCACGTATAACAATGGTTTTGGATGGACCCATATCATAGTGTTATAAAGGTATAGAATCAGTGTCCCACACAGAATGAGTTACTATAAATGAACAAGAAATCACTTGCCCAGGGCTTGACAAACCGTCAAATACTCAATTTCCCAGGATGTAGGTGAAAATACATTTTCCTTGCCCAGTAGCAAGTTCAACTGGGTAAGTGGCAATTCAAACAAAACCAAAATCGGTGCTTTCTGCATTTGTAATCAGGCCAAATTACCTGTTTATGAACTAATCATGAATCCTAGAAGGCTACCACTGACGTTTATTCACTTGAAAGTCAATAGCAGAAATTCGATAATTTTCAATTTACCAAGCTGGGCATGTTGCTTGGACATTCAGCTTGTCCTGAAACTGTTTAACATTACAATGCTGAATTCAATCTTGTCATCTGCTGTTCATTTTTTTTTCTTCTAATTACACACATGGTTTGACAACACTTTAGAATCATTTCCAATGGAAATGATTCTAAAGTGCTGTCAAATCATGCTTTTATTGAGATCGAAGATAATATATAATAACTACAGCAGACAGCAATATGTTTACGTTTCCTGCGTTCTAAGGGTCAACATGTCCCATGCTGCCGGACAATGAATAAATGAATGTAGTTATCCATGCTCTTGTCCCTCTTCCTCCACCCCTGCCATTTCCTCTGCTACCTCCTCGTCGGCAGGTAAATGTTTTCCGATCACATCAAGGAGCTGGTAAATCTGATCCTCTGTCAACCTCTCCTCAGACTCCTCCACTATGAGCTGAATCTCCACTGCAGTCGTCGGCCGCTGATTCAATATTTGCAACTTCTCCGCTTTCATCAGTTTAAACGGCTCAATCGCTTTCATGAAGCTGGAAATAATTTCCGGTGTCTGCTTAACGCAAGCTGTTGTCTCTAGGTATTTCACCGTCTCGTAGCAAATAGTTGCCAGGAAATTGGTGTGTGACCTACTAAGTTTCTTCTGACCTTTGCCAGACTGCACATCCTGTAAGAGTTTTAGAACTTCGTAGTTGCTGAGGGTGGCAACGTTTTCTTGTGTCACTTCCATCGTCACTGAACAGGGTAGTTGACTTTCATATAGATGTTACTGGCGTATCGACCGCCTATTATCACATACACCCAGCTGAGGATTACAACAGCAAACAGCAGCTGAAACAAGAAATAGAGTGATTAATTCCAGACGAATGGTTTGTTTAGCAGGGGTTCATTCTTACCCGAATCCCCACCGGAGACCTGGTTTGGCCCACACAAACGTTGTTGGCATTCTTGTACAGCTGAATCTCGTTATCTCGATATCGCTCGTCTCGATATACCTGCTTATCTCGATATATGTCCGAGGTCCCGACAGAATTTCCTATATAAATCATATATTTTACTCCTGATAACTCGATATCGGATATGTCGATATATCGGTTTAGTCGAAGTGGAAATCGAGTCACGATAGTATGTTTCCTTCACATTTGTATTCTGATATGTCGATGTGAAAATTACTTGAAGCGCCCGGCGCCGCCAAGTCTGAAACCGCGCGATTATCTCAGGTAAGTTTTCACACGTCTACAGATACCAAAGACACCGCCACCGCTAAAATGCGTTTAAAGTTGCACGACCAGTTAAAGCAGTTCACTTAAAACCGTAATTAATCAATTAAACTTAATGTGATATCAAATATGTTTTAACAGAAAAATGAATTAAACGGTGAATAAACTCAAGACGCAATTTTAACCAATTAATGCGTGGTATAACAATTCAAATAAGGTGATCAAATTTAAATTTATTAACGCCAAATTAAAATTCATTAAACAGTTCATCAACTGATTGACCTGTTATAACTGAGTGAATACACTGTGTATCTTATAAACGCGAAAATCGGGTCGATCAAATCACTTCTGTTCGCAATGACATTTTAAGCATGCGTGTATTCATTTGTATTGTTGACATAGATGTGTACTGCTTTTGACTTAATAAAAGTTGATTTCTTTATTCTGTTTTGTTGTTATTCATTTATCCCATGACAATAGATAATGCGGTCAACATTTGTTAATGATTTACAAATTCAATGATTAGGCAGTGCATCAGAATCGTCACCAATGGAGACGCATCTCATGTGTTGTCAAACATGTTTTTGTTAAGAAATGAGAAAAAAACTACAGACAAAGTTGTTTTCCAGTCTTCTGTTCTAATTTTAAATGTCACATGAGAATCGTCTATGATAGAGACGAATCTCATGTGCTGCCAATCATGTTTTGTTTATAAATGAGACAGAAAGTATCAGACAAAGCGATAGATTAGGGCCGATTTGGCATGGGCCGACGTTGTGTGTGTGTGGCGGACGGCGCTAGGTCCAACGTGGTTTGGGAACGGAATTTGTTTCTTCAATAACATCGTCTGAAGAGACGTCGAGCATTGACATTTAGATGTAATGATTATTCATTGATGTGTATTACATGTGTGTTGAAAATCGCTCGTTTACACTAGCTCAGTAGCTGCGACAAAACATAAACAAATTGTGTCTAATTCACCGGAAATTGTATAGCGTATTCGATATATTTACATACGCATGCGCATTGTGTAAAAATTAAAGTGCGCGATTTATGAAAACCTGGAAATAAAGTATAGGGGCATTTCTGAAGCGATTTTGTTCGGATTGTTTTTCGAGAAATTTGCCGAATTGTTGTCTTGAAGTTCGATATGTCGATATATTTTCATCAGTCCATTTGACTTCGAGATAACGAGAATGACCTGTATGTGACAGTTGAATCTGGTTATACCACTTATGTAAGTATTACGATTATTAGTAATCCTATTACTTTTAGGGGAAGGGGCCCAAGTGACGTTAGTGTGGTGTGGACCTGGCACTATGTCAGGTTTTTTTTTATGTAAACATTCTGTTCTGATGCAGCAAGTTAAATAATGGATCAAACCATTGTGGCCTTAAATTACCTTAGCTGTTGATAGGCCGTTAAACACCAACAAACAAACAATTAGCAAGGTCATATAATATCTCTGATTGGATAAATGGGGCTTACCGAAAATGGGTCAAGGCCGCTTAAGAAATTAATAAATGCATGAGGTGATGCCTAAGGCATACTTAATGTCACTAAACAAATTATAATTGTGAAAATATTAATGTCAACTTTCAATCCATTCTGTGCGTTCAAAAACGATTAAATTGTATATGAAAACAGGTCAGACTTCACCCTGCATTATCGACAGGGGAGGTAAATATAACTTGCAGGTGCATGAAATGGACGAAGTCTGACTTCCAGAACGCGCCCATGTGATTTATCGATAACTGGTATGCACCGGTAACTGCATCGGTTTATGTGTCGCAACATGTTCGATTACAATGCAGATATTTGTGGTAGAACTACATTTATTGAACAGTGTCTTAATACGTACAAAATTGAGAATTCTGCCAACAGTTTTCTTGCTAACAATTATCATATTTAACAGCTGTAATTTACTAAATAAGACTTATTATTAAATTAAATAGAACATTTTTGGGCTGTTGTTGACAATCTACCGGAAGTATGGCAATCAGTGTATTCCAATCGCTGTTTGGAGTAAGGCTACGCATAAATAGGTTTAAATTCCAATCACTAGTATAATTCATTTGAATACAATTAGTAGTCACCAAAGTCCATAGGCGGCGGAACCGGGAAAAGGGGGGGGGGGGGCAATCTTGAGGGACAGAGGTTGCTATGGGGTCCGGGGGCATTCTCCCCCGTAAGTTTTTGAAATCTAAAAGGCGTGAAACGCAATTTCCTGCATTCTCAGGGCCCAGTCTTGAGTGCACAAAGGGCCCGATGTTGATCATGTTCCCCCGATTTTTTTTTGAAATCTAAGCAAGTTTGAGGATGAGAAAATGTGTTTTATTACAGAATTATTGAGGGGGACCAACCGACCCCCCACCCGCCCCCCACTTCAGCCGCCCCTGAAGCCGCATTATTTGTTTCAGTAGTTTGTTAAAGGTACATGCCCACTCAGTAGGCACAAACTGTTCTTTATATCAGCAGGCGCGGATACAGAAATAATTGTGGGGGCGGGGGGGGGGGGGGGGGGGGGGGGGTGGGGGGGGGGGGGGGGGGGGGGGGGGGGGGGGGGGGGGGATACTATGGATTTGACAGCGGGCCGCGAAGGTGTGTCGTGCACAAGAATGACAACTCTTGCATAGCTAATTTTTGAGTTATCTCACTTTTTTGTTTTCGCACACTGATTTCCTGTCCGGAACATAACTCGACCACCCTTTGGAATATTTTCATGAAACTCCACACATGCATAGACCACGACCCGGAGGTGTGTCGCGCACAAGAATGACAACTCTTGCGTAGCTAATTTTTGAGTTATCTCCCTTTTTTGTTTTGCGCACTCTACAAACTGGACAATAATGCATGAAGACCCGTTTTCTCGTGTGCTCTGTACACCTTACCTGCAGAGAGAACAATATAGACTGGGAGAACCATTCACCTGTGCATGTGCTAGCATGTGCAAATGTCCAGTCTTGACCACTCTTGACCACAGGTAATTTATACAGGTAAATTACTACATTGGATATTACATTTCCGTAAACTGTCTTGAAAATATTGTGGCATTATGTGGACCTGTGCAGATATATGTAGATAAATATAGGACTATTAAAAAAAAATTCTGGGCTCCAGTAGCAAGCATTATTATTTTTAATTTTTAAAAAAAAAAAATCCATTTTTTTTTTTTTTTTTCCCTTTTCTTTTTTTTTCCATTTTTTTTTATTTTTCATTTTTTTTTTTTTTAAATTCTTTTTCAATTTTTGTCTAGTAGCATAAGGTCGTAAGTGCTATATACATACTATTCACCTGTGCATGTGCTAGCATGTGCAACTGACCACTGACCACTTACATGTAATTTATACAGGTAAATGATTATATTACATTTCCGTAAACTGTGTTGAAAATATTGTGGCAATATAACCTGTGCATATATGATATCTAGATAAATATAGGACTATTAAAAAACATTCTGGGCTCCAGTAGGGAGCATTATTTTTTATTTTTATTTTAAATTTCATTTTTTTTTCCATTCTTTTTTTTCCATTCTTTTTCAATTTTTGAACTGACCACTAACTTATTACAGGTAATTTATACAGGTACATTATTACATTTCCGTAAACGGTGTTGACAATAGTGTGGCAGTATGTGGACCTGTGCAGATATATGTAGATAAATATAGGACGATTAACAAAAATTCTGGGCTCCAGTAGCGAGCATTATTATTTTTATTTTTTTTGTATATTACATTTTCGTAAATTGAGTTGAAAATATTGTGGCATTATGTGGACCTGTGCAGATATATGTAGATACATATAGGACTATTAAAAAAAATTCTGGGCTCAATTCTGGGCTCCAGTAGCAAGCATTATTATTATTATTATATTTTTTTTAAAAATTCATTTTTTTTTCCATTCTTTTTTGCAAATTCTTTTTCAATTTTTGTCTAATAGTATAAGGTCGTAAGTGCTATATACAGACTATTATCATATAATAAAACAATTATTGACTAGTGAGCCATAGAATATAATCTGATATTCTACGGCTCACTAGTCAATAATTGTATAATATGTTCGGGCCAGTGAAAATTGCTTTCGGGCCCAGGCTCGAGGTCAAGGCGGGACAAGGCGAGGCATTTGATTCCGCGGAATTCTTGTTTACTTATCTCCCTTTGTTGCTTCGTGCTCTGATTTTGTATCCAGAGCATAACTCGAACACCCTTTGGAATATTTTTATGCCCCACCACGATAGTGGAGGGGGCATTTAGTGTTACCCTTGTCCGTCTGTCCGCACACACGAATGGGTACTTGTTGTAAGTGTACGGGGATCTTATTGGGTAGGGTTATGATAGTGTTGGGTACTCTTGTTAGGTATTTTTATAGAGTAAAAACCCAACAAGTATTCATTCGTAGGAACGTGCGTCCCATCCTCCCGTCGTCCCGTCCGTCACAAAACTTTAACACTCGGGTAAATGTCTCATAATTTCTTCATCCTTCAACCGATCTCCTTCATATTTCATATACACATTGCTCTAATGGTCCTCTACCACCCTGTGCCAAATCCACGTTCGCCCTTCCCCCGACAAGCCCAGGGTTAACATCACATACTTAGTGCTTCAAAAACTTTAATGCTCAGGTAAATATCTTATAATTTCTGTTTTCTTTCACGGATCAGCTTCATATGTCATATATGCATTGCTCTAATGGTCCTCTACCGCCCTGTGCCAAATCCACGTTCGTCCTGCCCCCGCCAAGCCCAGGGTCAAGGTCACATACTTGGTGTTTCAAAAACTTTAACGCTCAGGTAAAAGAAAATTTTGACTTGGAATTTGGCCTCATTATATTATCAAAGCGATATGTGGGACATCCGTGTTCTATGAACACATTTTCTAGTTTATTAAACTTCACACATGCATAGAAGACGACCCAAAGGTGTGTCGCACGTAAGAATAATGAAACTCTTGCGTCGTTAATTTTTCGTTCTGTTTTCTCCCTTTGTTGTTTCGTGCAATGATTTCGTGTTTGGAGCATAACTCGAACACCCTTTGGAATATTTTCACACATGCATAGACCACGACCCTAAAGGTGTGTCACGCAAGAATGACAACTCTTGCATCACTAATTTTTTAGTTATCTCCCTTTGTTTTTCCATCACTGATTTTGTGTCCGGAGCATAACTCGAACACCCTTTTTTCAAACTACTTATGTATCTGGGGAGGGGGATACACATGCGCTTGTCGACAAGCGTCCATTTCTTGTTAAAATTCGGAAATTTTTAAATGCCAGATCGCCGCAGATGTGATTTCCTGACACCTAGGCCACGAAAAAGTCATCCAACTATTCGAGTATTGTAGATTTTCAACTTTTTCTTTTTTGCCGGGAGCAGGGTGGGGGGGGGGGGGGGGTCGGGGGGGGGGGGGGGGGGGTTCCACCCCCTGGACCCTCCCCCTGTGTCCGCGCTGAGACATTGTCTGGTAAAATAAACATTAATTCACCATTACCCCACGTATTGATTGGCATTATTATACATTTTAAATATCATACGTACATTTCATCACTGATATCAGGGGCGATCACCGTATTTTCTTAAAATGTTAAAAAGGTCATTACTATTTAATATCTGTACTTATTTTTTGATGTGCAATGATCATATTTTATAATTAATCAAAAATATTATTTTCTCAGGTGACGCATTTAATTAGTATAAATAATTAAAAAATATCTTGCCTCATTTACATATGAAAATAGTCTGATACCACCGCGAGTCACTATCTGTAAAATAAATATTACTAAATGATTATATCCGTGTAGCGGGCACTCGTAATTTTTAGAACTGGTGCAATAGTGACACAGTAACTGTTATACATTTATTTAATTAATATAAAGAACAGTTCACTCAGGTTGTGCCTATTGGGTGGGCATGTACCTTTAAAGGCAGCGGGAAATATGAACGATGTTTTTAACAAATGTAGCGTTTGCAACGCTAGTTATGTTTGCAATAATAATATATATTTATGTATTATTTTTACTGTCTTTCTTTAGGGCACCCATAGCATCCGAGTCATAGTGAAATGCTCGTTTACAAACTGTGTTGCTCGCATGTCATCCGCATCTGAGACACACGACCGTTAAAATGCTCTAGAACCAAAACTAAGAGGTTTATGGCAATAGTTCTTCCTCATAATTGTTCTAGACTGATGAATCTGAAATAACTGGTGAAAGTAGGATTTTTATTTTGCTGATTTTCGAGATTTTTAAAAAAAAAATACTATTTCCATAAAAATGTCATATAACATAAACTAAGATGCACTATTTCCTTTGCAGACATAGTCTAAACCGATGAATCTGAAAGATCTGGTCGGCAAAGTTTTGTCGCATTTAGCCGATTTTCTAAAATTGGCCATTTCCAACTATATTTTGTGTCCATTTTGTGTCCATTTTGGGTCGTGGTAGTACGAGAGAATCACCAATTTTTGGGTCACCGGTGTCTACTACAACATCCCATATTTGGGCTCCTATAGTATTCAACAGTGACCAAGATAGTGGCGAATTTCACCTTATAGGCATGTGTTGTGCAAAAACAAACTTTGTTTTAATGACACGCTCGCTTATCTTACTATAGAATCGAAAATTTCTGGGTCACCGTTGAATACAATAGGAGCCCAACTATGGGGTGATGTAGTATACACCAGTGACCCAATAAATGGCGATTTTGTCGTAAGATAAGCAAATATATATATATGTCAGTCTTTTTTTGGCATGACACAGGCCTACATATGTATAAGGTGAGATTCGCCACTTTCTGTGTCACTGTTGAATACTATAGAAGCCCATATTTGGGCACCAGTGATAACAAAAATGGGTATATTCTCTCGTACGACCACAACCAAAATCTGGAAAAGAATATACATGCCATTTCGTTAAAAATGCTCTAGAGTCCAAACTGAGAGGTTTAAAGCACTATTTGTTTATTCAGACATGATCAAGACTGATTAATCTGGAAGAATGGTCAAAGTAATTTGGCTGATTTTCGGCAGGGCCAGACCCGTCGAAAATTGGACAAAGAGAAAATAATGGAGATAATATTATAGATGCGCTTGCTACTAAACACAACACTCAAACAATAACACTGTTCTGATAAGGATTCCTTACTCTCACGGAACAATGTTCTCCCTTTTAACCTGACCGTAATCTAATCGATCTCTTAATCCATAACAATACCATCATTATCCCACTTAACGTTTTCAATATGTATGTATTCAGTCCAACTTAAGCATTAGTTAGCGGATCATTTTAGGAGTGAGGACAATTTATCGCCTCATTAAAACCGCTTACGTGGAACTAATGGGCTAAACCTAAATATGTCATATACAATATGCCAAGCATATGTCCTTCCACGACTGCTGTTCGGCTTGGAAGTGCTGTAATTAAGTGACCAAGACTGATATAGACAGTCTGAAAAAGTTCCACCATAACAGTATATGCATGTTAACGTCCCAGTCGCTACTGCAACACATTACTCGATCTACTTCTTGGCACGTTACTTATATCGGCCAAGCTACACAGAAGACAACTGAGTTTTCTGAATCTGGTGCTAATCTGTGACAATGGAACTATCCGAGATCTAGTGAATAGACAAACCGCTGTTAAACTGAACAATCATGGATCCTTCTTCTGTCTTGTTTCTGAAATATTAAAGTTATATAAGTTACCTAGCCTAAGGGAACTGACTGGTCATCTTCAACCAAGACAAGCGTAAGAGACTAGAGTCATTCTATATATCACAAGGTGTCAGCCAGGACGGTATACTAGACACTGACTTGATATTCTTGAACAAGTACGGTTAATCTATACATGGTGCACAAATTGGCAATATTTATGTATGCGCTCCTTGCTGAGCAGACGATGTAGCCCTCATGAGCAACGACCCTGAGAAGCTCCATATTCTACTGAATGCTGCAGTGGAATACAGTAACAAACATGTATACGTACTACATCCAAAGATAAATGTAATATTGCCTGTGTTATACTCGAATAGACAAAAGCTTGAAGGAACACAAAACTGGAAAATGAATGATAATAATCTTCCAATTGTGGACTAAGCTGTGAATTAGGTATGATACGTGTAAGCTTACATGACACATCGGTGAAAGAAATCGTAAATGATAATATAAAGAAACACGAAAAGCAATGTTTGATGGCGGCGGGTATGAATGATGAGAAGTAATTAAAATAAGCCCAGAAACAAGTATTCACCTACTGAAAACATACGTAATACCCATTCTTCTATACGGACTTAAAAGTTTGCTTCATTAGAAAGTGAATCTGCAGTTGCTAAAACGCTAAAAAACAAACCTACCAAGCATATTCTATCAGTTTCGACAAATACACCAGATCCGTAGAAGGTCCATATTAACGTATTGACATTCCTTAATAATACATGTCTACAATATGGTACCTGTGTAGAAAAACAGCTGCTAGCGAAACGAATATCACTGAATGCCAGAAATATCTCCAGTTGGTTGAACTTGGTTCTCTGCAATCGAGAACATACATGTACTCATAAAGTACAATCTACCAAACTGCCCACATCTACTGAATAAGACAGTTGAAAAGCTGAAGTGGAAACATACCGTGTACACAGCTGTGAATTCAGACTGGCGAATCCAGTAACCACACAAGCTGAACTATGCATACAGTGGTTGAATCTCAATGTGCTTATAATATATAAACATGGCTCAATGCACCCTATTGAATGTCCGCGTGATGCATGTGTTAGAGAAACCAGAAGACTGTTGAAATTAAACTAACATGTGGAACGTATGCTACAAACAAATAGGATGAAATTCAATCATAATTCCTGAATGTTTCCATGGCGTTCAAGTAGTTTTCAACGGTACATGGACATACTGGACAGAACATAACGGACAAGATATCGGACGAATTTCAACACAATCAGCTCTTCTGTACTACTGTGTAAACTACGAAGACTACTACCTGTGTGTGGTGGGGGGGGGGGGTGCGTTTTCACATAATCTGGCCGTTTTGACCAGGGGCCGTTTTGACTAGGGCCTGTTTTGACTATAATCCCCTCGGTGCATATGTGGAGATGTGGTTCAAAACAATGAACATTCTTTCTTTTTAACTAACTGCTCTGACGTACAGACATGCCCATATCGATAATCCGCATGTGTCAGTAACCATAGGTAGAGATCGAGCTACAGTGTGTGGAGGAATACAAGTAAAATCGTGAACATCCACTTATTCAGGATATAAATAGTATATACTGTTTGAGGAATTAAAGGTTACGATATACGTAAATGCGACAGAACATCCCATACACAATATATATATTTCCCTATCACATATGGTATATGTTAAATATCAGCCTATATCTGGAATTACTGCATGGAAGGCTGTATATAGACAATGCTCATTTGTATTGGCATGGGTAAATAGGACAAACAAAATGGAGTTATGGACTATATTAGATAATCTACACTGTAATGCGAAATCAGCAATCAAATGGGGTTGACATAAATCAGAACCATTTAACATCAATCAACGAGTTAGACAATGTGGAGTCCTAAGTGCAGATCTCTATAAAGTACACATTAACTCATTCTTCAACGATTGAAGAATTGCGTAAAGGTGGAGAAATAGGTATACCGTTATATGCTCTTCACCAACTTGTGCATATGATATCGCTTTATTAAGCAACGATCCAGATGAACTGCAAATAAAGTTAAACATGGCAGTGTAATACAGTGAAATGGAGAGATACCAACTGCAACCAACCGTAGGAGTAATGATGCATAGTACATGTATATTGATTAAAAGGTGAACAGCATGGGTATATAGTGATCTTTTTTTTTGTTCATGGGCAAACAAGACAAACTAGCTAAAAAGCAGACATGTAGAGACTGGTCATATTATTTCATGGAGAAATAAGAATGCTTAGCATAGCATGATCAGTTAGATAGAGGATATTCCATCGTACCTTTTGAATAGTGGGAAATAATACACGAGTGTGCGTCGGCTTCCGCGTAAGCAATGAGCGAGCGTAGCGAACTAGTTGCTTGCACGGAAGCCGACGGACACGAGTGTATTATTTCAGCTATTCAAACATGTACGATGGAATATCCTATTTATTACACTTCCACAGCAGATACATATACACATCTATTTTTGAGATTATAATCAATGAGTTGTGCTGTGCTCATGAATAGTTGCACAACGACGTGTTTCCCACGTTTTGACGTCACGTGTGTGTGAGACATCATTTGATTTGCGGACGATTTGGTAAGCGGACGATTTGACCTAATACCATCTGGAGTACGCGTGCATATGCGAAAAGAATACACACAAAAAAAAACGTACGATCGCCGAGTAAATAGCCTCTGCACTGTAATGTTTTTATAATCACTTCCGGATTACGTCAACGCACAGAAAATCAATTTTCCTGCAATATTTTATCGATTTACAGCAATACTCTACGCCTGATGACTATTTTTGCGTGACTCTGAGCTACAGTTTGAGGTGTATAAACAGGTATAAATATTAATATATGTTTGCTGTGTATGTCCAACTAATAAATGTCAATTGTTTCGTATTTTACCAATTTAAACCCATTACCGGACGCTACCAGAAATCGGACTACATGTGTGTCAACTACAGCATGAATGCTCAGTACATTAAAGACTGAAGGGCGCTGTTCCACTTTGTTTTGCTGCCGACGATCTTTTGGCCATTAAACACAGTAAATCTTAAATTTTTTTAAATGTATGCTTTTTCATCAAACGTCACCCTGCCCAAATGTTTTACTTTTAGCTCGACTATTCGAAGAATAGTGAGAGCTTATGTAGTCACCCAGGGCCGCACGATTCACTCAAATCCTCCCCAAATCCTCATTTTCCTCCAAATCCTCCCCAAATCCTCATGTAATGAATAAGTTATCCAATTAATATATCTCAAAACCTTTTAATATCGTTCTTAAGAAGTTATTGAACCCGATTTGAATACGTTTTTATGGTAAAAAGAGTCTTATTTCGATGTTTTAATTTAACTTAGGCATTCTAGCAGCCAAGGGAGATCATCCAAAATAAATTATGAGATAAATGCAAGGGAGATAAATGTTGTTTGACCCATTTTGGTCAATTGAAACATGCAATTTAGCAAGCAAGAGCAAGCAAGAGCAAGCAAGCAAGCAAGCAAGCAGCAAGCAAGCAGGCAACCAATCAACCAACCATCCAATCAATCAATCAATCAATCAACCTCAGCACATATATAGCTTTAAAATATGAACATTTGGGGATGATTTGCTGCATATCGGGCCCGTACTGCATAGACACTTGACATTTACGGACGTGGTCATATTTTCAAGCTATACATGCTGAATTTGATTGATTGATTGATTGATTGATTGAGATAAAAAAACAGATGAATAAACATTTGGAATGGTAAATAACTTGCATGTTTCATTTATCTCCCTTGCATTTATCTCATAATTAATCAATCAATCAACCAACCTCAGCACATAGCCCCAATTCTCATGGATTCGTGCCTTCTCATAGATTCGTGCCCCTAGAAAACAAGTGAATAAGCATATTCTAAGAATAGTGTTAATTGAAAATTATTTTAAAAAGGTATTTTAAGTTGTTTCCCACAGTTTTCTAAGTTACAGTTACATACAATTGTGATTTACCACCTATTTTGTGATTTTTCTACATATTTCCTTAATCTGAAGAGGGTCTGTTCGCAAATGATGAACAAAATGTGATATATGTTGATTTCTAGGTGAATTTGGACTTCACCATATTTAAATTTGATTCGTCTAGGCAGCAACACTTCTTTATTGTACGAGTGATAAAAGGAATGTCACCTAAATGTGCAAAAAGTTGTAGGGCACGAACCTGATGAGAAGTTTCAAGATCAATTAGGCGACGTGGGTGGATTATTTCTAGGGACTCTACGACTTGCGTAAACAACAATTTTCGTGAATTCCTTATGTGCACTCATAGTCAAGTGTTTGAACTTTATGTTGATGTATACATTTTCAGGAATTAATCAGAATATAACACACAATATGAATTTATGTGCTTAGGGGCACGGATCCATGAGAATAGGGACTATATAGCTTTAAAATATGAACATTTGGGGATGATTTGCTGCATATCGGGCCCGTACTGCATAGACACTTGACATTTACGGACGTGGTCATATTTTCAAGCTATATATGCTGAATTTGATTGATTGATTGATTGATTGAGATAAAAAAAACAGGTGAATAAACATTTGGAATGGTAAATAACTTGCATGTTTCATTTATCTCCCTTGCATTTATCTCCTAATTTATTTTGGATGATCTCCCTTGGCTGCTAGAATGCCTAAGTTAAATTAAAACTTCGAAATAAGACTCTTTTTACCATAAAAACGTATTCAAATCGGGTTCAATAACTTCTTAAGAACGATATTAAAAGGTTTTGAGACATATTAATTGGATAACTTATTCATTACATGAGGATTTGGGGGGAAATGAGGATTTGAGGAGGATTTGGGTGAATCTTGCGTCGGCGTCACGCCTTGGTTAAGGTTTTTAGTCAAGCTTGTGCTTGTATATGGAATACTCCTGGCCCTACACCCACCATACTTGGACAACTTCATCTCCTAGTGATGTACATCAACAACCCATGACCTATATTTGACCTTGACCTACATTTAACCTTGAATTACTTAGTTCATTCCCCTTGGTTAAGGTTTTTAGTCAACCTTGGTTAAGGTTTTTAGTCAAGCTTGTACATGGAATACTATTGTGCATACAGGCACCATACTTGGACAACCTTTTCTCATAGGGATGTACATCAATAACCCCTGATCTATATTTGACCTTGACCTACATTTCCTCTTGAATTATTTACTTAATTCTCCTTGGTTAAGGTTTTTAGTCAACCTTGGTTAAGGTTTTTAGTCAAGCTTGTAGATGGAATACTATTGTGCATATAGACACCATACTTGGATAACTTTTTTCTCATAGGGAATTAGGGATGTACATCAATAACCCCTGACCTATATTTTACCTTGACCTACATTTAACCTTGGATTACTTAGTTATTTCCCCTTGGTTAAGGTTTGTACTCAAAGTTTGTTAAGGTTTATAGTCAAGCTTGTATATGGAATACTCCTGGGCCTACAGCAACCATACTTGGAAAACTTCATCTCCTAGTGATGTACATCAATAACCCTGACCTATAGACTTTAATTTTATTATCTGACATTGACCTACATTTAACCTTGAATTACTTAGTTAATTTCCCTTGGTTAAGGTTTTTAGTCAACCTTGGTTAAGGTTTTTATGCAGGCCGTGGCCACCTTGTTTGTCAAGCTATGTGTACATCGACAACCCTCGTAGTCGGGCTATGCTGTTCTCCTACAGCTCTTGTTATAAATAGACTAGTCGGAAAATCATTTTGTGATGATTGGATTGGTCCTTAAATGTCACAGTTTATTGTCCCCTTGCCGAAAGGCAAGAGGGAATATTGTGTTAGTCCATGTACGTACATACATTAGTGGGTGGCAGGTGGGAGCACGCGATGGGTAATTTAACGATCGAGGTTCATCCTTACCGGAATCCCGACTGGAGACCTGGTTTGGCCCTCACATACGTCTTTGGCATTTTGTATGTGACAGTTGAATCTGGTTATACCCCTTATAAGAGTAATCCTACCGGTATTACTTTTAAATAGGGGAAGGGGCCAAGTGACTTTGGTGCGGTATGGACCTGGCACCAGGTCAGGTTATTCTAATTTCAGGGCTGAATATGTTGTATCTCGATGTAAATATTCCGTTCTGATTTTGGGATTTTCCCCCCAATGCAGCAATTTTTCAATATCTCGTGTACCGCTTCACCGATTTTGGTATTTTGCCACAATGTGTCTATTTGTTTTGCATACGTCCCACGTCCGACCGCCCAAGGTCAAGGTCACTGAGGACCTTGTTTGTAAGGCAAAAATGTTATCAAGGCTGTCAGTACGACCCATGTTCAACCGTCCAAGGTCAAAATCACTCGGGATTGGTGTTGTTGTTTTTTTCAAGGCTGCAAGCGAGGGGATCAAGCGATGATGCAAGCGATGATGCCATTTCTTGTTCCATTTATTTAGAGTTGACAGTTGCAGTCAACATTGGAGATGAGTGCTGGACCACTGGTTGTCGAGATCATTTGTACCTGTTTCCTCGCAGCATTCTTTCTCCATCGCTATGGCGACCTGCGTAAACAACATGTCCTGGTTACGCTGTTCACGTTCATCGCCTGGTATTTTTCCTTCATGATCATCTTTATACTGCCGCTGGATGTCTCCATTGTAAGTATGCCATGTTCAGTTACGGTTTAGGGTCTGGTCATTTCTCCTGTGACAGCCACATACAGATTATACACATTTATAATTCACCCTCATGGCTCCAGATAAGGAATTAGTAATTGAATATTGTCACTCCATCATTTCTGAAGCAATTGGGTATTTCAATATTTTAATTGGGTAAAATAAAATCACACTACTGTTTACACATCAACAGACAGCAATATATTGAATAGTTTGCTTCGAAATGAAAACATGTCTTGGCATTTCATTAGAATTATCTCCTTGGAGACGAAGAAGCCTATTGATTTTTAAGATTTTCCGATACTTATCTCCCCTTGGCAGCCATTTTTAATTTTCGCACTCTGTATCCTTGTCCACGCAATAACTCAAGTTCTACTTGACCGATCCTAACCAAATTTGGTTTACATGTTTATCACGTCAAGATGAGTTATCTCCCCTTGTTGACTGGCCTTGCCTCGACGGACGTATATTGTGACCTGCGGCAATCTTGTTACCAAATGCAAACAAAAGTTTTCAATATTTAATGACTGGGTTATTTAATCTATTATTAAAAATGTATTGAATAATTTATTCTTTCTCAGTGTGGTGCCTATTGTATGCTCTGTGGAAATGTTCCCCTCCTCAACCTAGCAGTGACCCATTCACTTACAATGGAACAGGAACAAAGGCCTGGAAATTGTCACCTTGGATCTAAGGCCTATAATAAAGTACCGGTAGGCACTTCTCTGCTTGCAATCAATATACGAGACCAGCTATGAGATTTTGTACCTAAGAAGGTGTGTGATTTTTCATGTAAAATATTTACAGAAACTGGTATTTTCTGTAAATAATGTCACAAGTTGACAAAATGATCATAGTAAATGCGGAAATCAATTCCACATTTGCTATGAAAATTTCGTCAACTTTCGACGTCATTTACGGAAAATATTGTAACATTCTGGAAAATATTTTTCATAAGATATCACACATCTTACTGTCTGTTCCACGTTTTGCTGCCGACGAACTGTTGGCCATTAAACACATTAAATCCTAAAAATATTTAAATGTAAGCACTTGTCAACAACAAAAAAGTCACCCTCCCCAAAAAATTATTTGATGAAATTCCACCGAATATTGATTTTATTGCGAAAATACAATTTTCCTATGATAATTTAACATGGGGGCTAAAAATAGGATAGTGGACCGATTTTCAAAATCTAACTTTTGTTTTCTTAGTTACATCATTTCAAAGCTATCTAGCGAGGTTTCCAAAGATTTCCATTTTTCAACTCCTGCAGTAAAATCAATATTTAATGGAATTTCATCAAACAAACAAAAAATGGAGGAGGGTGAATTTTTGTTATTGATTAAAAAGTACTTACATTTAAATATGTTTCAGATTTAATGTGTTTAATAGCCAAAAGTTTGTCGGCAGCAAAATATGGAACAGATAGTAGGTACAACATCACATGGTTTGTCTCACATGAGTTTATATCAGCTAATCTTGCCAGTTTAAAATGTTTCAGACATTCTACAAGCAGTGCGTGCAGGACCAACATAAGCCTGACATCACCACGACAACCAAGGGCACCTCAACCCTGTCGCCGAATGTCACGTCTGACGTCACATTGTCCCCATTGTATCCCAACACCACCAGCCACCTACACATGTCCCTGCGATCAAGTGGGGAGGAGTGTCAGAGACCCGTGAGCTGGGTACCGGACCATGTGCTTCCTGCACTGTGGCACGTGGTCTACTGGACTTCACAGTTTCTGACCTGGTAGGCCATAGACTGTAGCAAGCGACTTGTACATTCACAGTGGTTGTTTCCGTGTATTGTCAATATTTCTTGTAACTGAGATATCATTGGGTGATACTAACAACTTTAGCAGATAATTTAAACGTGATAATTTTGTTAATGTGCTGCAAATGTCTCGCTCATGAATTAATAATGGAAAACAACTACATGTAATGAGGGATTGTAGCTAGTTATCTCCCGTGGAATTTATTTATAGAAATCCGGTCCAAATTGTGTAGTTTGTGACCTTATTGCTTGTAAAAAGAGCGAATGTAGCATGACATGTTGTGAAAAGGAGTCAATATAGTGATTTCTACTAGTGTTGATCCAAATCATCTTAAATATCTACACAATCTGATCTGGGACTGCATTATTTGCGAGATTCTTATTTTCACACTTAGTAATATTATTGCAATCAGTGTAGACTCAGATCAGACTGCACAGATGTGCAGTCTGATCTCGGGTCTACTCTGTTTGCAAAATTTGATTTTTGTGCTATTCAGTAAGAAATAAACGCTGAAATACAGCGTAGGACCGGATCTCTATAAATAGATTTGCAAAGGGAAATAACTATCTATGATCCCTCATTGTCATCACCAGATGTAAATCAGCAAATTTAAATCTATGGATTCACTATTTAAAACTCTGACTGTGTGTGTATAATACTTTTGTATCCATTATTCAGGGGTAAAGCCTGTTGTTTTTTCTACTGTTACAGGATGTTGCTGCCGATTATGCAATCGTACTCGAGGGCGGGCGATTTCACAGTTCTCGGCAAGTTTAAGTCTGCGCTGATAGAGAATGCTATCTATTACGGCACCTACCTCCTCATATTTGGCGTGTGCCTGATCTACGTGGCCGCCCGACCCGACCTCCATATTGACGGGTAGGTGAAACTTTGTGAATGAGTGGTTCACCTATTTTCATGTATGTTGAGAAGGATAATAATATGAAGACTAAATTAGAGCCACGGGTGCTCCGCCTATGCAGGTGCATTTGTATATGAGACACGCCATGTGATTTTGTACCTTCGGACATGAACATAATTTCATGAAATACGTTTACAAAATTTACAATATTTTCCGTAAATGGCATCAAAAGTTGACAAAATTTTCATATTCCGCCTGCACTTTGAAATTTTTTGACTTTGTTTATGAAAAATATTGTAAATTTTGTAAACATTTAATGAAATTACACAGATGTCCGAAGGTACAAAATCACATGGCGTGTCTCATATGTATTTGGCCTTGCTATTGATTGGACGTAAAACCCCAATCCATGAAGTGATATAAGAGAAATGAGATAATTATTGAATGGTATCGTATTGTAGCTGATGATTTCGCTGACACATGCGACACGGGAGAATGCACATGGAACATTGCAAGTGATCTTTATTTGTGGTAAATATTTGATAGTAAGTTTTCTCTCACAGTGCAAGCTGCGAAATGGACACTCACTTGTCAATGGCTAGTTGAAATCCATTTGGGCAAGAGTGGACTGCATGCAGTTTACAATGGCTACTTACCTGAAAAATGCCCATTTCATGTTGAGTATATGCCATTTTGATTGTGGAAAATCATAAATATTTTCTTTAAATGTGCTTAAAAGTATATGTCACGACCACCATTTGAACCGTCTCATTGAGACGATTCAAATGAGTGGTCGCAACATACACTTCCATTGAGAAATAACAAAAATAAAAATAAAATATTTAAAAAAAATATTCATACCTGTAAAGGTGTATTCTGCATGTAATGGGTTAATGGTCAATTGGGCAAGAGCTAATTTGTTTTAAGTTCAAATCATGTACTGAAATTCAAGCAAATAAATAACTGCCAGGAGTGTAATGCATGGTTGAACTCGCTCCGTTACAGAGAGAAACTGAAGGTGATTGGTGTGACTGCCAGTAACACGTGGGGTCTATTCCTGCTGGTGCTCCTGCTGGGTTACGGCCTGGTGGAGGTGCCGCGGCTTGTGTGGAACAACGCAAAGCGCCAGTACATGCTCCACCGGACTTACTTCAAGATCGCGAAGCAGAGCACAGAGAAAACGGAGGCTGAGGAGAGTCTCGAGGATGTTTTGGAGGTTTGTAGGAAACGTGGTGTGTCGTTAATTAGTATCTTTATACCCATTTTCTGCAGAAGAAAAATAGGTGTATTGTCATCACATGCGTGTCTATCCATCATGTTTCTTGTAAGTTGTAAAAGATTCAAAGCAAAGTAGATGGAGGCTTGAAACTTGGTATATAGGTTACGTATAGAGTGTAGATGCGTAAATTAAAAGTCAAGTTCTAATTCAACCCACAGGTCATGGATTATCTCCCTCTTTTGGACTTAGAATTTTGCAATTATGACAAAGTGAGTATATGGTGATGGTGCTGAATTAGCTTTCCTCCAGTTTGCCTGTTTGTCTGTATGTCTGTCTGAGATTTGCATTATGACATAGTGATTATATGGTGATGGTGCTGAATTGGCTTTCCTCCAGTTTGTCTGTATGTCTGTCTGAGATTTGCATGAACATTTTCGACTACCTACTGTCTGTTACCATAATTTGAATTGGCTGGAAACTTCATATACAGTGAACCTCTATAAACATCACACCCTAGGGACGTCCCAGGGTGTCCGGTTTAGAGAGGCTCCACTGTGAAACATGTATATAACAACATCAAGACACGCGTGGATACTTTGCGATCATGAACAGACATTATATTTGGAGATAAATGAAGCACAACTAACTCGCTGTGTTCGGTTTAAAGGTTCGACTGTAGTAGACATATACTTACTTGTCATCATCCATATTTTTATTCTACATGTATAGCGCAACCATGTGCTCAAGGTCACATGACTTAGAAAGCTGTGTTAATGTTTTTTAGTTGTACATCCTCCGTCAGTGTTACTGATTTCCTGTCTCAGCCTGGCACCTGGCTATCATTTGACCAAAGTGACCATTCAGTGTTTGTGACGGTGTAGCCCTGGATCAGCCTGCACAGTCTGATCAGGGCCTGCATGGGTTGTCATTCAGTCACTGAAGTACAATTTCTGTTATCAGTGAAAGTATTAGGCCACATTCCTTTTGTGTGACTGAGCAAGAGGATCATGATCTACAATTGTGATGTTATGATGTTCTCTCTGGCCGTGTTGAGAGTCGTTTGGCACTGAGTAAGCAATTTTGGCGAGGGTTGGTGGTATAACAGCCTGCCGCACATGGGTCCAAAAACTAACTAACTAAAACCTGGCGGAATGCCAGTGGTGTATAAAATGTCACTCACTGCAGTATAGTGAGATAACCACTGTATTGTATTATGCCACTATGGGGGTTTCACATTTGCAACCAGTGCAGCTAATATACCTAACTGCAAGGGACCATAATGTTACACAATTATGGTGTACGGTACTGTAATAACGCTAGATATTTGGACACCATTTGGTTTGGGAAACTCCTATAAAATAGGGGTTTCCCAAAACAAATTGTATCCAAATACATTGTTATTGTGATAAACCAGTACAACTGTACCTTTTGCAAATATTTGGATGCTATTTGTTGTGGGAAACCATATATAATACAGAGATTCCGCTGGGGAAAATAAAAAAATCGCCACTTCAAAAAAAAAAAAACAATTGGCGATAAAAAATTACAATTTTCCAAAAAAAAAATCAATTTTTTTTTTCCCCGAAAATTGTAATTTTTTATCACCAATTGTTTATTTTTATCGCCAATTGCGAAAGTGGCGATCGCCAGCGGAATCCCTGTAATAATGTGTGTTTCCCAGAACGAATTGTATCCAAATATTTAGGGTTATTACGGTACATTTTCTCAACCGATGACTCTAATATCCCACCATTTTTCAGGAAGTCAAACAGGCATCAGAGAAGATCCGTTACAACCATTCACTGCGACAGCACGTGGACACCATACTGCTCAAGGTGGGTCAATGAACAATTGACTAGGGGCTGGTGGGGATGAGAATCTACATATTATTAACCAAGGTCATGTTTCTATATGGCCTTAGTGATGCTGGAACATTGCAGGGTTTCAGATATGCCCAGAAAGTGATGAAACAGATTAGTTAAAGCTCATTTATTTTTTGTATTTCTGAACCCAATTCTATGAGTTGCCGGGAAAGAAAGTGGGTATTGATGAAAAAATTGTTTATTCTAGAAAATAATTAGCATTGCAAATACTAGTATTTCTGCAATCCTCGGAATTCCTACACGTTTTATAGCATTTCTTGATAAGCTTGATATCAAGCGACTCGACAGTCTGTTTCACGAAACCAAAAGCTAAAATTTTACGTCTATACAAACAATTAAACAACAATATTTTGTTTATATTATCAAAATTTAAGAATGAGCCTTCTTTTTATCTCGTGAAACTCGGTCCAATATTGATTTTATTGCGAAAAAATAATTTCCCCATGTTAAATCCCCATAGACATCACAGAGTGTAATCTTAGATGTCTATGGGGATTTAACATGCGCAATGTTTTTAATTACAATAAATTTTGTTTTCTTAGTTAGATCAATTCCAAGGCTGGTATTCTCTACACTGTAGTGCCCGGAGTCGATGAGGACGAGCGTGAGCCGGAACGTAGACTACGAGGACTACAACAAGAGTATCGACACTCCATCAGAGAACGCTCTGGTGAAACTTCACCGCGGGGTGATCCACGCCATGCACACGAACCAGCGTCACCAGACCCAGTGGAACAACATGATGCAGAAGGCCTTCAGTCTGGAGGACGTGATCAGCAATGAGACAAACATCGACGCTCGCTTCCGCCATTCGCACATGGACGCGTGCCCGATGACTTTCTGGTCGAACTTCTGGAAGAGCATTTACTCCTCGTCTGTTGGTAAGTCAAGTCACTGATTTATTTACGTGGCCACTTAGTGCTGGTCCAGTATGGCTACATAATTACAGGTAGTAATTCCGCTGGTTATAATAACCAGCGGAATTACTACCTGTAATTATGTAGCCATACTGGACCAGCACTAAATATGTGTACATGTAAATGTAGCGACATTTACGTATACAGCATGTACAGTACTTGTTCAACCTGTCTTATCATCAGTGGTTAACTGGGTGGTCAGATACATCATGAACTCAACACAAATAACTATATGTACATGTAAAACCCAGTGATGGTATTGTCACACATGTAACACTCTTTTTTAATGCATACTTTGTCTGTCTTGCAATGATATTCGAAAATACCAGGCTTCTTTTCAGTTTTTTTCTACGACATGTCTCTGTAAATTGCCAAGTCAACATTTGGAATTAAATCAAACTAATGTGTCATTTAGTGATTGTGTACATGCCTGTAATGCAAAAGCAAAAAAGTAACTTAATTTGCTTTTAATGCAGGCTTGGCTTGGAAATGGTAGCAATTCCTTTGTGAGTCTCAGATATCTTTGTGATATCAAATGATGACACTAGCTTGGTATTGTTGTATATTTACAGAGTGGTACTGGAAGTGTCGTATTGAGCCATGGGTGTGCCGGGTGGTAGCCATTATCCTGACCATCGTGTCCTTCATGGTTGTCTGGTCCGAATGTCTCTTCTTCATTAAGGAACCTGTGCTGTCTGTGTTCGCTGTGTTCATCAACCTCGCCAAGGAAAACTACGACTATGCTTATATAGAGGTAGGGATGTACTTTGAGGGAGAAATTTCAATTTAAGGATAAACATTTTTTTTTTTTTTTCAGTATAATAATTCTGCATACTTTTAATTTTGGTGAAATAGGCTACAGGAGTAGAGCAATAGATGTCAATATTGGAGGCTCAGACTGTGGGCTCAATCCCCGCCTTGGGTATAATAAATACTTTCATAATATTTCCATTCCACTGGTCTTTCGGATGAAACTGATGTCCCATCTCCTTATGACCTTAGCTGTTGCTGGGATGTTAAACCCTTTCACATTCTTAACATGTCTTTTAATGCCTGCATGTACCAGCATATGTGTAGATCTTTCTTAGAGCATATCATGCTGGCTGGGGTGCTTAAACATATGATGACATTTATAATCATTTGAAAGTTTTAATTGTGTATCCAACTTCAATTACTTGCATTAACAGGAAATTCTTAAGCTTTGATTATGCACACATTCTGATCTGGTCCTTTTTTCTGTTGGCCATAGTTATCAAATGATCTTGGCCCACGTTTTTGCATCACTGTCATTCTCAGAGTATACCATGTCCAGCCATGGGTAAACGTTTGCCGTTGCACTCAGGAACTGTTTGAACCCGCAGCCTATGGCCTTGGGGTTCAAACAGTTCCCTCGTGCCACGGCAAACGTTACTCACAGCTGGACATTGTTGAACCTTATATCTGCCAAACAATCAAGCTACCAGTCAATGATTATTGCAGGTTAGAAACTAACAAAAATCAGCACTCACCCACTAAACCAATTTGGAACTTAGCGATTGACCCTTCTAAACCACGTGCCGTCCACTCCGTTTACACTCGCTCGATTTACGACTATTGACGAACAGGCAAGCGTTCATTTTGAACCCTGTTTTGTATTCCAGCTGGCAAGTATCCTGACGATCGCGTACCTGTGCACCTGTGCCTACTACAGCGTGTTCCAGATCAAAATCCTCGACTACTACTACATCGCCCCCCACCACCAGACCAATGAGTTCAGCCTGATATTTACCGGCATGTATGTAGACTTTATTGTTGGAGATTAGCAACATTCTTCACTGTTGTTTTTTCTTACTTAAGTTAACCATGACTCTAAAGAGCGATTCTTTGAATTACATCTTACAATTCAGAACATTTGTGATAATTACATGTATATATTATTATAGGCTTGATAATGGTTGCAATATATTTTGTCAATAATGTTAGAATTTAATAAAAATTTCAAAAAATTAAATTGTGCATGCGCTTTGGAGTTTGGCTTTGGCTTTGGCGACCAATCAACCAACCAATCAGTGTGCGTATTGCAGGATGCTGTGCCGCCTTACGCCACCGCTGTGTCTCAATTTCCTCGGGCTCATCCACCTGGACAGTCATGTGACCCACACGGAGAATCTCCACGAGACCTCCTACACGCTGGTACGTTGTCGCATACAGTCGCCACCTAGTAACTATGTACTGTCTGTTGGCAATTTCGTTACGGTTATATAACCATTGCAAAAATATTTTCTTTTTCTTTGCTATACTAGTCGTCTTTGTTCATCATTTAGAGCTAACACACAGAGTATTAGTTATTATGTTCTTATAGAATATTTATTGCTATCTTACTGTTATCCTAGCTAATACGTTTATTTTCTGTTTTCAATATACATGTACTCATCTCATTGTAATTAATCATTCTGAAAATTGGTACAAACTCTTCAACACTAGAATTGGTGTCAATCCAACAAAACCATTATCTGTTACTTGCATTATGTCGTATCCATACTTATAATGTACATGTATGAAACATGTTAACGTGCACATTTGACAGGGTTGAAGACTTCTTCATAGTGTGTCACTAAATTGACTAATTTTCTGTGTGATATTAACCCTTACACTGTTGAATTAAATTTTGTAGTCTGCCGTTTATTTTCTATTTTCCATTTATTTTTGTCACTAAAACATGCTTTGCCAGCACTTTGGAAATGGTTCTAAAGTGCTGTCAAATCATGATAATTCCAGCACAAAAATATTTACACAATTCCCTAGCATTTGATTGGTCCGTAGCAAGTCTCTGTCCAAAATTTATATCCCAGTAAACTCCCATGCCAAACTACTTTCCGTAACCGTGAGGCACAGTTAAAATAATTCTTCAGAAAACGGAAAATAAACACATTTATTTCAAATGCTGGAATTATAAGGAATGAATGGCCTGTTTGTGGAATTTATCAGGGATATAAACTTGAAAAAGTCGCGGGAATACTGGACGAGGCCTTCCGGCCTTCGTCCAGTATTCCCGCGACTTTTCCAAGTTTATACCCCGATAAATTCCACAAAAAGGCCATTCATTCCTATATTATATTGAGAAAGAAGATTAAGTATGAAGCAACAGCAGACGTGTGTAGTAGTTTTATTGAAGGGTTAAACATATTATGTTCATGTACTCTGCTTTGTTTCAGAACTTGTTTCATGGTTACAAACATCTTAACGCCCCTGTTCCGGTAGCTGTACTCATATTTGTCATTATTACACAGGCTCTTGGCTGGGAATAGGGACCTAATGATGTTTACTACAATTGAAGGGATCAGTGGAATAACGGGGTCAACTCGAGTTAGCTCCCTTTTTCAACTGATCCCTATTGACATTTACAACAGTTGAATGGATCAGTGGAATAAAGGGGCTAACTCCTTGAGGGAGTTAACCCCCTTTTCCACTGATCCCTTCAATTGTACATATTGTACTGTTTGTTGGTCTACTTCACTGACTGAATGACGAATAGCGCATGTCCTGATCCTCATCAGACTGCACAGATACGCAGGCTGATATGGAGTTATGATGGTCTTGAACACTGTGAGGTTCCTTTTCTCAATTGGCAGCCTACATGCATGCTTATAGATTACTAGATTTACTAGAAGGTGATTTATTTTCAGATCAGTACTAACACCGACTGGATGCAAGGGTCATTTAGAAAGTTATGCAAACTGCAGACTAAAAGACGGAAATATGATTTTCTGTTCATTATGCACTCAATTCTCTCAGTGGCTGCTGACATTGACTCAAATGGGAAATTAATTATATATAGTTTATTCAACTATTATTTTGAAATACCGGATTTATTTTCCGAGACATTTGGAAATCCTTCAAAGAAACGAGTGTGGAGCACAAGTTTCTTTGTCGTATTTACAGATGTCAAGGGAAATAAAGACGGTATTTCAAAATGGTAGTGAAATAAATTGTATATTACATGCTCTTCAAAAAATGTGAAATTTGCTCTTAGAACAGCATAACTTTGACAATTTTGACGTTAGCGTATGAATTGTTTCTTCGCCGGAAATGACGTCAAAACATGACGTCCATTACGTCTCGCGAACGTCTAAGAGGAAATATTTCATTCAAGGAAATAAATCCCTCCAGAACCACGGTAACTCACTATGTAGCATGTAATATAAACTACTGTCCGTTTCACGAAAGCTGCCCAAATTTTACGGCTGTACACTGTATAGACAATGCAAATACAATTTGATAATGTTAAATGTTATCAAAATTTAAGAATGAGCCTTCTTTTTATTTCATGAAATTTGGTCAAATATTGATTTTATTATGAAAAATTAATTTGTCTTTAGGAATTTAACATGGGGGAAAAGGAGGTGGAGGAGTGTGGGAGGAGTGAAAAAAACGAAAAGATTTGGAAATTGACTCCGAAACCTAGCTAGGTAGCTTGGAAATGATGTAAGAAAACAAAAGTTAAATTTTGAAATTCTAAAAATGTCCCCATGTTAAATCCCCATAGACATCATCACTCTGTGATAAAATCAATATTTGACAAAATTTCTTAACATAAAAAGAAAGCTCACTCTTAATTTTTCCATTAATTTAATATTATCGAAAAAAATATTGTGTTTGAATTGTTTATATAGCCGTAAAATTTGGGCAGCTTTCGTGAAACAGACAGTAATAACAAATCTGTGAATTGAAGAGTAGTTTGTATACTTTCCAAATGACCATTGCTTTACAAAAGAGATGTAATATCGGCTCTGGGAAAATATACCCATCTCCAGATATATCTACAGGCAATACAATATTAGTAAATGTTTTCCTTTTGGCATCATTTATTGTAAATGTGGTATGTTGGCAAATCATCTTAGTAAATGCTCATCCTAATAATTACAATGACATGTTCATGTCTGACAGTCAATGTTTTAGTATGTGCTTTCATATGGTTACCACATTTTGTATCGTGGTCTGTGGCCGCCTAGTTTAACCCTTTCACCCCAAAGTAACTAAAACAGATGTTGATATGTTAATTTTGCAACCAATCTAGTCCATTTATGAAAAGGGGGTGTTTTTGTTTTATAAAATATGAAAATTATTTGCAAAAAGTGCAGATCCTGATGAGACTGTGGTGTTGAAAGGGTTAAAGCAATACTAATTTGGAGATGGTATATTTTCATAAAGTGGGGCCCAAAATAGCATTGTTGATTTATGGTAATTAGGCTCAAATCATTGTTTGGCCTGTTTCATTAATCCTTTCACCCCTAAGTAACTGGAATGGATTTTGATATGTTAATTTTGCAACCAATCCAATTGTCACAAAATGATTTTCAAACTAGACCATTTATGAAAAGGGGATGTTTTTGCTCTCAAAAATATGAAAATTACTTTCAAAAAGTACTGATCCTGATGAGACGGCTTGTCACGAGCCGGCTCATCTGGACCTATATCTTTTGCCAATACCACTTTACAGGCATGTGGTGTTGAAAGGGTTAACCTGTATATGACTGAGAATTTGGTAGGGGCGTCTTGTGTATGTAATAAAATCTTGAAGGTGAATAATTACTTGATAGTAAATAGGTGAAATAAATTTAGCAAGAGGGGAATATGAAATATAATGTGCTTCCAAACAACCTAGTCATGTAAGGTTTAGTGAAACTGGTACTGGCACTATAACTTGGCTATGACATATCAAACTTGGTATTACTTCAATGTACTTTAGAACATCATGTTCAAGCTCTCTGTTCCAAATGATTTACCCTAATAACCTTAATTATTTGGACATTTGATTTCTAAACTTGGTACCAGGACTACTAACAAAATGTTCTTGTTTCAAATAACATTTCTATGCCTTTCGGAAATACTTTGTGGAGTCTAGTGGTGTTGGTGATGTTAATGTTTGTGGTGTTATAAAGAGATTCAATTGTACCGCCTGTGTAGTCGCAGGCCCATAGTCTGATCTGATCATTTCTGTGCTGCATTGAATTAATGAAACATTCTTGAAAGACCAGGGGGCTGTTTCACTAAACTTTGTACGACCAAAATGTTTGTAAGTGCAAACTTATGATAGTCTGTAAATTTCACATTAACAATGTTTTCTTGTAAACAATTATTGGATTTACATATATTGAGCATAGGCTGCATATGCAGCCTATGCTCTATAAATGCAAATCCATCAATTGAAATTTCCAGACGATCCTAAATTTGCACTTACGAACATTTTATTTGTACGAAGTTTAGTGAAACGGCCCCCAGGTGAGATATAATGACGGCCAATGTTCACATATGATGAAATTTAAAACAAATTCCGTTTTGAAGACAAGTTGGTTGCAAGTTTTGCTTCAATAGTAATGGTTGTGTTTTGTGTTTAATTGTGGCTGTGACTGGAGAAATGGAGCTTATGTGATTTGTGACCAGTGTAGCTCCGGATCAAACAGCACACTCCTGTAGCCTGATAATGATCTGTATTGCTTGTTAGAAGCATGATGGGTGTTTCATTGATGGAATGGTGAACCATGCAGCTCCGGATCAGACTGCGGATGCACAGGCTGATCTGGATCTACACTGGTCGCAAAAACCCATAAGCCCCATTTCTCCAGTCACAGCCACAAGTGAGATTTGTATATTTTTGTTGAGCCCACTTGTGGAGAACTCGTTATTGATCACAATGTTGTTTGACTGTCTGTGTCCACTAAATCTGTTATAATTCCAGCACAAAAATATTTACACAATTCCCTAGCATTTGATTGGTCCGTAGCAAGTCTCTGTCCAGAATTTATATCCCAGTAAACTCCATGCCGAACTACTTTCCGTAACCGTCAGGCGCAGTTAAAATAATTCTTAAGAAAACGGAAAATAAACACATTTTCTTGATGAATTTATTTCAAATGCTGGAATTATAAGGAATGAATGGCCTTTTTGTGGAATTTATCGGGGATATAAACTTGGAAAAGTCGCGGGAATACTGGACGAGGCCTTCCGGCCTTAGTCCAGTATTCCCGCGACTTTTCCAAGTTTATACCCCGATAAATTCCACAAAAGGGCCATTCATTCCTATAATAATTTTATTTTCACTGACAATGCCGTAACCTGATATGCTGGCTGTGGAACATCATCCTACTTGAATACATGTAGTTTTACATGTTAGACAATGTTAGATGCTGTCGCATGGGCACCTAGCAATATCAAAAGAAAAAAACTTGTTCCTAACATCATTCTCTTCGTACATTGCAGATAATGGGCCATATGGATGTGATACCGATCATCTCGGACGGGTTCAACATCTACTTCCCTATCGGCATTGTCGTGTTGTGTATATGCACGTACTTCAGTCTCGGCTCCCGCTGCCTGCACCTGCTAGGCGTAAACCAGTTTATAGGGGATGACGATCTCACACAGGAGTTGGTGGATGAAGGCCGGGAGATCGTCCGCCGAGGTAGGTGTTACTCTGGTGGGATGGGTTGGGTGGGGTGGTGGGTTGGGTGGGGTGGTGGGGGGGGTGAACCAGTTTATAGGGGACGACGATCTCACAGGAGTTGGTGGATGAAGGCAATGAGATAATCTGCCGAGGTGGGTGCTACCCTGGTGGGATGGGTGGGGTGGTGGGTGGTGGAGTGTGAACCAGTTTATTGGGGACGATGATCTCACACAGAAGTTGGTGGATGAAGGCCGGGAGATAGTCCACCGAGGTGGGTGCTACCCTGGTGGATGGGGTGTGGGGTGGAACTGATTGTAGTTTATGGGGACACCTGATCACACACAGGTAAGTGGTGGGGTCGTGGTGTCCACAGGGTGGGGAGGGTGCTGTGGTGGGCGTTACCTGGTGGGTTGGGGTAAATGGGTGTCACTAGGGTAGGGTGCTTGAGTGGGGTGCTGGGGTGTGTTACCCTGGTGGGGTGGGTAGTGTGTCACAGGGTTGGGGTGTTGGGTGCGGTGGTGGGTGCTACCCTGGTGTGGTGGGGTGGGGTGGGGTGAAGGGGTGGGTGCTAGCCTAGTGGGTGGGGTGGGGTAGTGGTAGTCACAGGGTGGGGTGCAGGGTGGGTGTTTCACTGGTGGGGTGGGGTAGTGGTGTCACAGGGTGGGGTGAAGGGGTGGGTGCTAGCCTGGTGGGGTGGAGTGGTGTATCACAGGATGGGGTGAAGGGGTGGGTTGCTAGCCTGGTGGGTGAGGTAGTGGTGTCACAGTGTTGGGGTGTGGGGTGGCTGTTACCCTGGTGGGGTGGGCTAGTGGTGTCACAGGGTTGGAGTGCGGGGGTGGGTGCTACCCTGGTTGGGTGGGTGGAGGTGGGGTGAAGGGGTGGGTGCTAGCCTGGTGGGGTGGGGTTGTGCTTCAACATGATGGGGTGCGGGGGTGTGTGCTACCCTGGTGGGGTAGGGTAGTGGTCTCACAGGGTGGGGTGTGGGGGCGGGTGTTACCCTGGTGGTGGGGCTAGTGGTGTCACAGGGTTGGGGTGTGGGGGTGGGTGCTACCCTGGTGGGGTGGGATGGGGTGAAGGGGTGGGTGCTAACCTGGTGGGGTGGGGTAGTGGTGTCACAGGGTGGGGTGTGGGGGTGTGTGTTACCCGGTGGGGTGGGCTAGTGGTGTCACAGGGTTGGGGTGCGGGGTGGGTGCTACCCTGGTGGGGTGGGGTGAAGGGGTGGGTGCTAGACTGGTGGGGTGGGGTTGGGCTTCAACATGGTGAGGTGCGGGGGTGTGTGCTACCCTGGTGGGGTAGGGTAGTGGTGTCACAGGGTGGGGTGTGGGGGCGGGTGTTACCCTGGTGGGGTGGGCTAGTGGTGTCACAGAGTTGGGGTGCGGGGGTGGGTGCTATCCTGGTGGGGTGGGTGAAGGGGTGTGTGCTAGCCTGGTGGGGTGGGTAGTGGTGTCACAGGGTGGGGTGAAGGGGTTGGGGTGGGTGCTAGCCTGGTGGGTGGGGTTGTGCTTCAACATGGTGTGTGGCTGGGGGTGGGTGTTACCCTGGTGGGGTGGAGTAGTGGTGTCAAAGGGTGGGTGTGGGGTGGGTGCTACCCTGGTGTGATGTGGTGGTGGTATGACAGGGTGGGGTGAAGGGGTGGGTGCTAGCCTGGTGGGTGAGGTAGTGGTGTCACAGGGTGGGGTGTGGGTGTGTTTACCCTGGTAGGGGTGGGGTGTAGTGTGTCACAGGGTGGGGTGTAGGGCGGGTGCTACCCTGGTGGGGTGGGGTGTTGGTATCACAGGGTGGAGTGCAGGGTGGGTGCTACCCTGGTGGGGTGGGTTAGTGGTGACAGGATGGGGTGGGTGCTAGCCTGGTGGGGTGGGTGGTGGTATCACAAGGTGGAGTGCAGGGGTGGGTGCTACCCTGGTGGGGTGGGTCAGTGGTGTACAGGATGGGTGGGTGCTAGCCTGGTGGGGTGGGGTAGTGGTGTCACAGGGTGGGGTGCGGGAGGTGGGTGTTACCCTGGTGGGGTGGGGTAGTGGTGTCACAGGGTGTGGTGCGGGGGTGGGTGATAGCCTGGTAGGGTGGGGTAGTGGTGTCACAGGGTGGGGTGTAGGGGGTGGGTGCTAGCCTGGTGGGGTTGGGTGGTGGTGTCACAGGGTGGAGTGAAGGGGTGGGTGCTAGCCTGGTGGGGTGGGGTAGTGGTGTCACAGGGTGGGGTGCGGGAGGTGGGTGTCACCCTGGTGGGGTGGGGTAGTGGTGTACAGGGTGGGGTGGGTGCTAGCCTGGTAGGGTGGGGTAGTGGTGTACAGGGTGGGATGTAGGGGGTGGGTGCTAGCCTGGTAGGGTGGGGTAGTGGTGTCACAGGGTGGGGTGTAGGGGGTGGGTGCTAACCTGGTGGGGTGGGGTGATGGTGTCACAGGGTGGAGTGAAGGGGTGGGTGCTAGCCTGGTGGGGTGGGGTAGTGGTGTCACAGGGTGGGGTGCGGGGGTGGGTGTTACACTGGTGGGGTGGGGTAGTGGTGTCACAGGGTGGGGTGAAGGGGTGGGTGCTAGCCTGGTGGGGTGGAGTGGTGGTATCACAGGATGGGGTGAATTGGTGGTGCTAGCCTGGTGGGTGAGGTAGTGGTCTCACAGGGTGGGGTGTGGGGTGGCTGTTACCCTGGTGGGGTGGGCTAGTGGTGTCACAGGGTTGGGGTGCGGGGGTGGGTGCTACCCTGGTGGGGTGGGGTAGTGGTGTCACAGGGTGGGGTGCGGGGGTGGGTGCTACCCTGGTGTGGTGGCGTAGTGGTGTCACAGGGTGGGGTGCGGGGGTGGGTGTACCCTAGGTGGGGTGGGGTATGGTGTCACAGGTGGGGTGAAGGGGTGGGTGCTAGCCTGGTGGGGTGGGTTAGTGGTGTCACATGGTGGGGTGCGGGGTGTGTGTTACCCTGGTGGGGTTGGTTAAAGGTGTCACATGATGGGGTGTGGGGGTGGGTGCTACCCTGGTGGGGTGGGTTAGTGGTGTCAACCGGGTGGGGGGTGGGTTGAGGGGGTGGGTGTTACCCGGTGGGGTGGGTTGGGGGTAGTGTGTCAAACAGGTGGGGTGTGGGGGTGTGAGTTACCCTGTGGGGGTGGGGTTAGGTGGGGTGTTCACAGGGTGGGGTGTGGGTGGGTGTTACCCGGTGTGGGGTGGTATTGTGGTTTGTCACAGGGTGGGGGTGTTGGGGGTGGGTGGGTGCTACCCTGGTGGGGTGGGTTAGTGGTGTCTCAGGGTGGGGTGTGGGGGTGGGTGCTAGCCTGGTGGGTATTGGGTAGGTGTGTCACAGGGTGGGGTGTGTGTTACCCTGGTGGGGTAGTTAGTTGGTGTCACAGGGTGGGGTTTGGGTGTGTGTTTACCCTGGTTGGGTGGGGGGTGGTAGTGGTGTCACAGGGTGGTGGGGTGGTGGGGTGTGTGTTACCCAATGGTGGGGTGGGTTAGTGGTGTCTCAGGGTGGGGTGTGGGGGTGGGTGCTAGCCTGGTGGGGTAGGGTAGTGGTGTCACAGGGTGGGGTGTGGGGTGTGTGTTACCCTGGTGGGGTGGGTTAGTTGGTGTCTCAGGGTGGTGTGCGGGGGTGGGTGTTACCCTGGTGCAGGGGTCAACACTAACAGTGTCCCAGGATCCCGAGGATCCCTGTTTTGTGGGAGGAACACCTGTAATATCTGGAAACCCCCATTCATTATAATGCCAGGGATCCCATAAGTTCAATTTCCAGACTGTGGGCACCCTGGCCAAAATGTTAGTGTCAAACCCTGTGGTGGGGTGGGTTAGTGGTGTCACAGGGTGGGGTGTGGGGGTGGGTGTTACCCTGGTGGGGTGGGGTAGTGGTGTTACAGGGTGGGGTGTGGGGGTGGGTGCTACCCTGGTGGGTGAGGGGGTGGGTGCTACCCTTGTGGGGGTGAAATATTTGTATTATGCACTCACGTTATGCCATAAATTGAAAAAGTTACAGATATGAGTTCCTCATGACGTACGTGACTAAGCAATGTTTTGACATTTACATTATCCTGTTTTAAATGTCATGTGAAGCATCAGTGACTCAGTATTATTACTGCAATTGTTAGAATATGCTCCTGTGTGGTAATAAGAAGCGTCTACAAAGAACATGAACTATTCTGTAATAGTATATATTTAAATATTTTATTTAAACTATTATCTCTGTGGAGCTTTTCAGCTAGCTACGTAAATACTGTAAACCAACTGAATTTCGCGGCTACTAAATTTCGCGATTTTCGTACCAGGCCATATTCGCGACGGTGTGACGACGTGCGCTATTGATTTTCACGACCAATTTATCAATTTTTGAAATAATATGTTTTCATTGCAATTTTGGACCCGGAAACGGAACTGCTGAATCAAGTTCGTCCGTTGATAAACTCGTCCACAAACTCCAAACAATGGAGGAGTTTGTCGGCGAACGAAACGGTATACACATAAAATTGAGCTGACTTCACTGTGTCAATTATAAACCTGCAGGTAAGTAAATCAAAAATAATTGTGTGTGAGATATGTTCACCCTGGATATATAAACGGCCTAGTACTGATTCGGATTGTCATCTGACGTATTAATCAATATTTTGTTGATAATTTGTAAACCATAACGAGACTCTGCAAATTGGTCTTGCAGACTTCCTGCTGATGCAATAAGGCGTGATTTGTCGGGATAGTGGTCCGATTCAGAAAGCACAAGCCGGTTGGTAATCCGTGTCACAAGTGTGCGCGAATGACGTCAGCAATCGTGTATATTAATCTTTGAATTATCGGTATGACTAAGTGCCCACGGCGTCGACTTTACACTTGCTTCAAATTGACACCGCGGCATCTCTTTGAACTCGATAACACAACAAGCTGACTTGTCACTTTAGCTCAATCGAGTCGGGTAAACAATGAAAGATAATGGTGTTGTAAATTCATGCCAAAGCTATTTTGTACAATGGATTATAGAATTATATTTTATATACTATAATACGCGACACAGGGCACGTATCAATATAGTTTAATGAAAACAGCAGGATTAACTAGTGTGACTGAATGACCCAGACCTATATGGGAAAGGTAAATATGTTGAAAAAGAGGCCCAACATCTATTAACAAAATATTTATAACAATCTTAAGTTAGGGCATGTGGAAATATTCACAAAGATTTACGTTCGCGATTTTCAGTCCCTCGCGAAGAACTCGAAGGTATCTTGCGCGTGAATATTAGTTGGTTTACAGTAGTAAAAGCATGTTGACTGAAACGCATTGAAGTTTTCTGCTCTTTGGATGGTGATAACGTGTGATAAATCTCATACTCTTTTGTATTTGATATGCGATTTATAAGTTTGTTAGCAATTTTATGCACCGAGTGTGAGCTAGAGGCTCTATGCATAAATTGTGCCTGATTCAAATGAATGTCCATGTTTCTGTGTCCAGAGAAGCGTCGACTGGAGCGGAAGGCGGACAGCGATGCGCGACGGCGTGAGTGGACGGAGAAATTTGGCACGAGCAGCTCAACACGCGGGGCCAAGGTGGAGGAGGCGGCTGATCTCAATGTCAGGGTGAACGCAAGTACGTAGCTGCTACTGTCTGTACTAGACCTTGTTGTTGAGACGAGTGTGAATTGTCCTGTTTTTAAAACTTAAAAAAATAGAAAGTGCTAGATTTTGTTGAAACTGCCCAGAAATGAATGGGTTTCCTGTTGTTTTGTTTTTTTCACATTTTTTAAGAACTTCCTCTTCTCACAATGTGATGGTAATTGTTAACCAGTCTAGAAGCTTATCTGCTCCTGCAGCCAGAAAATGGTCTATTCATCAACGGTGTTTCACTGGTTGACTACGTGGATGATCTGGATCTATGCTAGTCGAAAAGTTCATAACACCCATTTCACAATTCAGTGTAATATAAATCTATGTTACATAGATTTATATTCGACTGAATTGTGAAATAATGTTGATTTTATCTGCAACAATATTATCACTTGACTTCATCTATAATTTCCAGGTCGTTACACAGTGCCACGCAGCCCAGATGAGCCGAACAACAGTGAGCTGCTGAATCAGGCCGAGCCTATCGACTTTATAGGTGGGATTGACGACGAGCTGGACAGCTACACGAGGTCGCCGGGCACTGTAGCTGGGTACCAGTCACAGGCCCAGCACCCCCGTGCCAAGACACATAGATCTGTACGTGCCCCACCCAGGGGACTGTTTGACGATGTGTAATACTCTGACATCTTTTCTGCTGATATGTGTTGTGGTATGGGAAAATGGGTTTACTGTAATTACGACCAGTGTTATGTTGTGATCATACTGCAGGGCTGTCCTAAATTAGTGTTTCACCAGCCTATTTAATGCCCAAATTATGTGACCTGTAACCCCCGAACATTTGTTAGCTCACAACCATTGAAATAAAGCATCTTTTTACTGGCATTAACCTTTCTGTGATTGTGAAATTTTCAAGTAATGAGAATACCCAGTTTTGTCATACGATCTGGTACATATTGCAATATCTGGCTGCCTACTATTGACCACCTTTCCTTCATTCGAATATACCACAAACTGTTCAGCAATATTGATCATTATACAATTGTTGTTGTTGTATTAAGTGGTTATGTATGTTGTTTTGAATCTTATCACTACCCAAGATAACATAAAGGTGCCACAATTACTCCCGAGTTCGAAAATGTACACTTGTATGTATTTGGGCTTCAGTGGCCACAGATCAGACTGTGCCCTCTGCTCTTCGTCGGTGCTGGCTGCAACTATATAGGTATATGCTTGGCTTATAGCTTCAGTATACATAACATGGCTCATGGTATTGTGTTGTGTCCATAATTATCGTATTTAACCCTAAATATGCAGACAATTTATTCTGAGGAAAACATGTAAACATATATCACTTCCCACAACATGTGGACCAATATTGAACCCGTACACTGCTATCTTAATTTTTTGTCGTCTGCTGTTTATTTTCTATTTTCCAGTTTTATCATCAAAAACATGCTTTGACATAATTTACAACATGGTTTGACAGCACTTCAGAATCATTTCCATTGGAAATGATTCTGAAGTGCTGTCAAACCATGTTTTTATTGAGAAATAAGTCCAGATATAAAAGCAAAAGCAGACAGCAATAACTTTGTATTTGGCTACAATTTGTTTTGGGAAACGCCTATTTTGGTTTTGCAAAACAAATGGTGTGCGAATATTTAGGGTTATTATGGTATGGTAGTTCTGTTGCATTGTTTACACGCCAATAATTCCAGCACAAAAATATTTACAAAATTCCCTAACATTTGATTGGCTCGTAGCAAGTCTGTCCAAAATTTATATCCCAGTAAACTCCCACGCCAAACTACTTTCCGTAACCGTGAGGCGCAGTTAAAATAATTCTGAAGAAAACGGAAAATAAACACATTTTCTTGAATTTATTTCAAATGCTGGAATTATAAGGAATGAATGGCCTTTTTTGTGGAATTTATCGGGGATGTAAACTTGGGAAAGTCGCGGGAATACTGGACGAGGTCGTTTATACCCCGATAAATTCCACAAAAAGGCCATTCATTCCTATAATGTTTTATTATTACCACCAAAGCACTTCTTCTTAAAGGTACATACCCACTCAGTAGGCACAAACTGTTCTTTATATCAGAGACATCATCTGTCGGAGACACATTCTGGCAAAATAAACATTCCTTCACCATCACCCCACGTATTAATTGGCATTATTATACATTTCATATCGGACAATAACTTTCCACACTGATATCAGGGGCGATAACCGTGTTTCCTTAACATTTTAACGGACATTACTATTTATACTCTGTATTTATTTTTCGATGTGCAATTATCATACTTTATAATCTGTCGAAAATATTGTTTTTTCATGTGACGCATTTAATTAGTATAAATAATGAAAATTTGCATATGAAAATAGCCTGATACCAACACGTGTCACTATCAGTAAAATAAATATTACTAAATGATTATATCTGTATAGCGGCCAATCGTAATGTTTAGAACTGGTGGAATAGTAACACAATTATACACTTATTTAATTTCTATAAAGAACAGTTTGTGCCTATTGAGTGGGCATGTACCTTTAATAGTTATTTATAAATTGTTGTGATTTTAACTCCAAGTTTAACTGTGAACATTTTAAACATATATGTGGCTGTGACTGGAAAAATGGGATCTGTGACCAGTGTAATCAAATATCACACTCCTGTAGGCTGATAACAATCTATATCGATTGTTAGAAACATGACGGGCGTCTCATTGATGGCACGGCGAACATCTGGATCGACACTGGTCACAAAACCCAAAAAGTCCCATTTATAGTATGTAAATGGATGACACAAACTTTTCAGGAAGATCCTAATTGTCTCGCATGTTTATATGTTCACTTGGGGCAGTAGAGAGAATAACATAACAAAATAATTCCAGCACAAAAATATTTACACAGTCTGGCACAGTGGTCAGAATCGCAACGAAAAACAAATCGGGCAGATTTAAATTGAAGGAATAAGATACGCCATATGCGGCATAATACGCCATATGCGGGAGCGCTTTTATAGGAAGCCAGTGCTACTTTACCAGCCAGTCAGAAAATGTGTGGCTCCTTTCAGTACCGGACGGGAGACTACGAAATATGGTAACTGCTGATATCAATTAAAGACGCAGATAATGTTGAGAAAATTATACAAATAAATGACATAGCTAGGCAACTGAAACAGGAACAATTGCCGCAACATATGAGAAAATTGCCGCAAGGTGGGTTCAGAGAAAAAGAGTCAAATTTTGTTAATCGCCAAGAAATCACCCAAACTACATCGTAATGAAGAATACACTTTCATGTATTTCATCAAAGCCAATGAAGAAGCATAAATATGTAGTTATCAAACGGAAATAACAAGCCTGTCTAAGGAATGCGACGATCGACTCACTGACAAGTAAAATTCTGCCAGAAACAGGAAAAATATAAACTTCTGACACGATTGTCATGCGATTCCAATTAGGTAATTATAGTACGTTGGTGTTAAAATTCTAAAGCAATCAATAAAGAATATCACAAACATTTTTATTCCAAGCTGTAAAGCTTAAGCTCTCCAGGGCATAAATTAACTGGACGTGGGGCCCATAATTTTACAAAATGACGTGTCGTGCCACCACACGCGACTCGTGACGTCATCCCTGCACATGCAGGATTATGATGTTCTACCATATCCTGCCTACTGCCTATTAGTCAGAAAAAAACTACAGAAGCATAATTTGTTTCCATTATTTGAAAACTACACTACAAAGTACTGCTATATTAACTTAAGATCACATTCAGTAACATGTGACTGCAAGTGTTAAATGTATTGACGCTGGTTGCTTAGCAACAAATATTGCGGCACAATGACAATGGGATTATTCTGTCATAGACCCCACGAGAGACTACCCAGACGGAATATAGAACGATACCACTTTTAAAGTTATGTACCATGCGACACTACTTATTGACCCACTCCATTATAATTAGAGAAAAATACAGCGACTGTGCAATAGGCTTAGAGAGGTTCCACTATAATACAATTATAGAGGTTTCACTATAATATATTAACTATCATAATGTGTGTTGTTTCTTCATGTTTCATGCTTGTCTTGTATTAATTATTCACAATATTTGACGTCTTTGTCTTTGTATGTTACATGGATACAGTTTCTTGCTAAATTAAATATACATTGACTTTTAAATATAACACGTCATTGCGTGTAGATGTTGTCAATATACTGTTCACAGTATATGTAGTATGTGTGTTAATAATTGTGCAATAGATGGTTGTTATGACACAAATGCCATGTATGTGTGTGCGTGTGCGTGTGTGTTTAAATGTTCACAGGTGAACAGATCTGACAATAATTCTCAAGCAAAGTGGTGGAAAATGAGAGATTTTGATCAAATGACATCTAGCTGTCTGTGAATCTGTCTTAGCAGCCCATTTATCTGAAATTCAGCATAGCCTCGTTTCTTATGTATGGAACGCCAAGTCTACATAATCTCAAATAATTAATGCTAGCTCTAAATAATTAGAGCTAGCATTAAATATTTAGAGCTAGCTTCTAATGATTTAGAAATCTCTTCAAATGATTTGGAGCTGTATCTAAATATTTAATGCTAGCTGTAATTATTTGGAACGCTAAATCTACATAAACTCGAATAATTATTGCTAGGTCTAAATAATTTGAGCTAGCATTAAATATTTAGAGCCAACATTAATTATTTGAGTTTATGCACAGTTGTCGTTCCATACTAATGGAGTCGGTAAACTTGTTCAATAAATATCATTAAATCAATACTCGTGTAAGGTCGTCTATTTTATGTGTATACAAGTGGACAAGCAGTACATACATAGACTGGATTATTAGTGCGAGATATTGCAGTTGCCAGTAACGTGTAATCATTTATTTTATTGTTAAGTTTGCTTCATTTTATTTTACATAATGTGTATATCGGCCACCGGTTCAGAAAAGGTACCCTGCAACATTTGCGACCATCATGAATACGCAGGCTGTTCGTCATTCAGCCACTGAAGTATGCCCATTTCCATCAGCAAAATAATTATATCCTAATCCAAGTGTGAGAATGATAGTAAGGACCAGGATCTACAATGGTTGCCAGTGTTGTAAGAGCCTTTTTTCTCAGCCAGGGGCCATATATATCCTTCAGAACTGCCTGCTGCAAAATTTGCCACTTGTTTGTTTTCACTTGTTGTATAAATGTTGTATTATTGGTTTAAACAATATTTTCTTCAAGAAATGAAACTTATATACATAATACATATAATTTGAAACAGGATTAGAAATCAAGCTTTTACGCCTATGTGAATTCTTCTCCTGGACAATTTCAAGCAAAGTGTCTTGTTACTCGACTTACCGGTACCACCGTCTGGGCACATAATTTTAACATTTTGTGAGCACGATTCGACGTTGGAACTCGAAATCAAATAGTTTGGCGAAGTAAGTTTTAAGTGTTATTTAACGTAATTCAGGATCGTGACTCGAGTCTGTGCTATACACAACAAAAGGGACCTGCAATTTTGCAAAATCTGAGCTTTTTCAAAATCGGAGTTTGATTGATCGAGACGATGTATGTGTGTCAGTTGGCAATACACCTACCATTATGTTGGAAAAACACCTACCATTGTATCGATATGTGGGATCTATATAAATAGTCCAATGTTGCATTTAATTTGTGTACATGTATATATCTGGTTGTGTCCGCTCAATCCTTAGATGGGCATTATGTTACATATTAACTCTTTGCATGCTGGGAAACTTGTGGGCTATAAATAGTTCAAAACTAGCGGACAAAAATTCATCATATTTTCTTTTATTTCTCCTTGTAAATATCATGAATATGTCTTGGAATTTCATTAGAATGGAGTCCTGAGGACTCAATTATAATGAAATTCCAAGATTGCAAGACATATTTACAGAGAGAAATAAAACATATAGTCATAATTTGTTTGGCGGATATTTTCGCCGCTAGCATGCAAAAAGTTAAGCAAATAATGTATATTATGTTTCAGTCGACCCATTACATTTTGAGGCAATGTTTTGTTGTTGTAAAACTTAAATAGTTTATGTAAACTGTATGTAGTGACAACACGTAGTATAAATATTGTTATTACTTGAATATCAAATTCTTACTATTTCTGGCCATTATTTGCCTGCCGCAATAACATGCAAGAGCCAGGCTGATACACACTGAAATCCAGTCAGATATCACTTTTCCCAGTCAGATATCACTTTTTCTGGGTAATAACAGGTCTCGTGTCCGTATCTGACTGGAAACGTTGTACGACGCATGCATGCACAGTTAGTTGTATCCCCCGGACTCCGTCGGGGGATACTATGGATTTGACAGCGCGCCGCGTCCGCGTCCGCCGCAGACACTTCTTGTCCGGAGCATAACTCGAACACCCTTTGGAATATTTTCATGAAACTTCACACATGCATAGACCACGACCCGGAGGTGTGTCGCGCACAAGAATGACAACTCTTGCGTAGCTAATTTTTCAGTTATCTCCCTTTTTTGTTTTGCGCACTCTACAAACTGGACAATAATGCATGAAGACCTGTTTTCTCGTCTGCTCTGTATACCTTTTCTCGTGTGCTCTGTACACCTTACCTGTAGAGAGAACAATAGAAACTGGGAGAACCATGTGCTAAGCATGGGCTAGCATGTGCAGATGTCCAGTGCTTGACCACTGCTGACCAGGTAATTTATACAGGTAAATCACTACATTGGGTACTGTGTTGAAAATATTGTGGCATTATGTGGACCTCTGCAGATATATGTAGATAAATATAGGACTATTAAAAAAAATCTGGTCTCCAATAGCAAGCATTATTATTTTTAAACTTTTTTTTGTAATTTTTTTTTTTTTTTTTTCATTATTTTTTTTCATTTTTTTTTTCAAATTATTTTTCAATTTGACTGGAAAAAAAATCTGGGCTCCAGTAGCAAGCATTGTTATTTTTAAACTTTTTTTTTTCATTTCAAGGTCACATACTTAGTGCTTCAAAAACATTAACGCTTGGGTAAATATCTTATACTTTCTGTTTTCTTTCATGGATCATGGATCATCTTCATATTTCATATACGCATTGCTCTAATGGTCCTCTACCGCCCTGTGCCAAATCCACGTTCGTCCTGTCCCACCAATCCCAGGGTCAAGGTCACATACTTGGTGCTTCAAAAACTTTAACGCTCAGGTAAATATCTTATAATTTTTTTTTTTTGGCCCCGTGCAGGCACCGGGGCGGGATCAACTGATCCTGAGAATAGTGCTGCAGTAGCCATTGCTTGTCGTAAAAGGCGACTAAACTGGCTTAACGATTGGGTTCATACTTTCCGGAACCCACTATACCAGATTTGGCCCTCATGTACATTTTTGGCTTTCTTGTATGTGAGAGTTGAGTCAGGCTATGCCCCATATATAAAAGTAAGATTAGCACTAATCCTATTACTTTTAGGGGATGGGATAAATGATGCTGGTGTGGCGAGGGCCTGGCACCAGATCAGGTTGTTCTAATTTCAGGACTGAATATATATTTTGATTGTAAATATTGAGTTCTGAAGTTGGGATTTACCCCCCTTGGACAGGTGGACACGGGACACGACCCCGTTGACCCGTCTGCGTGTAGACTCCCTGAGGCTTGTACCTCTATGTCAGAAAAGCGGACGTTAAACCCTATTCACTCACTCACTCACTTATAATTTTTATTTCCATTCACGGATCAACTTCATATTTCATATACGCGTTGCTCTAATGGTCGTCTACCGCCCTGTGCCAAATCCACGTTCGTCCTGCCCCCGCCAAGCCCAGGGTCAAGGTCACATACTTAGTGCTTCAAAAACTTTAACGCTCGGGTAAATATCTTATAATTTCTGTTTTCTTTCACGGATCAGCTTCATATTTCATATATGCATTGCTCTAATGGTCCTCTACCGCCCTGTGCCAAATCCACGTTTGTCCTGCCCCCGCCAAGCCCAGGGTCAAGGTCACATACTTGGTGCTTCAAAAACTTTAACGCTCAGGTAAAAGAAAATTTTGACTTGCAATTTGGCCTCATTTATTATCAAAGCGATATGTGGGACATCCGTGTTCTATGAACACATTTTCTAGTTTATTAAACTTCACACATGCATAGAAGACGACCCAAAGGTGTGTCGCACGTAAGAATGACAACTCTTGCGTCGTTAATTTCTTAGTTATCTCCCTTTGTTGTTTTGTGCACTGATTTCGTGTCTGGAGCATAACTCGAACACCCTTTGGAATATTTTCATGAAACTTCACACATGCATAGACCACGACCCTAAAAGTGTGTCCCGCAAGAATGACAACTCTTGCATCACTAATTCTTTAGTTATCTCCCTTTGTTTTTCCGTCACTGATTTTGTCTCCGGAGCATAACTCGAACACCCTTTTTTCAAACTACTTGTGTATCTGGGGAGGGGGATACACATGCGCTTGTCGACAAGCGTCCATTTCTAGTTACTATTTGCTTCCTTCCAAACTCATCAGAAAAAAATCAAGTTGGCAGCTTTACAGTTAAATCTCATTTGAGAACAATCAATAGCAATGCAGCATGAATAATCAATCAGCTTCAACAATAGTTCATTTTGCAGGCACCGGGGCGGGATCAACTGATCCTGAGAATAGTGCTGCAGTAGCCATTGCTTGTCGTAAAAGGCGACTAAACTGGCTTAACGATTGGGTTCATACTTTCCGGAACCCACTATACCGGATTTGGCCCTCATGTACATTTTTGGCTTTCTTGTATGTGAGAGTTGAGTCAGGCTATGCCCCATATATAAAAGTAAGATTAGCGTTAATCCTATTACTTTTAGGGGATGGGATAAATGATGCTGGTGTGGTGAGGGCCTGGCACCAGATCAGGTTGTTCTAATTTCAGGAGTGAATATATATTTTGATTGTAAATATTGAGTTCTGAAGTTTGGATTTACCCCCCTCAGACAGGTGGATACGGGACACGACCCCGTTGACCCGTCTGCGTGTAGACTCCTTGAGGCTTGTACCTCTATGTCAGAAAAGCGGACGTTAAACCCTATTCACTCACTCACTCACTCAACAATAGTTCATATTTTGTCACCGAAGTGGGTGGCAGGTGGGAGCATGCAATGGGTAATTTAACAATCAGGGTTCATCCTTACCGGAATTCCGAATGGAGACCTGGTTTGGCCCTCACATATGTCTTTGGCATTTTGTATGTGACGGTTGAATCTGGTTATACCCCTAATTTCAGAGCTGAATATGTTTTTTCTCCATGTGAATATTCCGTTCTGATTTTGAGATCCCCCCCACCCCCCACCCCAATGCAGCAGGTTAAAACGGGATCGAACCCGTTTGCCTGGCCTTACATGATCATAGCTGTTGATAGGCCGTTAAACACCAATAAACAAACAACAAAACAAACCCCTAGGTCATGAATTATTTCGCTCTTTGAATATAAATTAAATTTGGCAATTTTACCTTATAACTCGTAAAATATTTAAACCTTAATAGGTGGATGCTTGTAGCTTCATTATGGTGATTTACAATTGTTAATTTGTCTCCTGGATCTTGAATTATGACCACCTTTTGAACATAGGTTCTGCTTTTCTGGAGTCGTCGTTGTCGGCGTCGTCATTCAATGTTAAGTGTTTGTGTTACGATCATTACTGCAACACCGTATCAGCTACAGTCATCAAACTTTATATATCCCTTTACTATGATATGTAGATGAATATAGGACTATTATTTTTTTTCTCGGGATACATGTACCAGGGTCAAGGTCAAACTCTATTTTTGTAATACTTTCAATGTTAAGTTTTCGTGTTATATTCATTACTTCAACATCTTATCAGCTACAGACATCAAACTTTACTATGATATGTAGATGAATATACGACTATTCAATTATTTTTTTCTCGGGGGCCCCCAGGTCAAGGTCAAGGCAGAACAAAGCGAGACATTTGGTTCCGCGGAATTCTTGTCTTTGTAACTCATGATTTTACTATCAAAGTGGTAGGTTGGGCATTGGTCTATGAGCACGATTTCCAGTTACATGTATTATATTCCTGTCATTGATATATGTTTGTTGTTGTATAACAAGCTGTGTTCCGAAAAAACACAATTTGTCAAAAAGTTGTTACTGTTTTATGTCGCATATCGACGATAATCAAATATTGATTGTCACTCTGTGGATTTTAGACGTTCCAATCAATTATTGATAATCAGGGGTACATCTCCAGAAATATACCACTTTAGTTTTCGGAATACAACTGATACAGGGTGTCACAGAAGTACGCAACCATTTTGTTTTAGTTAATAACTCCATGAAGCTGACCACATTTTTTTTGCTGAAAGAGGGAACCATTAATGGCTACATATGATGTTGTTATTGTGGTACGCCCTCTTTTTATAGAAATGAGATGTTTGGAGATACTACCACCATGGTTACCACACCAGTAGCCGATTTCATCAAAAGTGCTAAGCACACTTATCTAGCTAAGTATACTTTGAGGGAGTAATCATTTATATTTCTCGAAATGCATTATTTCATATAGAACTAACGACTGCATATATTTGATGATTAAAAGTATGCAGAATTATTATACTGAATGTATTACATTATCACAGCCAAACTGGCTGTGATAATGTAATAAATTCAGTATAATAAAAATTAATAAATTTATCCTTAAATTGAAAATTTCTCCCTCAGAGTGTACTTAGCAAGATATGTATACTTTGCAATTTTGGTGAAATAGGCAACTGTACTAGCCTGTACTACATGTGTAGTAGCAAAGTGCTTTCAGTAGAGGATTATATTACAATAATGTATTGTTATCTGTATATGTCGAAATCCAGATGTGATAAAATATTATCTATTTATCCTGTTGGATACTTCTACAAATTATTATATATGCACATGTAGCTGTATATGTGGTATTAAACAGATAAACTTGAGTTGAGGAGTTAATCATTTTTATCACTTTTTATACCCTCGAGCCGAGGGGCACAACGTGTTTGTACTGTATATCCGTTTGTTGGGGTTTAATGGCCTATCAACAGCTATGGTCATTTAAAGGTACATGCCCACTCAGTAGGCACAAACTGTTCTTTATAGGAATTAAATAAATGTATAATTGTGTCACTATTCCACCAGTTCTAAAAATTACGAGTACCCGCTATACAGATATAATAATTTAGTAATGTTTATTTTACTGATAGTGACGCACGGTGGTATCAGGCTATTTTAATATGCAACTGAGGCATGATATTTTTTAATTATTTATACTAATTAAATGCGTCTCCTGAAAAAACAATATTTTCGACAGAATATTTGTATGATCATTGCACATCAAAAAATAAATACAGAGAATAAATAGTAATGTCCGTTAACATTTTAAGGAAACACGGTTATCGCCCCTGATATCAGTGTGGAAATTTATGCCCGATATAAAATGTATAATAATGCCAATCAGTATGTGGGGTAATGGTAAATGAATGTGTATTTTGCCAGAAAATGTCTCAGATGATGTCTCTTATATAAATAATATTTTGTGCCTACTGAGTGGGCATGTACCTTTAAGGCCGTGTCAATGGGTTTAGTACTAAATCCCATATATTACCCGTTTAGAACTGAATATTTACAATAAAAAATCTATATATTTAGCCCTGAAATCAGAATAATCCTGACCTAATGCCAGTCCTCGCCACACCAGAATCACTTTGCCCGCTCTCAAAAGCAGTAGGATCAGTAATAATCGTACTACCTTTATAATGGGCAATAACCCAATTCAACTCCCATGTAACAAAAGAGCCAAAGTTAAAAACGTACCTGAGGGCCAAACAAGGCAAATCGTGATTCCATTAAGGAGGAACCCCTACCGTTAATTTACGGCGTCGCGTTCGCCCGACCAACCACCCACAAGGATCAGTAATAATCTTGCTACTTTTATAATGGGCAATAACCCAATTCAACTTGCAGCAAAATCTAAGGTCATTTTAGGCCCTTTATTGGTACTTTTAGACCTCGTTATACCCGGCCTAAAGTGGCCTTAGCTGCTGACAGGCTGTCAAACACCATAAATAAATAGGTCAGGTTACAGAGTTATATGCCCCACTCCCTAAAAGTAATAGAATTAGCACTAATCTTACTACTCTTAGAATGGGTGAACTTAAATTACCATTTGCCTGCTCCGAACCTGCCAACTGCTACCAATAAATTTATTTTTGCCCTTCAACAGTACATGTAATAACAAACGAGACGACACAACCATAACACAATAGCAATTACACACTTTAATCTTTCACAATTCGGCCATACATGTAAATAATTAGTTCTGGTTAAAATAATACTGTGTACAATGAATGTATAGATCTACGGTACTTTGGTTACTGAATATAGCAATTAAGCAAATGTCATTTTGTAAAGAGTAAATCACTGTAATGGCCCACCAGCTGACAAAATGACCTTACAGCATTTTATCTAGACTCAGTTGCTCAAAGCCTCTGTTAGCTTATATGTATGGACTGTTAACTCGTTAACAACAATGCTAAGGATTTAACAGTGTTATACTAACAGAGCAACCGGTTCCCAGGGGCCTATTTCATCAACATTGCAAAGTATACTTTACTAGCAAAGTATACTTTGAGGGAGTAATCATTTTTTTTCCTGAAATGCATTATTTCATATAGAACTAACAAATGCATATATTTCATGATTAAAAGTATGCAGAATTATTATACTGAATTTATTACATTATCACAGCCATTAAATGGCTGTGATAATGTAATAAATTCATTATAATAAAAATTAATAAATTTAAAAAAAAAATGAAAATTTCTCCCTCAATGTATACTTTGCTACTAAAGTATACTTTGCAATGTTGATGAAATAGGCTACAGGTATCTAGCTGTAAATTGACCAAATGCATTGAATGATAACTATTTGTTGCAAAGACATCAGTGCTGATACAATGTATCTTTTTTTTTTTGCCTGCTGTTAATTTTCTATTTTCCATTTGTATCATCAAAAACATGCTTTGACAGCACTTTAGAATAATTTACAACATGCTTCGACAGCACTTCAGAATCATTTCCATTGGAAATGATTCTGAAGTGCTGTCAAACCATGTTTTTATTGAGAAATAGGGCCAGATATAAAAGCAACAGCAGAGACGACAATTGTTGTGAGTAGCGGACAAAGGGTTAATCAGAATTTAGAGTAAACCCTGGCTGCCGATGTAATAAGGTTGTGTTTTTTTCGATTGCCCTTCCACAATACATGACAACATTTCGTCACACTGACAAGCTACATCACATTTAGCTTTACTGGACCACAAATAACAGCTGTCGGAGACAGTACACACACAAGGCAACAAACGACGGAGGGACCAGCTACGACTATAACAATTGTCCCTATAAATGACAGATTGAATGGACTTTTATATCCATTCCACAAAGTCAAATGTGGCTGTAACTAGAGCTGTGTGGCTTATGGGATTTGTAACTGGTGTAGCTCCTGATAAATTTGATTGATTTGGTATTTAACGACCCATCAACAGCTAAGGTCATTTAAAGCCGGGCCAATGGGTTCAATCCCACATGTAACCTGCTGCATTGGGGAGAAAATCCCAAAATCAGAACGGAATATTTACATCAAAATAAATATGTATTCAGCCCTGAAATTAGTTTGTTTGTTGGTGTTTAACGGCCTATCAACAGCTAAGGTCATTTAAGGCAGGGTCAATGGGTTTAGTAATAAATCCCATATATTACCTGTACAAGTACATGTACATGTTCAAGTACATGTACAAATGTATGGGTACAATACAATAAAACTATATATTCAGCCCTGAAATCAGAATAATCCTGATCTGATGCCAGGTCCTCGCCACACCAGCATCACTTGGCCCCCTCCCAAAAGCAGTAGGATCAGTAATACTCTTACTATTTTTATAATGGGCAATAACCCAATTCAACTCCCAGGTAACAAAAGAGCCAAAGATAAAAACGTACCTGAGGGCCAAACCAGGCAAATCGTGATTCCTATAAGGAGGAACCCCTACCGTTAATTTACGCCATCGCATTCGAAATTAGAATAACCTGACCTGGTCCATACCATACCACACCAGTCACTTGGCCCCTTCCCCTAAAGCTCCTAATCAAACATCACATTCCTGTAGCCTTCTAATGATCTACATTGCATGTTGAAAGCATGGTTGGTGTTTCATTGATGGAATGACGAATGCACAGGTTGATCTGGATCTACACTGGTCGCAAAACCCACAAACCCCATTTCTCTAGTCACAGCTACACTTACATACAGGTCCTATAAATGAACATATACGAGACAATGTATTGTACTACTGGCATGAAGAACAGCTCTCAGCGTCGACAGTAAGGACAAATGGTAACATTGACAGACTAGATACAACTATAACAATTGTCTAGGAATGATTGAGTGAATGGAGGTTAATATCCAAGGTCAAATACATACAGGCCCTATAAATGGACATATATGAGACATTGTACTACTGGCAAGGGGTAGGTTATTAATCCATTGAAGTTGATGGATACAATACCTTTTTATTGAAAAAATCTGATTATTTTGTTAATTTCTCCATAAAAATATATGTTGTTACCACTCATTTGAACCGTCTCGTCGAGATGGTTCATATGAGTGGTAACAACATATACTTTCGAACAGAAATGAAAAAAATAGCGAAAACAATTCTCCAAATGTTCATACTACTGTACTGTAATTGTATCCGGCCTATAATGGGTATAGCAGTTGTAGCTTGGGCATCACCGGTATTATCAACTCGCCATCCGCACAAATACACACTGGTGATAACAAATTGCATCATTGATACTGAAACAATCTCTATGAAATGCCCCTGAATAGCAGTTATTGTTTTTTTTTAATATCAAGTTGTTTACCTTGCACAGGCCCGTATCCAGACCTGTTTGAAGGGGGGGGGGGGTGTCGTTTCGAAGGCCCAAGGGGCCTGAGGTATCTAGGGGGGTCTAAAAAAGTGGACCCCGAGGCTAAAAAAGTGGACCTCGAGGCTGGGCGGATGGGGGTCGTCCGACCGCTCTGACCCCACCTAGCTACGGGCCTGTTGCAGGGCTTGGAATTCCTACATGTTTCCAAGTCTTGCCTAATAAACTGGATACATGTATCATATCACCGGTGAGAAAGTCAAGGTTACCAAGGTAAAGGTGGATTGTGAGCAAGCTATTCATGATTATGTTTAATGGTGTTTAATGGCCTGTCCACAGCTATGGTCATTTTAGGCCAGGTTAACAGGGTCAAATATTTCACCAGTTGAGATGGGGGTAAATCACAAAATCGGAACTTAATATTTACAGAAAAAATATATATTCAGCCCTGAAATTAGAAAAACCGGACATCGTGTCAGGTCCTCACCACACCAGTCACTTAGCCCCACTCCCCAAATGTAATAGGATTAGTACTAATCTTAATTCTATTGACTAACGGTATTCAACTTTTGGACGTACACCCACAATTGTGACCACTATGTCTCACTTTCTGCAGACGTGGGTGAGACAAAAACCACTGGTCTGGTGTTCTTCATATCGTGGTAACTGTGATCAGGATTCAGTGTACATACACGTTACAACTGACACACGGTCCACATGCCTCCCAGTCACTCACACATGACATTTAGCTTCACTCGGCCACAAACAATAGTCGCGATGATGGTAAACACGCATGGCAACATTTGAACCAACTACGACTTTAACAATTGTCCCCATAAACGTGATGAAAGATTTGATTGCTTGTTTTACATCTGTTCAACGGCAAGGCCATATACAGGGAATGCATCTGTCTGGGATTGTGTGGGGTGGAGGTGGTGGGCAAGCATACACTCATCACAAAAATTACAAAAAAACTTTGTCCCGATTCGGTTCCAGGTACAGGAGTCACATGGCCCACCGCTCTGAATTATTAAGGATGGATTCATCTTTAAGATACCTGTACCATCCCGTCCCATCCGTAGAATATATATCTAGATGTGGCATGTATTGGCTGCCGTTACAAGATAGCCAAACAAAGCAGCAGAGTAGAACCTTGATGCGTATGTATCAACAGATTTCATTGTCACTATATTTATATAGCCATAAATATTGGGCAGCATGTGGTGAGACTGTCGTCAACATAATTATGTTCATATGGAGTTTTTGTCAGATAGTGACACATGTGGTCACATGCTTCAACAAAGACCCCAATACACTAAATAACTTCAAGACTGATGTATAGCTGATGATGATAGTAAGATCAACAGCTCAAATATGACAAAGGCACGACTAAAATGTTCGTAAGTACAAACTTATGATAATCGGTAAATGTCACATTAACAATGTTTCTTGTAAACAATTTTTGGATTTACATTTATTGAGCATAGTGCTCAATAAATGTTAATCCACCGATTGACATTTCCAGACGATCCTAAATTTGCACTTACGAACATTTACGAAGTGTAGTGAAACGGGCCCCAGATGATGATGGTGACATCAACAACTCAAATATGGCCGTGCTAGTCAAATGGTAATAGGTAATATACAAGCATCGTTGAATCTCCCCAATCTTACGATATTACTGTCTATAGATCTGTATGTGTTTTAATATTCTAATGGGATAAAATACTGTTTAAACTGAACCAAGGTCTGGCGACAACATTCCATATGAGACGCGCCATGTGATTTTGTACCTAAGAACATGTGAGATTTTTTATGTAATATATTTCCAGAAAATGTGATATTTTCTGTAAATGACGTAGAAAGATGACAACATTTTCATAGCAAATGCGGAGTGCATTTGCTATGAAAATGTTGTTATCTTTCGACGTCATCTACGGAAAATATAGTAAATTTTGTAAATATTTTTCATGAGATATCGCACATGTTCTTAGATACAAAATCACATGGCTCGTCTCATATGTGTTTATGAAATTATGTTGCAAACACTAAAACAAATGAGTCATACTCCTAGAAAAATGTTTTAGATCAAATGGATAGGTATCGGTTATGAAATGACATAATTATAACAATGCACAATCAAAATGACACCTATGCAACGTGACCCTGTATAATGGTAAACTGCTAATTCGTGGCAAGAGTTTTAGCATTATTTTTAGACAGTGAAACGACAAGTATCAAATTTGATACAGTGAATGATTCCGAACGGAACGGAAAATCAGAACGGAATATTTAAATTGAAATATATTCAGCCCTGAAATTAGAATAACCTGACCTGCTGCCAGGTCCATACCGCACAAAGTCACTTGGCCTAAAAGTAATACCAGTAGGATTACTTTTATAAGGGAATAACAGAATCAACTCTCACATAGAAGAATGCCAAAGACGCACCTGAGGGTGACACCAGGTCCGGTAAGGTTGAATCGCGATCGTTAAATGACCCATCACATGCTCCCATCCATCACCACACAAACTATTCCGAGAATTGTGACACAGACCAAAATGTAAGCAGTGAGGTAACTGAAGAAAGTGGGTCAAGGTCATTGATCTATCACAGTTGACAAGGTGCAACACAATGCAGCAGATAGTGAATAAGTACGGTAGCTGTATGTGATACAAACTTTTTATTTATTTCACGATTACAAAAAAACGTGAGAGCAATATACATGTACAAACGATTTTAGTTGGCACAGATGGAGGCATAAGGGTGGTCCTTATGGTGGGAGGAAACTGGAGTACCAAGAGGAAACCAATTTGTGTAACTAACTTACTAATGCACACACACACACACGTACGCATGTATGTACGTATGTACGCACACATGTATATACATGTACATGGAATTCGCTACATCCCCACCTGTCTATCGGCGAGGGATAATATGACCAGCTAATAAAGATAGTGAGACGATTACTGCACGCAGGTACATATCAAATCAAATTTGCCTTAACAATAAAAACAATGTATGTTTTTGACGAGAAAAATAAAAAATATTCGGCTGACAAAATAATTGAATTCAGCATTGTGAAGGTTAAAACACTTATCTTTATATACATGTATATTCAAACTCCACAGATCACACAAAAATACAAAGTATAACTACAAATTAACTACGTAAAATATATTAATTCCAAGTGCGCTCACCAGTGCAAAAAATCCATCATACAGCAACTGTAGACTTTGATAAAAAGAGTTTGGTACATTTATTGTTTGTAAATGATGTCAAAGGAAGGAAAAATTCAGGTAAATACGGAATTCAATGACACAAATTTTATGTCATATGTTTGTTTGTTTGTTTATTGGTGTTTAACGGCCTATCAACAGCTAAGATCATGTAAGGCCGGGCAAACGGGTTCGATCCCATTTTAACCTGCTGCATTGGGGGGTAAATCCCAAAATCAGAACGGAATATTTACATCGAGAACAAATATATTCAGCCCTGAAATTAGAATAACCGGACCTGGTGCCAGGTCCATACCACACCAAGTCACTTGGCCCCTTCCCCTAAAATAGGATTACGAATATCGTAATACTCACATAAGGGGTATAACCAGATTCAACTGTCACATACAAAATGCCAAAGACGTATGTGAGGGCCAAACCAGGTCTCCAGTCGGGATTCCGGTAAGGATGAACCCGATCGTTAAATTACCCTACCCATCGCGTGCTCCCACCTGCCACCTACTTATGTCATAATTATGTGACTGGAGAAATGGGGCTCCTGGGATTCTTGACCAGTGTAGCTCCTGATCAAATAGCACACTCCTGTAGCCTGATAACGATCTACATGATACTCCTTGTTAGAGGCATGAGAGGTGTTTCATTGATTGAATGGCGCACAGTGCATCCGTACAGTCTGATCTGGATATACACTGGTCGCAAAACACATAGACCCCATTTATCCAGTCACAGCCACATTTCTGAATTTTAGTACTTTCTTTTCTGAAAAGTTTGATATCATTCACAGAAATAGATCCATGTATTTTTCTTTAAATTTACAAAACCTGTCGATGCAATATAGCAGATTCTTTCCAACAGGTTTCATTTAGCATCTATTAACACTTTCAATACTACATGCCACATTCCAAACAGCGAATAGTCTATTTAATGGCACTGGGTCTCAGATATGCCCAGTCAGCAGATATGTCTCTGTGCGGTATTATCATTTCCTTACTAAAACACGCTACACTTCACAAACTGTGCTATCTAGCACAGTAACAGTGAAAATACACTCTTTAATTATCTCTCCGTTTATCACACTCTATGATAATATATAAAAGAATAAAAGACAAACTTCTTGGAATTTTATCAAATAAGACCACGTCCATAAATCAAAAAAACTAAATACTGTATATCATGTACCGTCATCCGAGATACAGTGCCTTCAAATCCCTTGCTAACCCTTAGAATGCTGGAACGAAAATTGTCGTCTGCTGTTTTATAGTTTGTCTTCTTTATCAATAAAACATGATTTGACAGCACTTTAGAATCATTTCCATTGGAAATGATTCTAAAGTGGTGTCAAAGCATGTTTCTTTTATGAAAAAACTGGAAAATAAAAAATAAACAGCAGACGACAAATTTATTTCAGTAGTTTAAGGGTTACTTACCCCTGTTTAATGGAATATGCAGTCAAATAACATTGAATGGTCAATTCCATTAACAGAGGGGTGAAAGTGTTAAGCATATATTAAAAATTCACAAGTTATACCTTTCAGCAAGGTGCTTGTTCGTTGCATAATGTTACTATTAGCTGGGACATAGTTGGAAAACAATATACCGGTACTGCAAATACTATACAAACAAATAGGACTAGGTCCAGGTATAATTAACATGATAATCACAGACACAAAATGATTAATTTCATTAGGGTTTACATATGATTAACTTGGTATATACAAAGTGATAGAATAATGCTCAGATCAGACGGTGCACACACAGGTTAACCCTTTTTACCCCATATACCATAAAACCAAAACTTGCAAACACCGTAGATCCAGATGAGCTGGCTGATAATGAGCCGTTTCATCAAGATCTACAGGATTTTTCAATTTTTCAAAAATTATTCCTCATATATGATTAATGGACAAGTCCAAAACATAGTATGAGCGAGTCTATGCCAGTTATTTAGGGGGTGAAAGGGTTAATCGTGTTAGTCTGGCTAACTTCAACAGCTAAGGCCGGGGGAATCAAGTGATAAAACATGGGAGTGAATGGGGACAAAAATATTGACATATAATGTGGTAAATCATTTTATTTTCTTTGTTATAATTGATCTCATAAAGCCTACTGGCAGTTTTACTACCAGTACGAGATGTATACTTCCTCAAATATGTGTCATCAATTCATACAGTGAACATTTCCATCATTAACACAAATTTACACAAATAACACGAAGTGAATACAACAGCATGTTCAACGTTTCCAGATCATGCAATTTTCAAGACCACCCAAATATACAATGCATTTTTGGCAAAGTGTCTGTTCGAGACTCAAAGTTTCGAAAAGATTTATTCTTGCATCTTAAGCATGTTAAGTGTCCGATCCAAACTTTTCACGAGAAACCAACAATATTACCCCAACTTGATACTGAGATGGAAGGCTCAATGTCCTTTATTCAGTGGAACAAGGGCACTTTAATTACACTTGGTTGAGGCTCAGTGAGAGAGTGGAGAGGAAAAGGAGCATCATAAATGTATACAAGTGTCATACACACACATGCACACGCGCACGCGCACACGCACACGCACGCACGCACGCACGCACGCACGCACGCACGCACACACACATATCCTTTCCTGAACCAAAAACTATGAGCCATTTATTCAATGGCTACTTTCAAACATAACACATTAACATTGTATAACAAATTGAGGAAGGGGGTGTTTAACATCCCTCCCCTACTAAACATGTGGGCTGCCAGCTGAGAAAAGGCACCTTATGACAACTGTGGCCAGTGTAGATCCTGATCATCATATGAGACACGCCATGTGATTTTGTACCTTTGGACATCTGAATAATTTCATGAAATATGTTTTACAAAATTTAAAATATTTTCCGTAAATGGGGTCAAAAGTCGACCAAGTTTTCAGAGTACATGCGGAATCCGCATGTACTCTGAAAGATTTGTCAACTTTTGACTTTATTTATAAAAAAAAAATTGTAAACATATTTAATGAAATTACGCAGATGTCCGAAGGTACAAAATAACATGGCGTGTCTCATATCATATGTACTTGCAGAATCAAAAATCAGAACTGTTATTCACAGGTACGGTATAAACAATGTTCAATTGATGCAATGGTGACCAGAGTAAGTCCTGATTAGACGTGCGAATATGCAGGCTGAGCTGGAGCTACAATGGTCGCAAACTGAATAAGCTCCTTTTGTGTTGTGGTGAGCTACAATTGCCAAACATCATGATGTCACTTCTTGCAGCGACAGCCCAAATACGGTAAAATGTGGCTGTGACAGGAGAAATGGGGCTTATGGCATATGTGACCAGTGTAGCTCCCGATTAAATGGCACTCCTGTAGCCTGATAACGATCTATATTGCTTGTTAGAAGAATGATGGGTGCTTCATTGATGGAATCATGAACAGTGCAGATCCTAATCAGACTGTGCGGATCTGGATCTACACTGGTCTATGCGACCCATAAGCCCCATTATACAGTCACAGCCACAAATAAGGAGACAGGACATTTGTTTTGCAATTCATCCAAAAGCATGCAGGGTTATAAACAAATTGCAACTGGCTCTGCAATTATCTGAATAACATTAACGTTGACAAGAAATTGTGGCAGGTCGGCACATAAATGCACCCGCTGGCAGATTAGAGGAACTCCAGTAACCTTCTTAACCAGACCCATGGACACACGGATGATTTATTTGATTCATTCGTGTTTAACGACTTATCAACAGCTAAGGTCATTTAAAGCCGGGCCAACAGTTTCGATCCATGTAACTTGCTGCTTTGGGGGGAAAATCCCAAAATCAGAACGGAATATTTACATCGAAAAAAATATATATTCAGCCCTGAAATTAGAATAACCTGACCTGGTGTCAGGTACATACCAACGGATGAACACATATTCCTTACTATATGCCTCATAACTATATCGAGGCCAGGTGCAAACAAATGGCAATGTTTTCCAAATACAAAATTTAACATAGTCATAAATGAAAACAAACTCATCACATAACGAGGCAACAATAATTTTTCGCATAAAAAAATCATTCTCTTAATTATGCACATAAGTATATGTTGTTACCACTCATTGGAACCGTCTCGCTCGTTGAGACAGTTCAAATGAGTGGTCACAATATATATTTTGAGAAGAAGAAAAATGTGAACATGAATTCACTTTGTTCATACAGAATATTGGTGTACTCAGCATGAACTGGGTTGACACAATTGTTTTTTTTTTTTTTACTAAATGGTTTATTTTCAATTTTTAAATACATCATGTATCATGTACATATTGTATAACAAAACATAGTTGAAATCACATGACATGTTACTAGAAAAGAGCATACATAATGTATTTAGAAAGTGAGCTTATTTAAGAAGAGTTTTTTAAGAAGAGAGTTATAGGAAAGAGAGAAAAAAGATAAAGAGGTCTTCCTTCTGTTCTCGTAATTCGTAATACATGTGATGTATAACGTTTATGTCAATAATATAATATAGTTGACATATAGTGTTAATAAGCATGTCATTAACTTTGCTTTGCTACGCTTGGTACATATTGATCGTCTTTTTATTTTATTAATATTTCTTTTGTGGGTGTTAAAAGTTGAAATTACCCCATTTTATTATATGCAGATCTAGCTTGTCTTTCATTGTGGCTATTTCTTTTTCAATATTGATTCGTCTTTTCAAATATTTCATGAACAAGTTAAATGACAATTCTTGTTTTTGGCATAGTGATGCAATGTCGTACGTGCCATCACCTGACAAAACAAGAAATCAGTAACACTGATGGATGTACCGTAAAAACCCTAAATATTCGGACACAATTTGCTTTGGGAAACCCCTATTAAATAGGGGTTTCCCAAAACAAATTGTATCCAAATACATTGTTATTGTGATGAGACCAGTACTACCATACTAACCCTACATATTGGTATGTTTAATCTTGTAGAGAAGTCATATATTTTTATGTTTCCCCAAATAAATGGTGTCTGAATAATCAGGGTTATTACGGTACCCCACAAAAACTTTAACACAAATTTCTAAGACATTTGACTTTGAGCACAGGGGCCGCCGCATGGGGGAGCTATCCAGTTTGCATAATCAACTATCGCACAGTAACAATCATTTTTCCTCTAAATTCATAACATTGGGAATAATCTGTACAGCAATGCAGAATCATGAACAGTATACTCATGAATAACCAAACAGAACAACAATGAATATAGAATAGGAATAAACAACATTTTGTGAAGAATTTATTAACCCTTTCACCCCTCAGGAACTAACATGGACTATTTCATGTTAGTTTGAGACTGTTCCAATATGCAGAAAGAGGAGTCGTTTTGTAAAAATTAAACTAGAGATTATGTTTGTAAAACAGGAGTACACCCCCTGGCATACTGGACCATAAAAAAGAACAAGAAAGGAGGCAAAGCCACAAAACGAAATGGCCAAGTGTTTCAGCGATATTTCGAAGGGGACAAAGGTGAAGGTCGTGTTAATAGTGGTGCGAGTGTGTGACAAATGTTCAGGTGATGGAAGTGTCCAAGTATTGAAGCAATCCTTGGCGTAATATTGAAGATATTACATGTTGGAGAAACTCTTATAAACTTTTTGACATAAAAAAATGGCTCAAAAGTGTTTCAGCAACATTTCGAAGGTGACAAAGGTCAAGGTCATAAAATAGGTGGCATAAAATATCCACAAATGGTGCAGATCTTGACGAGACAGCTCATTACATCATGATATACACTGTTTGCAAGTATTAGGAGTGAGGTCTCTAGTGTTGAAAGGGTTAATGTTTATTCATTACTTCAACAAAATATGTGATGTCAAAAACCAGTGATGTCAACATCAAAACCAGTGATGTCAACATCAAAATGAGTGAGGTCAACACCAACATGAGTGGTCAACATCAAAATGAGTGAGGTCAACACCATAATCAGTGATGTCAACATCAAAATCAGTGAGGTCAACATCAAAATCAGTGAGGTAAACATCAAAATCAGTGAGGTCAACACCAAAATCAGTGATGTCAACATCAAAATCAGTGAGGTCAACACCATAATCAGTGAGGTCAACATCAAAATCAGTGAGGTCAACATCAAAATCAGTGAGGTCAACATCAAAATCAGTGAGGTCAACATCAAAATCAGTGAGGTCAACACCATAATCAGTGATGTCAACATCAAAATCAGTGAAGTTAACATCAAAACAAATTGGTGGAACACAGGAATTTTATCTGAACAAAGTAAACAAATGTGTCTTCTCCTTTATTAAACACACTATTAATACACAGTGAATGCCCATTTTATGTAATAGCTGCACTTAAGGTGGTTGTAAATTGACTAGCAGACTGTCAGATAGTACCACACCGAATACACCCGTTATAAGTTATATAAATGTATACAAAATATGAAGACTGATTATAACTAGAACACTTCCCGGGTTATTAAAAATGCCTAGGACATGTAGATCTTGACCATGACCAAACATGTACTGTTTTTGTGAACACCTTTTGAGGAGTAAACTGGACCTGAAGAATATTTGAAACATAGTCCCTTTAAATGTTTAAATTGGATAGAAAAGATATACATTTTTGTACGTGTTCATTTTAAATAATAATTATATTTTTAAAAATGAAATGCAACTGACTGGTTGAATCCTTACAACACTACCTGCTTTTTGTCAAATTGTCCATGTTCATTGATCAGGGAGTTACATCAACAGCAGGGTCATATGAGACACGCCATGCCATTCTGTACCTATAAAGAACATGTGCGATTTTTCATAAAATATATTTACAGAAAATGTGATATTTTCTGTAAATGACATAGAAAGATGACAAAATTTTCATAGCAAATGCGGAATAGTATTCCGCATTTGCTATGAAAATTTTGTCATCTTTCAACACCATTTACGGAAAATATTGTAAATATTTTTCATGAGATATCGCACATGTTCTTAGGTACAAAATCGCATGGCGTGTCTCACATTCAGCGTCCATATGGAGGGTGGGAAATATCACTATAGGCGTACAGGGTTATGCTCAATTCAGATATTGAGCAAAGGCAAAATAACAACACTCGTCCTATGATCGGGCTGTGTGCAGCATTATCCAGATCATAACAACTTTATTACAGATCAATAACATCATCTGGTCCTGTAATTACAAATCATCTGAGCATGTACTCCAACCTCATGCTCGAAATCAAACTGCCTGATTTGGAGTAGAAATTTCCTTCATAACTTGCTATAAATAGAAGTTATATAATCCTGGGCTCTCATGCAACTCATAATGATAAAACGGGGCTTATAGAAATTTCAACAAGTGTGGCTCTTACTCCGATACGTCACACTTGCAGCCCGATACGGTTTTCATATTTTCAAGATACCACACATGTTTAGAAAACACAATAGTGTATAGTGCAGAACATTATTAGACAGTGCAAATGTGAAGGCAGATCTAAATTTGATTGTTTCTTAATGGCCTGCATACAGCCGAAAGGATATGGATAAGAGATCCAGCCAACAACCAAGCTCGTATTATCGACTAAATGGTTGATCTGTAGCCGATTTCACAAAATTGCAAAGTATACTTTTCAATTTCAGGATAAATTTATTAATTTTTATTATACTGAATTTATTACATTATCACAGCCATTTTGGCTGTGATAATGTAATAAATTCAGTATAATAATTCTGCTTACTTTTAATCATCAAATATATGCAGTCGTTAGTTCTATATGAAATAATGCATTTCAGGAAAAATAAATGATTACTCCCTCAAAGTATACTTAGCTAGATAAGTATGCTTAGCAATTTTGGTGAAATTGGCTACTGGAGCTAGTTATTACAAACTCAATCAGCTCTTTCTGGACAAGGCAAAATGAAATCTCGTGTCCAATCTTTATCATGTCCCACAGCGGTATTACAGTGGGGCAATGACATCATCCTCGGAGTGGACTGGCTGCAGTGGGGCCTCCATGTCCAACATTTCCAGGTCGTATAGCACCTCCAGTACACACGACATGCTCCACGCCTGGCCCGGACACCCAAAGTGGTTCGGCTGGAATATCGAGATTACAAATTCAATAGCTTACAGTATGAGTATGGCTGAAATGATTGTGTGATTGTGGTTATTGCATGTCTTTCATGGGGTATTTTTGGAAAATAGAAATAACAAATTCAACAAGGGCATCGTTATCACTAAGCTAATTCTCTCGCTAGCAGCCTTGATGACAAAACAAGTTATTGAATAAACTAAAACCTTGACCTTGGGCGGTCGGACGTGGGTCGTATGCAAATGAAAGCACCATCCCAAGATACACAATGTGGCCAAATATTTTCAAAATCGGTGAAGCAGTTCATGAATTATTGAAAAATTAAAGTTGTTACTAATGTACGTATGCACACACGTACATGGAATAACACTATATTCCCTCTTGTCTATTGGCGAGGGGATATTAAATATGGAGATTTCAAATACAATGGCACTTGATTAATGGGGCATAAAATGTTTTAGTTGAGCAATTAACAGCTTTATCATGATGCAATGGATAATGTGTGATTGCTCCATTACAATTTTTTCATGGATTCACTGGTTTCTTTCAGACATCTTGTTCTCCTTTTCAATGTACTGCGATGGTCATTAAACCATCATTGAGGCCTACTAACTATTTAACAACTACCTTTTGTTGACTCTTTGAATTCGCTGCACAAGGGTCAAATTTGCCATGAATAAACATGTTAAATTGTCTTGTAACATGATCAGTTTTACTATGTAAAATGCTAAAATTGTGTTTCTCATTTAAAGTGCAATCTGGATTGACCAATTTTATCCTTAAATTGCGTAGACTATATAGAAAACCTAGACTACCTTCCCGCCTTCGTTGGTGAGTTCGGGCAGAGATCGCCATGGCGACGACATCACCTCCTCGTAATGTCGGGTCAAGGTCGACTTGATGAAGGTCACGGTCTCCTTCAACAGACCCGGCCGCGACGGAGACAGTTTCTTGGCAAACAGGAGCTTGGCACGCAGGAAATAGCCGATAGGCCACACCCACTCCTGGTAATGTAGAAGTGCAGCAATGAACAGACATGCCATGTATTAACCCATATCATGTACGATAACCATTTACAGGTATCTAAATTTACAAACATTTGCTTTTTTTCTATTTTCTTCATTTCTCAATGAAAGTATATGTTGTTACAGCTCTGACATCTGAACCGGCTCTTTTTTGTTAAAAATATTAGTCGGAAAAATTGTATATTTTTGGCATGAAAAGGTTAATGTAAGCCAGTTAATATTAGTGCGATACAAATTAGCACAAATACTATTTTCCAACATGTTAGTGCATCTAAATTAACAAAGTGTCTGATGCTGAATTTAATTTTTCAATTTCCAAATTATTTCTCTAAGAGTTGATTTCCTCATGACATTTAATGCATTGTTCCTATTGTTCGACACAGTGACATGCTCCATTCATAATGAATTTCAATTCAGCTAACCTACGTGTCTGTGATAATAGCCATAAAATTAATTCATTCTAGGACTGGAAACGGCACCTAACCTTCAGTGTGCTACCACTACATCAATACACTGGATGAGGCTATCAAATGATCTCATCTGGCTATCAAATGGATCTCACATGTATCACAAGGCCCATCTCATTTTGTATCACAAGGCCCATCCATTTGTTTCACAAGGCCCATCTCATTTGTATCACAGGCCATCTCATTTGTATCACATGGCCATCTCATTTGTATCACAAGGCCCATCTCATTTGTATCACAAGGCCCATCTCATTTGTATCACAAGGCCCATCTCATTATCACATGGCCCATCTCATTTGTATCACAAGGCCCATCTCATTTGTATCACAAGGCCAGGATCACAAGGCCCATCTCATTTGTATCACAAGGCCCATCTGAATCAGGCCCACTCTTTGATCACAAGGCCCATCTCATTATCACATGGTCCATCTCATTTGTATCACAAGGCCCATCTCATTTGTATCACAAGGCCCATCTCATTTGTATCACAAGGCCCATCTCATTATCACATGGTCCCATCTCATTTGTATCACAAGGCCCATCTCATTTGTATCACAAGGCCCATCTCATTTGTATCACAAGGCCCATCTCATTTGTATCACATGGCCCATCTCATTTGTATCACACGGCATGGCATCATTTGTATCACAAGGCCCATCTCATTTGTATCACAGGCCCATCTCATTTGTATCACAAGGCCCATTTCATTTGTATCACATGGTCCATCTCATTTGTATCACATGGCCCATCTCATTTGTATCACATGGCCCATCTCATATGTATCACAAGGCCCATCTCATCTGTATCAGAGCATATGCTGCAATAATTCCAGCACAAAAATATTTACACAATGCAAGTCTGTCCAAAATTTGTATCCCAGTAAACTCCCACGCCAAACTACTTTCCATAACTTTGAGGCGCAGTTAAAATAATTCTTAAGAAAACGGAAAATAAACACATTTTCTTGATGAATTTATTTCAAATGCTGGAATTATTAATTTTGATTATACTGAATTTATTACATTATCACAGACATTTTGGCAGTGATAATGTAATAAATTCAGTATAATAATTCTGCTTCGTCCAGTATTCCCGCGACTTTTCCAAGTTTATACCCCGATAAATTCCACAAAAAGGCCATTCATTCCTATATTAAATTCGGAAATTTCTATATTTAAGGAAAATACTGGCACATGAGAATACAACGGTGATGTGATGAAGAGGAGGTAAGTCTGGCCCCGAAATACTGGAAAATAAAATACTTACCGGTCCTTGATGGTAACCAAATCCTCTGGCAACCTTGGGGTCATCCGAGTCATCTGCGTTGTCATAGTAACCAATGTACGCCCAATCCCTGGGAAATATAAAATATTTGTGTCGGCATAATGGAGCTTCATTTATCAGTCATAATTTGCTGTAGCAAACACAGAAATACAATTGACCTCTACAAATCTCTACATTTTACTGTAACATGATCATGGGCATGTGCTAAAGTGAGCAAAAACCATAGAGAAGTGCATCCTTAAAACACGAAAAAGTCAAGGTTGAAGAAACTTTTGACATAAAAAAATGGCCAAGTGTTTCCACAACTATGTGAAGGTAAAAAAGGTCAAGATCATGTTAATGGCGGCATGAGTGTGTTCCAAATGCTCACTTGTATCAAGTGTCCAAATATTGAAGCAATCCGTCAAGTAATATTAAATATACCATGATGACGAAGCTTGTACACATTTTTTTACATTTGGACGACGACGATAACGAAGCGGACGACGACGGAAAAAGCTATAGTCGCGACTTCTGCTAAAGCAGGCGCGACAAAAAGTAAGGAATATCCACAAAAGGTGTAGATCTTGACGAGACGACTCACTACGAGCCGGCTCATCATGATCTACACAAGTTACAATACAATCTAAACTTGTATACTCCAGTATAGGGCACTGAAGAAAATATTTAACGTGTTAACGAAAATTTTAGTTAAGAAGAGTTATTAAATTGGAAAACATGTACAGGGACCAAGAATTTGACTGGAGTTATCAGTAGTTTGACAGAAGAGTTTGAGTTAACGAGTGTAGACTGCATCAGTACGAGTATGGCATCAATATACACCACTTACTTGGGGTCCAACGTTTTCATGCCCAGCGGACCTAGCAGTACCTCTTGCATAGTGTTCAGGGCCGTCCATGCAAACTCTGGTGAAAATATTTCTGGCGCCTGAAAACATGATGTAACTTCACTATTAAACAGTCCACAATTATGTATGACAGTATAACAGATATGCAGCTATTACATTTTTAACCCTTTCAACACTACAGACTACTATAGTGGTGTTTACAGTGTAGATCCAGATGAGACAGATCGTGACAAGTCGTCTTATCAGGATCTGCACTTTTTGCAAGTAATTTTCATATTTTTTAAGAACAAAAACACCCCCTTTTCATAAATGGACTAGTCTGAAAATCATTTTGTGACGATTGGATTGGTTGCAAAATTAACCTATCAAAATCCATTCCAGTTATTTAGGGGTGAAAGGGTTAGTAGTATTGCTACTTATTAGCAGTGCAGTCTGCGTTTTTGTTCCACCGTAGACAACACTTGCAAACTCAACGCGAACGCAACGGTTTACTGTAGCGTTGTATACGTTGTTTAAACGCATAATACGTTTCGTACACGTGTAATACACATTGTCAAACCGTTTAGTTTAAAAGCGTTATATACGTTGTTTAAACGTATAATACGGTTCGTACACGTGTAATACACATTGTCAAACCGTTTAGTTTAAAAGCGTTGTATACGTTGTTTAAACATATAATACGGTTTGTACACGTGTAATACACATTGTCAAACCGTTTTAAAGCGTGTAAAACGTTTAGCTTCAAGGCGTATAACACGCTTTGGCGTATACATATGTAGCGAGGTGAAAGCGTTGAAACGTGTACACCGCTTTACCTGGAAGCGTGTAGCTATATGAAAGCGTTGAAACGTGTACAACGGATACACGTTTTAACGCGAATACCTGTTCGGCCCCGATCAATTCGAGCCGGCCTTCTTTCGTCCCTTTTAAAATATCGCGAATACATGTAGCTGTTCGGCCCGGATCGTTTACATGCGGATCGTTTCGCACCTACATGTACCACCATTCCGCACATGCAAATTATTGTAAGGCAGACTCATTTCGCCCCTGATATGGAAAATGAATTATACGGGTGTAAACAACAATACATTGCAGCTCCATTATAACTCGATGGTCGGGGTACGTTGTATATTGCTCGCGATAGACAGACGCTTATTACAATGTATAATACTCGCGATCAACAGGCGCTTAAAAGGATTAATTGATAATAAATAATGGTCACGTGTCCTGCCTATTCATGCGGACGATTAGCTGTTGATACGTGCATAACCCCACCGAAAATTACGCATGAACTCTAAATTTTGTGTCAACTTTTCAACACCATTTACGGAAAATATTTTCGAAATCAATATCGGCGAAATATGGCGTATAATCCAGTGTTTTCTTTTAATCCATTCCTTTCGGAATACACATTTACGGGTATGAAATTATTAAATAATTTATTTTTATTTTTGTTATTTCTCAATGAAAGTATACGTTGTGACCACTCATTTGAACCGTCTCGACGAGACGGTTTAAATGGTGCTCGCGGCATATACTTCTGAGTGCATAGAAGGAAAATATTTTCCCGCAAACATAATCGTATCCTCAGCATGAAATTGGTTACTGCATAATTGCCCCATGAGTCACACGTTCGCGACGTCTGCGGAACATCAAAAGGCGTGTTTTCCAATCAGTAACATTTCAAAACATAGCCTAAAGGAGTGATCACGACGCATTTCTCGTGCTGAATGAGGTCATACAATAAGCACTTGTTAGTTAATCGATTTTTTGCACAAAGCAACACACAAATCTCGTCTGTGTAATATCACAGGTTGAAGTAACGGACCGAGGTCTATAAATACATTAAATATGCCTAAAAGCTTCAATGAATGAAGAAAAAAATAATATTTTTTTTATTTTACACCCTCCATATAAAAATTCATTTTTTTTCTTCATTCATTGATGCTTTTAGGCATATTTAATGTATTTATAGACCTCAGAAATGGCGAGTCTAGGAACTCTCGTATCTTTACGCTGAAGCCAGTCTATTTCAGTCACTAATCCGCTATACACCTGTCCCACGCGTGTGTTAAGAAAAATCGATATTTGGAGAAACTGAATACACAGCGAGCTGCACACTGGTTTAACACGGATATGGCCCGCGGATATGTGTCATAAATTACTTGGTGGTCAAAACCGGTACATTTACAAGGTTTATAGCGAAATAGCAGCCGACTGGCAATTTTTCTCGGTCCAGAACCGGAAAACTGAAAATTTTAGAAGCCATGCAGTCTAGAAGTATATATACACACATGAAGAACGATCTGAGCATGCGCATTCTACGCGATACACGGTTGGCATACCAAAACGTGTAATGCGTTAAAACACGTGGAAACGTGTTATACGTATAACACGGTTTCATCTGTACGGTGCTGTGTACATGTAGAAGCGTGTAACCGTCCGTCAAAGAAAGCGTTAAATCGTTTAAACGGTTTACCTTAGCGTTGTATATGCTTACAACCGTTGTACACGGATTACACGCTTTTGAAACTCAATGCGTTGCTTACAACCATTGTATACGTTTACAACCGTTGTACACGGATTACACGCTTTTGAAACTCAATGCGTTGAACACGGTTTGTTCAACTTTCGCGCATGCGCAAGAGTGGGGAAACGCAACGCATGGCGGAAAACGTATTACACGTAGACGACACACGGTTTGAAACGCAACTAACGGAAACTCCACGGATACGCAACGCACAACACTGTACACGTATAAACCCGGAACATTTTGACAGAAACGACTGTAGGTAGCACAATTATACAGTCTAATACAGATCTAATGTTCGTAAAATTCACAGGGAATGCTTTACTGATGACAACAAGGTCAAGGTCAGATTGTGTTTAAACATTAAAGCATTTCCTGTGAATTTTACGAACTTTAGATCTGTATTAGACTGTATAATTGTGCTACCTAATAAGTAGCAATACTATTAGCCCTTTCAATGTCAGATTGTGTTTAAGACAGAGGTTAAGCTGTGTTGAAAGAGTATGCCTTAGAGACATTTTAAATTCGCCTCGTAAATAAATCGAAGACAAACTATCCTTACCACGACCATAGCGACTGGGAAATTTGGCCTCAGTTGTGAATTGCTCCAGAACTGGGAGGCTAAGAGCGTGTCTTTATAAATGCCTCGCCGCACTATCAACTCTGGATTCTTCTCCTCTGGGCTGGGGAACGTGTTGATCCAGAAAGCTGTCTCGAAATTCTCACATATCTTCTCATGCCAGTCCTGCCATTTCACCAGCAATTGATTACCTGCAAGGGTGTGGTTGCAATGTATCAAGTACCAGAACTCCAGATAAATTTTGTATCTAAAGAGTATTATACCCCCTGGGCCCGGTTGTTCAAAACACCAGTTAGCTTAACGGACTGTTAAATCCTTAACGGACTGTTAAATCCTTAACTGAATGGTTAAAATCTCTGTTAAAACAGAGATTTTAACCATTCAGTTAAGGATTTAACAGTCCGTTAAGCTAACTGGTGTTTTGAACAACCGGGCCCAGATTTCAATGTGTATATTTTACTTTTACAAATGTACTACTGATTTTCTTCCTTATTAAATAGGGAACAAATTACTTGTTTTTTGAAGCTCAACTAAGAACAAAGGGATTTTCCAGTATTTTTGGTATGGGGGAGGGACACTACCCCTACCATGCACAAAATTCATTTTTTGGAACACCCCACCACCCATCCAAATTTAAATAGGGTGCCGTCCAACCCCCTCATACCTAATGAAAAAGCACTACATTTGAAATCCTTTTAATAGCCAGAAGTAGGTGACATAAGACAAATTGTGAAACAGACAGTAATACATTGAACCAGAGAGCATGACGTACCGTTTTCTGTGCAGGTGACGCCAGGGTGGGGGTAGTGTCCGGTCGCATGCATGTTGTGGAGCCAGAGGACGACCGACGCACACATACCCACCATCTCTATCGCCGAGCCATCTCTGTAAACAGGAGACAAACCATGCGTAATTTCATGAAATAAGTTTACAAAATTTATAATGATTTCTGTAAATGGCGTCAAAAGTTGACAAAACTTTCTGAAAATTTTGTTAACTTTTGACTTCATTTATGAAAAATATTGTAAATTTTGTAAACGTGTTTAATGTCCGAAGGTACAAAATCACATGGTGTGTCTCATATGTGATTGATTGGATATTTACATCCATGTGTGGCTGTTACTGGTGAGATAGGACCACCTCCACCACAGAGCCAGCACTGTAACACAGCATTAATTTACAGATTAATTCATTGAATGGACGCACACAGTCCCACCATCTCTCATGCCAAACCATCCCTGTAGCATGGGTGACTGATTGAATGGAAGCTTACATCCATCCAACAAGGTCATATGTGACACTAGAGTGCAATAGCACTGTGAATATTAGACCATCAGAACAAGCAATGTAAATATAAGTAATAAAACCTTTGTATGTTGCGTTTACTGTGGTATGAAAAACTGTTTAAAGGTTACGTTTATTAGTGAATATTTACATTGTCATTGCCATGGTGCCCGCATGACATACAAACACACACTTAGCAGCTCCATGGCTGAACCAACCCTGTAACAGAACACTGACTACGGTATTTAAAAGTCAGCTATGTCCATCCAATAAGGTCCAGTTGGCAGTACCTAACTGATGTAGAGGAACTTAACATACAGAGCACAATGACAATATTCACTAATACATGGAACCTGCTAGCATGATATACATACAATACACACAATGCCACCATTTCCATGTAACGTTATGTGTAAACAGAGCTCCAGTTAAGGTGCGTAATTTGGTGGTAAATTTCTTATTTCTTCATCAAAAATGGCAAGTTGGGAGTGCTTTAGAATCGTCGCAATGAGACAATTCTAAAGGACTCCCAACTTGCCATTTTTGATGAAGAAATAACAAAATGTCACCCCAAGTTGGTTAAATTACGCACCTTAACTGTAGCTCTGTGTAAATCCTGCTAAAGATTGATTCACCATTGAGACATGCATAACGTCCCATCCTTCCCTTCATCAGGCGAGTAGAACAAAAATGAAGCTTTATTTTTTGAATATGATTAACCATATGTCCAGAATGTTTTATAAGAATACAGCCGATCAGAGGCCCGTTTCACTGAACTTGGTATTATAAAAATGTTGGAACAAAGATTTTTATTAAGTTGCTTATCACATTAATATGGTTGCCTAACGTTACCATATTGCACATACATGCACACATCATTACATGACAACACGTCCACTAAAGACGTCCAACATCGGCTGTCCGTGTAAATGCTATTCTAAACTTGAATTTTGCACTTACAAACTTCTTAGTCTTACGAAGTATAGTGAAACGGGCCCCAGGATCTAAAGATATGAATCACTGAGACATATGTTCACAGTCTGATAACGGACATTGTTTGGCTCAATACCGAATGGCTCTAACAAATGAGAAATCAGTGACACTGATGTATGTACCACTCAAAAATTGCAAGACAAATTTTAACGCAAATTGACCTTGACCTTGAGTACAAGGACCACATGTGTCGGCTATAGAATGAAAGTATGGATGACGTACCGATGATGATAAAAATAATACGATGTTTCAAGTCAATCTGACTTACGGTAACAGAGACAGCCGGCTCGTGACGAGCCGTCTCATCAGGATCTGCACTTTTTGCAAGTAATTTTCATATTTTTGAGAGCAAAAACACCCCCTTTTTATAAATGGACATGTCTGAATATCATTTTATGACGGTTAGATTGGTTGCAAAATTAACATATCAAAAATTAATTCCAGTTAATTACCTGTAAAAGAGTTACGCTCATGTTTGTGTTGTGACGTACAAGATATGTAGCGGTGACTAGGGAAATGGGGATTGTAAGATGTGTGGATCAGTCTGCACATCCGGACAGTCTGATCAGGGACTCCACACTTCGACAATCAGTCAATGAAACAGCTGTTACATCACTAACAAAGGCTATGGAACCTTATGATCAGGCAGGTGTGCCCTAGCAAATCATGATACTGCAACACAATGTCCATAAGCTCTATTTTCCAGTCACAGCCACACAAGTACAATAAATAGTTACACTGGTTATTTGGGCGTACCTGGGTGTAGCGGGCTTGCCCTTGGTGCCGGCCCGGGTGGCACTGCCCATCTTGTCCATCCAGGTGCCACAGTTGTGCTCCGTGCCCCCAAACACAAACCCCGTCTGCCAGTCGACTCCCAACTCATTGTTGAAGCCTACAAGCAAACAAGGGTATCATTATCGCTATTAAGCTAATCCATTCGCTGGTAGCCTTGATAATAAAATTGGACACAAGTCCTCAGTGACACTAATCTTGTTATCGAGACCTACAATTAAACAAATAGTTATATGTGGCTGTGACTGGAGAAATGGGGCTTATGGGTTTTGTAACCAGTGCAGCTCCCGATCAAATAGGACACTCCTGTAGCCTGATGACAATCTATATTCCTTGTAGAAGCACGACAGGTGTTTCATTGATGGAATGGCGAACAGAGCAGATCCTGATCAGACTGTGCGGATCTGGATCTACACTGGTCGGAAAACCCATAAGCCCCATTTCTCAAGTCGCATATTAATATCACTAAACTGGACACCAAGAACAAGAAACACAGTTTATAGGGTCAAGCATGATATCTGAGGCCCTGTTTGTAAGTGCAAAATTGTAATAGTCTGTAAATTTCACACTAACAACGTTTTCTTGTAAACAATTATTGGATTTACATTTATTGGGCATAGCAATAAATGTAAATCCATCAATTGAAATTTCCAGACGATCCTAAATTTGCACTTACAAACATTTTAGTAGTACAAAGTTTAGTGAAACGACCCCAGAACACAAGCCCTGTCTGCAAGTGGACTGATCTTGTTGTTGAAACCCACACGCAAACAAACCCAGTTTAATATTATACACACCTAAATCAAACACCAAGAAAATCTGTTTACTTTTGATACTGGTTTTAATATACATCAAAGACAAAAAGCAGATCATGATTGCCTAACATACAGATATGTCTTCACTCTTGGAATGACTAGATGCTCATATTGCAGTGACCTCCCATTATCGATAGGCCCCTTGTACATGACTTTTAAATATGAATGCTATGTGGTTTCGTCAAAATGGACACTTCAACCAAAATTAGCATCGTACTGGATAACTCTTTCATTATAGAACATTAAAGGAATAGTGCTAATAATTTATCCGGTAGTGTATTCCATTGGTCACATCTACTTTTTTTAAATGACATTCAAATTAAAAATCAGTGAAATGTTCAGAATAGTTTGATTTTCACTGAAATTTTGAGAGAAAAAAATGCAATATTTTCCATACACTTCAAAAGTTGGCACAAATATCAGAGCTCATGTGGAATTCAAATTCCTCACGAGCTCAGATTGTTTTGACCATTTTCAGTTCATGATCAATTCAATATCAATGAAATATGGCAATATGACAAGGCCTGAGCCAGATATCAGCCTGCACATCCTGAACAGGATCTATGATGTTCGCCATTCGTTAATAACTCAAGCATTCCAACTTCTGTCAGCAAGAGGTTTCGATTCTGATTATGTGGCTAAGATAATGTATAGAATGTTCTACAATGGTGAAAATGTTGAAATATTGGGTATGGTCCAACGATACCGAACTGGTGTTTATGTGCACATACACCAGTTCTGTACAACTCGACCATACCCAATGCACCTAACTAATGGAGACTTACCCTCGGTGCTCATCTGATCGTCGATCTTTATTCCTGCGTTCCTCTCGCGATACTTGACCCCGTCGGAGTGACGTTGTAGTGCCTCCTGGATGACGTCGTACAGTGGCTGCTCCTATAGGGTGACGGAATGATTGATTGATAGGGGGAAAGCCAGTAATTGGTTGATTTATTGATAAGAAATCACAAGTCAGTTACATATTGGCGTCTGTGCAAAATCAGTGAACACACTGAATAGGAAAAACTGGAAGTTCAGCATCGATCCCCATATACCAAATACAAAATCCTTAGATGATATTTCTTAGAGAGCCCACAAAATATCATTTACTCCATACATTTTGTGCAATTTCTGTTAATGTAAATTTTATATCATCGCATCATGATCAAATTTGTAGATTTCTAAACATCATAGGAATCCATGTCACAGGGCGAGAAAAATTGGCAACGGCCCGGGGCTCAAACCCGGGACTTCTGGTTTACCGTACCATGGCTCTAACCGACTGAGCTAACCGTCCACAAATACACACTTCCTTCCCACAGCGAGTTACGTACAGTGACATACTCGCCCGCCAAATTGGAATTCGTCCCCGAATTCTATATTTAATTTGTGTCTGAATTCCATATTTTTGCTACATTTTGGGTAGTATTTATCAGTCACGGTACCTCGTTGGGCGCCAATTGTCACAGGGCGAGAAAAATGTGCACCAGCCATTGCCCGAACCCGGGACCTCTTGTTGTTGACCATACCATGGCTCTAACCGACTGAGCTAGCCGGGCACGAATACACACTTCCCCCCACAGTGAGTTACATACCATGAAACATAGTCACAATTTCGCTCATATTCAATATGTGAAGAATATTGATTATTCATAAAGAAATGTAAGTCGAACAAGGGCATCGTTATCACTAAGCTAATCCCCTCGCTGGCAACCTTGATAATATAAAACAACAGCTGTAGGAGAACAGCATAGCTCGACTACAAGGGTTGTCGATGTACGCATAGCTTGACAAACAAGGTGGCCGCCACCTGCATAACAAGAGCTGTAGGGGAACAGCATAGCTCGACTACGAGGGTTGTCGATGTACACATAGCTTGACAAACAAGGTGGCTGCGGCCTGCATAAAAACCTTAACCAAGGTTGACTAAAAACATTAACCAAGGGAAATTAAGTAAGTAATTCAAGGTTAAATGTAGGTCAATGTCAGATATAGGTCAGGGGTTATTGATGTACATCACTAGGAGATGAAGTTTTCCAAGTATGGTTGCTGCAGGCCCAGGAGTATTCCATATACAAGCTTGACTAAAAACCTTAACTAAAGGGAAATAAGTAAGTAATCCAATGATAAAAGTAGGTCAAGGTCAAATATAGGTCAGGGATTATTGATGTACATCACTAGGAGATGAAGTTGTCCAAGTATGGTTGATGTAGGCCCAGGAGTATTCCATATACAAGCTTGACTATAAACATTAACCAAGTAATTCAAGGTTAAATGTAGGTGAAGGTACAATATAGGTCAGGGGTTATTGATGTACATCCGTATGAGAAAAAGTTATCCAAGTATGGTGTCTGTATGCACAATAGTATTCCATGTACAAGCTTGAGTAAAAACCTTAACCAAGGGGAATTAAGTAAGTAATTCAAGGTTAAATGTAGGTCAATGTCAAATATAGGTCAGGGGTTGTTGATATACATCACTAGGAGATGAAGTTGTCCAAGTATGGTTGGTGTAGGGCCAGGAGTATTCCATCTACAAGCTTGACTAAAAACCTTAACCAAAGAGAATTAAGTAAGTAATTCAAGAGGAAATGTAGGTCAAGGTCAAATATAGATCAGGGGTTATTGATGTACATCACTATGAGAAAAGATTGTCCAAGTATGGTGTCTGTATGCACAATAGTATTCCATGTACAAGCTTGAGTAAAAACCTTAACCAAGGTTGACTAAAAACCTTAACCAAGGGGAATTAAGTAAGTAATTCAAGGTTAAATGTAGGTCAAGGTCAAATATAGGTCAGGGGTTGTTGATGTACATCACTAGGAGATTAATTTGTCCAAGTATGGTTGGTGTAGGGCCAGGAGTATTCCATCTACAAGCTTGACTAAAAACCTTAACCAAGGGGAATTAACTAAGTAATTCAAGAGGAAATGTAGGTCAAGGTCAACTATAGATAAGGGGTTATTGATGTACATCACTAGGAGATGAAGTTGTCCAAGTATGGTGGGTGTAGGGCCAGTAGTATTCCAGATACAAGCTTGACTAAAAACCTTAACCAAGGCGTGACGGTGACGCCGACACCGGGGTGACAACATAAGCTCTAACTATTCTTCAAATAGTCGAGCTAAAAACCTTAACCAAGGTCGACTAAAAACCTTAACCAAGAGAAATTAAGTAAGTAATTCAAGGTTAAATGTAGGTCAATGTCAGATATAGGTCAGGGGTTATTGATGTACATCACTAGGAGATGAAGTTTTCCAAGTATGGTTGCTGTAGGCCCAGGAGTATTCCATATACAAGCTTGACTAAAAACCTTAACCAAGGGGAAATAACAAAGTAATCCAAGGGTAAAAGTAGGTCAAGGTCAAATATAGGTCAGGGATTGTTGACGTACATCACTAGGAGATGAAGTTGTCCAAGTATGGTTGCTGTAGGCCCAGGAGTATTACATATACAAGCTGGACTATAAACCTTAACCAAGTTTGAGTACAAACCTTAACCAAGGGGAAATAAGTAAGTAATTCAAGGTTAAATGTAGGTGAAGGTAAAATATAGATCAGGGGTTACTGATGTACATCCCTATGAGAAAAGGTTGTCCAAGTATGGTGTCTGTATTCCATGTACAAGCTTGACTAAAAACCTTAACCAAGGTTGACTAAAAACCTTAACCAAGGGGAATTAACTAAGTAATTCAAGGTTAAATGTAGGTCAATGTCAAATATAGGTTGTTGATGTACATCACTAGGAGATGAAGTTGTCCAAGTATGGTTGGTGTAGGGCCAGGAGTATACCATCTACAAGCTTGACTAAAAACCTTAACCAAGGGGAATTAACGAAGTAATTCAAGAGGAAATGTAGGTCAAGGTGAAATATAGATCAGGGGTTATTGATGTACATCCCTATGACAAAAGGTTGTCCAAGTATGGTGTATGTATGCACAATAGTATTCCATGTACAAGATTGACTAAAAACCTTAACCAAGGTTGACTAAAAACCTTAACCAAGGGGAATTAACTAAGTAATTCAAGATTAAATGTAGGTGAAGGTCAATATAGGTCAGGGGTTGATGTACATCATTAGGAGATTCCATATACAAGCTTGACTAAAAACTTTAACCAAGGCGTGACGTGACGGTGACGCCGGGGTGACTACATAAGCTCTAACTATTCTTCGAATAGTCGAGCTAAAAACAACAAAAAAACACTTTACATTTTTGCTTTACAAACAAGGTGAACTTAGTGACCTTTACCTTGGGCGGTCAGACGTGGGTCGTATGCAAAACAAAGCACAAATCCCTAGACATGCATTGTGGCCAAATATATCAAAATCAGTGATGCGGTTCATAAGTTATTGAAAAATGAAAGATTTTACTAACATACTAACGTACGTACACATGCACATACATGGACTAATGCTATATCCCCTCCAAGGGGATAATGAAACCTGTAATATTACCACTTTCCCACTAGAAATCCTGTATCTCAAAATGACAATAACTTTACCACTTTCCCGGGTAGCTGAGTCTCAGCTTCGTCCGTGGGGTAGAGCCGCGAGACTTTGTCCTCGAGTAGAATGCTGCCGTCGGGCACCATCCTACAGTAGTTCTGTATGGCCTGCAGCCACCACCAAACCGCGTCGCGACAGTTGTACCGCGCATTGCGACCCTCGCTCAGTAGGTTCGGGATCAGGCCGTGACGTAGGCAGCCCGCAAATGCCAAGATAATGTACCTATGTGGAGATGACTGCATATATAGAACTAGAGCAAGTGAGCATGGGCTCACAGGTACTCCTGGCCGCCACCTGGTCTGACTAACCAATAATTGAATTGAGATCCGTGTTCATGGGCAATGTACTTTTCATACTTTACTGACTAGCCCGTATCTTGGTCTAAAAGTGAAAAGTGAATGGGCTTAATGTCCCACCAACAGCTAAGGTCATATAGAGAAGGGACAACAGTTTAAAGTCTCATCCGACACACCAGTAAGATGGAAACTATACAAGTATTTTTCACGCCTAGGGTAAGGATTGAACTCACAACCTCCGGTATTGAAGTCCAATGCCACATCCACTAGGCCACGACCCATCCCTACGTCTTGATATAATTGTGTTGAAGTACAGCCTGAGCTAAGGCTCTACCAGTTAGAACATAGTACACTATATCTACAGAATGCTATATCATTAAATAAATTAACTGAATGTAGTATTACATCTGGTCAAAAGGAAGTTCCTATACAGACAGGAAAACGCTTGTATAGGATAATTTTTTTATAATTCATCTGCAATATCCTGATCTGATGCACTGCTCTTTCCACTCCACACTTGTACCAATGTATGCCTCCCAATACAGATGGATTCACTTTTGAGATATGTGGCTGTGACTGGAGAAATGGGGCTACACTGGTGACAAATCCCATAAACCCCATTTCTCCAGTCACAGCCACATATGGATACATTCTCATGCCCATTAGAATGGTATGAAGCAACAAAGAATCACCTGGCTTCATCATAGCGGCCGGTCAACAAGAGAAGGCCCCTCAAGGCAATGAATGTGTCTCGGCCCCAGTTGCGTGTATAGGAGCTGGCAAAGTGCGGGAAACCTGGAAGCCAAACAGTTTAAACTTTATTCCTTTAGAACGATAACAAATAAAGCATGACAGCACTTATATATCATACGATCCTCTAACTTCGATAGCCGCACAGATTCGAGGCCATTTTTATTTTCTCGTTCTATCGCGAGATTTACGGGTTACATCACTTCCATTATACTTGTGTGTTGAACCGAAGCCAGATGAAAGGTCACAACTGCCAAGTTAGAAAAATGTGATTTAAACAGGACTAATACATTACCAAACAAAACAACACACCTAAATGTTGTGTTTTCCACTAACCCCATTAACCACCTCCATTAAAATCCGGATTTCGATAGGAAAACTTACACATAAATGAGTTTGCTTGAACCCGTATTTGTTTATCAATGGAGGTCACGTAATATTTGTAGGTAGAAAGGCACTAATAATGTAGGAATATGGATTTTCATTCAGTCACCACCTTATCCTATTTTTTGTTAAATTGTCACTTTTAAGTTCGTCCACATCAGTCCAATACCTCCATTTATCAGCAGATATATGCAATCTGGTCTCTGTTTTTGTTATTCCCATTGTGGACGAGTACCACATGCAGAAGGGATTGAAATGTCTTACTCCAAAAATAGACATTACCACTTTAACAAGAGGCCCAAATGGGCCTGTATCGCTCACCTAAAAGCCTCCATAGTGGTCATCTTGATTTCACAAAGACTCTTCACTTACAACTTCAAATGTTCCACAGAATTTGTTGGTACCTTCTGATCTAACATATATTGCGAATGTGCATGTGATTTACTGCTATACCTTCGATTTGATATATAAAATGACCATATTCGGTCAAAAATAAAATTTGACCCCTATTTGACCCCTCGGGCCATGACCATTTTTGACCCAGAGGCCACCATATGAACAAATCTGAATCAGCGTTAACTATCCATCATTCATACAAAGTCTCGTCGAAATCAGCCTGGCGGTTTGTGAGAAGATTTTTTTGACAATTTGACCTACTTTTCAACGGCGGACATCTTGGATTTGGTGATGACCTCCATTTTAACAAAAATGGACAGCTTCACCCACAGACCATTACAGTTAAGTTTGGCCCAATATCGGCCAGCAGTTCACAAGAAGAATACGTTTGAAATCTTTAGTAAAAGAACAACTTTTTTTTACCTTACCTTTCGGTGGCCATCTTGGATGACAAAATCATCTGATTTAGACAAAAAATGCTCCAGAGTGATAGACTAGTCGATACCTTCGATTTGATATATTATATAACCATATTCGGGCAAAAATATAAATTGACCCCTAGTTGACCCCTCGGGCCACGCCCATTTTTGACCCAGGGACCACCATATGAACAAATCTGAAACAGCATTAACTATCAATCATTCACACCAAGTTTCGTCGAAATCGGCCTGGAGGTTTGTGAGAAGAAGATGTTTTGACAATTTGACCTACTTTTCAACGGCGGACATCTTGGATTTGGTGATGACCTCCATTTTAACAAAAATGGACAGGCTTCACCCACAGACCATTACAGTTAAGTTTGGCCAATATCGGCCAAGCAGTTCACAAGAAGAATACGTTTGAAATCTTTAGTCAAAGAACAACTTTTTTACCTTTCGGTGGCCATCTTGGATGACAAAATCATCTGATTTAGACAAAAAATGGTCCAGAGTGATCAACTAGTCGATACCTTCGATTTGATATATTATATGACCATATTCGGGCAAAAATATAATTTGACCCCTAGTTGACCCCTCGGGCCACGACCATTTTTGACCCAGGGGCCACCATATGAACAAATCTGAAACAGCGCTAACTATCAATCATTCATACCCAGTATCGTCGAAATCGGCCTGGCGGTTCGTGAGAAGAAGATTTTTTAAGAATTTGACCTGCTTCTCAACGGCGGCCATCTTGGATTTGGTGATGACCTCCATTTTAACAAAAATGAACAGGCTTCAACCACAGACCATTACAGTTAAGTTTGTCCAATATCGGCCAAGCAGTTTACAAGAAGAAGACGTTTGAAATCTTTAGTAAAAGAATGACCATTTGAACTATCGGTGGCCATCTTGGATGACGTAATCATATGATTTAGACAAAAAATGTTCCAGAGTGATTGTCTCGTCGATACCTTCGATTTGATATATTACATGACTATATTCGGTTAAAAATAAAATTTGACCCCTATTTGACCCCTCGGGCGACCCCATTTTTGACCCACGGGCCACCATATGAACAAATCTGAAACAGCGCTAACTATCGATCATTCATACCAAGTATCGTCGAAATCGGCCTGGCGGTTCGTGAGAAGAAGATTTTTTAAGAATTTGACCTACTTTTCCATGGCGGCCATCTTGGATTGTCGATGACCTCCATTTTAACAAATCTGAAATGGCATCACCCATATATCATCCATGTGAAGTTTGACCAATATCGGCTCAGCAGTTCGGGAGAAGAAGATGATTGAAAATGTTCACGGACGGACGGACGACGGACGACGGACGACGGACACTTTGCCATAACAATATCTCACATGAGCTTTGCTCAGGTGAGCTAAAAAAGTATTAAAACCAACAAGTTGAAACTTCATATTGATTAAAGTTGGAAATCGTTTGTCTAGTCATTTAAGTTGGAAAACAATATGTATCGTGACCCCTGAACGCAATGGTACATAATGCAGACACAATTTGTGGTGTTTTCCAACCGGGCACCTGCACCGGAAGAGTATATGACGTCATAGGGTCAGAGGTCGCGACCTTTCACGGTACGCTGGAGGCAGCCATTTGTAGACGAGCGTGTTTTCAAAGTAAACAATTGCATTTCTCCTTGCATTTCTCCGTGCTTTTGAAGCCAGTAAACGCAATATACATACAGATAATTGGATTATATTTGCATGTAACTAATAAAAAAGGTTTATACTCTATTATTTATTACGCATGTTGTTTAATATCGTTAGAGTCTCGAATTATGAGCAGTTCAGGATAGATGCTTTTGTTGTCACAGCTTGAGGCGTAAGGGTGATGCTTAATGTGGGAGGAAACCCACTTTTCCGGTCTGGCGATCACAATACCACTTACAAGCTGGCCCAGTTCAACAGTCAGAGAGGAGTTTTATTCAAGTATCTTAGCATGTCCACAACATTGTACTCTAAATCAAGCAGTTTTATTGACTGAGACTGAGTACAACTCGGCCTCAACCAATTAAACTTCCTGATATTGAGCATGATATTTAAATACATGTCTGGGAATTTGATCCATGTAATTTACTAAATATCGCGCTCGCCGAGGCTTTGATAGTACAGGTCATTCTCATCATCTTGAAGTCGAATGGACTGATGAAAATATATCGACATATCCGAACTTCGAGATAACAATTCACCAAATTTCTCGAAAAAAAATCTGAACAAAATCGCTTCAGAAATGCCTCTTTACATTATTTCCGGGTTTTCATAAATCGCGTCTTGAGTTTATTCTAAGCTGTTTTGTAATTAACAGACGATTTACTTATTGCTACACCGTTTAATTCATTTTTCTGTTAAAAGAGATTTGATATCACATTAAGTTTAATTGATTAATTATGGTTTTAAGTGCACTGTTTTAATTGGTCATGCAACTTCAAACGCATTTTAGCTGCGGCGGTGTCTTTGGTTTCTATAGACGTGTGAAAACTTACCGGAGATAATCACACTGATTTAGATTGGCGTTAATTTTTGCATCGACATATCAGAATACAAATGTGAAGGAAACATACTATCGGGACACGATTTCCACTTCCACTAAACAGATATATCGACATATCCAATATCGAGTTATCAGGAGTAAAATATATGATATATGTAGGGAATTCTGCCGGGACCTGGGACGTATATCGAGATAAGCAGGTATGCCGAGATAAACGATATCGAGATAACGAGAGTCAGCTGTATACCAAAAAAAATTTAAACAAAAACTTTAACCCGGACCCACGCACGTATGTAAGCCAATGTGCCAACTATATCAAGTTATCCGCAAGCAGGCGTGACAAAAATGCAACAAAACAGAGGTGGTAGTGTTTGCAATATATTCAATTGACAGAGAAATTAAGAAGTAGAAAACATGTCTATGAATGTCTATGATGGAGGATGTACCTCTCAAAAACCTTTAACACAAATGTCTATATCATTTGACCTTGTCGTTTAGCACAGGGAACGCATGGGTGGGCTATAGAATTAAACCATGGATGATGATAAATAAGTATATGAAGATTCAAGCCAATATGACTTATGGTAACAGTATTAGTAATAAGCCGAAAACTTTAGCGTGAATCTCTGACAGACATGGCAACTATATGCACCCCAAAATATTTTCCATGTATATAAAAAGACACACACAATCACTTACCTGCGGCCAGTGAGAGACATGCCTGCTCCCCGCCACTCAGCCCGTCCACGGTGGGAGGCAGGGGCACTGCGAGGTCAGGCGACAGCGGGGGCAGGCGGGCGTCCTTCACGTAGCCACAGAACATCACAGATCCCATCGCCAGGGCCTGGATAAATGTGGAGCCGTCCGACACAAACCTACAGGCACAACGGTGACATCAACTGGGGCCTGTTTCACAAAACATCAACATTTTTAAAAATCCCGGATTTTTTGCAGGCAACTTATTTACAGGTACAATTGAGTTCAGAAATACAATATAAATCTATAAAACTATTTTTCCTAAATCTGTTTCTATGCATATCTGAGACCCAGTGCCTTTAAGCAAGGAAAGAAAATAAATGCCAGCTGATATCGGTCGACAGTGTGATGTTCAATGTCTATACTCAGACCTCCAGACAAGGTGCCTATTGGCGTATTTTACACACTTCTTTTAGCAGAATACGCATTGATTATCAAAAGTGGGAGTACAAAATACTCACAGCAATGTGAAAATATGCATTGATTTTCAAATTGAGTAGTGAAAATACTTTAATAAAGTTGAAAATTTACTTTAGTTCAGCTGCAAAAAGCAAACGCTGTTTGCTTTTTGCAGCTCAAATAAGTGAATTTTTAAATTTGTTTCATTTTTTTATCATTTGTTCCCTGTTTAATAAGGAAGAAAATCAATAATACATTTGTGAAAGTAAAATACGCATTGAATCTGGGGGTATAATACTCTATAATTCCAGCACAAAAATATTTACACAATTCCATAACATTTGATTGGTCCGTAGCAAGTCTCTGTCCAGAATTTATATCCCAGTAAACTCCATGCCGAACTACTTTCCGTAACCGTGAGGCGCATTTAAAATAATTCTTAAGAAAACGGAAAATAAGCACATTTTCTTGATGAATTTATTTCAAATGCTGGAATTATAAGGAATGAATGGCCTTTTTGTGGAATTTATCGGGGATATAAACTTGGAAAAGTCGCGGGAATACTGGACGAGGCCTTCCGGCCTTCGTCCAGTATTCCCGCGACTTTTCCAAGTTTATACCTCGATAAATTCCACAAAAAGGCCATTCATTCCTATATTAGATACAAAACTTATCTGGAGCTGTGTATACTCACTCTGACATGATGGAGAATGTGTGTTGCCTCATGACAACGTAGGCTCCCGTGACAATGGCGTCGAAGTAACATGGAATGAGGTAGCGTGGAACATCGGCTAGGTGCGCGAACACAGTTTCAAACCACTTCCCCAACTGAAACGTAAACAAGGCAAAATGTATCAGTTGCAACTTGGAATATCGACAGTCTCAGCCAGCAAATTGAAAGCAATGTTACAAGAATGAACCAAACAAACACTATGCTGACTGATGTGACTTTACAATATTGGGATAATCTACTTTTAGACTCCGACATCATGACACAAGTTGCTTTTTTAAACACCAACAAGAAAATGTGGCCTGTCGGCTCACGAATGCCTCCGGTGGCAATTGGGAAAAACTCTGGCAAAGTAAATTAACCAAAAGTGATAAGTATTCATAAGCACAGTTGTGAAGGTCAAATGGTGAAGAAGGTCATATTTAGGGCAGAATGATTGTGTGACATTTGTGAACAAGTATGATGTATTGAAATATTAAAGAAATCCTTCAAGGGCTATAGAAGACATGACAGAATTGAGAAATTCCGACTAAGTTCTTTGTGTGAAAAAGTTAAAAATTGTGAAGGTCAAAAGGTGAAGGTCATATTATGGGCAGTATGAATGAGTGGCATATGTCCACAGGTTTGATGTATTGGAATATTAAAGTAATCCATCAAGGGATATAGAAGTTATGACAGAATTGACAAACTTGGGAAAACTGATTAATGTGTAAAAAAGTTCAAAGTTGTCAAGTTCAAAAGATCATGGTCATATTAAGGGCAGCATGGATGTGTGACATTTGTCTACACACATGTATACCGTCTTAAACTATTTAAATTATCTTCCAAGGGATATAGAAGTTATGACATACTTGAGAAACTCTGGCGAACTTCTTACTTACTGTGCCGGACACACGGATGGACGGACTAACGGACACAAAACCAAACACTATATGCCTCTGGCTCTACCGAGACCGGGGGCATAAAAATACTTTGGTCTTAGTTAAAATAGTGAAGCAGCGTCTACAAAATTTAGACTGCCTGGCTGTGAAGATCAGTACATTCCCATTGAAAATGGTCAAAGTAATGAGAATAATTCAAACTTTATAATTATATGTAATATGAAATAAATATTCCTTATCTGGAAATTGCATGTGTATAAAAATGTATTAATTACATATTCTATAAAAAAATTGCATCATTCAAAGGTGCGACTTGGTTTTACCGTAAACCACTATTGCGATACTGTGTGTATCACGGTGACATCTCAAAATAGAAACTTGCAATTGCAATTGGAGGAGACTGTCAAATAGTAAATCCTGAGAAACCATCTAATATTGCTGCCAGTTTCACTTGCCGACAGGTTCTCGTCAAGTTTGAATGGCGTGCCAAGCATAGGAGATAATTGTCGTGTTTTTTTCTTCAACAGATTTAATCAACTAACTGTATAGGGGGGAGGGGGTGGGGGGGGGGGGGGGGGGGGGGGGCACATTTTTGAGAGAAAAAAAACTACCCATGTAATAAACTTTCTAATGAATTGTTAAGAACTTTTCATTTCTGTAGCAAATTTCACCAAAATTGCTAAGCGTACTTACCTAGACAAGTATACTTTGAGGGAGTAATCATTTATTTTTCCCGAAATGCATTATTTCATATAGAACTAACGACTGCATGTATTTGATGATTAAAAATATGCAGAATTATTATACTGAATTTATTACATTATCACAGCCAAAATGGCTGTGATAATGTAATAAATTCAGTATAATAAAAATTAATAAATGTATCCTTAAATGCAAAATTTCTCCCTCAAAGTTTACTTAATAGCAAGATAAGTACAGTTTGCAATTTTGGTGAAATAGGCTACAGGTGCCTTCTACTATGCCATACAATCACAATCTGTAACCACCCTTCATAGAAGATAATTGTATTGAATTTGGTAATTTGAGGAGGTACTTTTGGCAGGTAAACTGCAACACATTTTGCCTGAGGTTGTCATGGGACAGACCATGTTATATATCTAAGGGCGAAAATGTTAACACGATTACACAGTATCGAGTACGTACATGTTTGGTGCCGGGGTGGACCTTGAGGCGGTTGACCATGTAGCTGGGCAGCCAGTTGCCGTCACGTAGGTTCTTACACAGGGGGTGGCCCAGCTCGTTGTGGGCCCGCAGTGACCCCAGCACCGTCATCACACCTACACACAAGACATGTATAATTGTAAAATGAAGACGAAAATTATTTTGTTTCGAATCATTGTTTTTGATAAAAGGTTTTCCGTATCTTAACTAGGTGTCAATTTATATTATATACCGCTTCAAAATATTGATACGGAAATAGCTAACGCAGATTTTAGAATGTTGTCTGCTTACCCCACCCAGCAAAAGCAAACGTTAGTGCCAATATACACCCGCCGTTTTCTTGTAACATGATATCATTAATAGACGACAGCATTTATCGCATTCATGTATCAAGAAATAATAAAGAGTTGTCTAAACCAACCCCTAAGGACACAGTAGACCATGTCTCCATATCTGTGTATATTGTACATAAAAGACCTAGGTTAAACTTAACCATGATTAAAAGATACATACCCCTAAGGCCACAGTAGACCATGTCCCCATAATCCGGTATATTGTACGTAGAAAAGCCATGTCCGTCGGCGCATTCCTCCGCGGCACAGCGGAACAGCACGACGTTCAGGTCGGAGAGGGTCAGGTGCGACACTATGGAGCGGAAGTTGGAGGTGTCCCAGGTCTCATCGAACATCGTGCGACCACTGTAGGACCTCATCAGGTAGCCAAACTGGCCGAGATCTCGTCGGATCTCCAGTATCGCTCGGTGAGCCTTGTCTGGGAGAACGCTCCTGAAAATAAAGTGTTGGGTTTGCTCAATGGATATGCAGGAATCATTTTCGTGGCACGAAAGTGAGCATTCTCACATATTTTTCATAAAAAAAGTGAAATGAAATATGATTAATAAATCAATTTTCTCACTACATTTTGTCACAAAGATTCAAGTCAATTTTTCACTTACTGCAATTGTCGGTATAAATAATCCCTGAATATTGGATTATCAGATTGCCCACTCACTTTTGGTCTCAATAATATAGAAATATAGGGACTTCTTCAAACTAGACATGTTAAATACAGCTATTTAACAAACGCGGCATACTGGACTCTAACTGGAGAAATTCCTACAACATTTTCGACGTAAATGTACACGTAGGATGTATGTCAGGATGTATAGAAACTGAAAAGCATTGCAATATGGCCCCTTTGTTACCACATAGGGGGCATAGGTTTTGTTTTTTTAAAGTAAATATATGGTGAAATTATAGGGAGTATGGCCAAAATACAGCTATTTAACAAAGAAAGAGTGGATCTTTCTAAAACATTATTAATTTCTGGCATGCAAAACTCATTTAATACAGAACCCTCAGCTTCCTTCAAAAAAGGAACGAACCCACAACAAGCAGCAATTACACAGAAGAAATTGGTATTTCACATTTGTAACTATCGAGTGATTCAGTTTGGCAACCTTGAATTATTGATTGACTGAATGGAGTTTTACGTCCGATCAACATTCATAAGCAGATGGGAATACACATGTATGGAAAAAACATTAATATTCAGCTTGGCTGAAAATATCGGCTTGGTTTTCTCAATGAAGTTGGGACCAGCAAAGAAAATACATCTTGACCAACGCTCCGATAAAACCAGGCTTGCTGAACCGTATCAACACCAATGTATTCTGTTCCCATGCTCAAAATCTGGAAGTCAAGGCTGAGCTGTGCTCATTTTTGGCCAATCAAACTGCATGACTCGACATGATATGAAGTTCAAATTTGGAGAATTTGCCTCAAAAGTTCATAAGCACTGACTCAGGTGGTGATTATATCGATGGTCTAGTAACAGAAGGTCGTAACTGCTACATGTATGCTAAAGCATAGCAGTTACGACCTTATGTTACTAGACTATCGATATATAAAACTTTCTGAGCACATACTCTTATTCATTTTCACGCTCAAAATCATCATTTTCAAGCTCAAAATCATCATTTTCACTTTCAAAATCAGGAAGATGGTCGAAGCGGAGTCTTGCTCAAATTATTTATGACTACAAGTCTATTCTGAATCTAATGTGTTAACCCTTAGACCGCTACTCACAACAATTGTCGTCTGCTGTTGCTTATATATCTTGCCTTATTTCTCAATAAAAACATGGTTTGACAGCACTACCAATGGAAATGATTCTGAAGTGCTGTCAAAGCATGTTGTAAATTATTCTAAAGTGCTGTCAAAGTATGTTTTTGATGATAAAAATGGAAAATAGAAAATAAACAGCAGACGACAAAAAAATTAAAGGTTAATACCTGAATGCGATAATACTGCCTGGTGTGAATTTCTTGAATGAGACAAGTGTGGCCTGCCCATCATCGGACATCGCCATGGTAACGAACGTACTCTCTGCCGGTGTTAGATGCTCCTTGACGTCAGCGTAGTAGTTCGGCATACCATTGATATACTCTTCGTCTTTTGTATACTTGAAGTCGTCAGTCTCACACGTCTGGACTTCGAACAGGACCTCAACAATTTTACCTGAAAATAACATCAGGGTATCTAACCTGATACTGTACTAGAAACACAACTATCATGTTTCTAGTTCAGGAATGCGTAGAGGTAATTACTAGAGGTAGTACACTTTAGTACTATTGCGGTTCGAACAATATGTGGCAATAATTCCAGCACAAAAATATTTACACAATTCCCTAACATTTGATTGGCCCGTAGCAAGTCTCTGTCCAAAATTTATATCCCAGTAAACTCACACGCCGAACTACTTTCCGTAACCGTGAGGCGCAGTTAAAATAATTCTTAAGAAAACGAAGAAAAAAAAAACGCATTTTCTTGATGAATTTATTTCAAATGCTGGAATTATAAGGAATGAATGGCCTTTTTGTGGAATTTATTGGAGATATAAACTTGGAAAAGTCGCGGGAATACTGGACGAGGCCTTCGGCCTTCGTCCAGTATTCCTGCGACTTTTCCAAGTTTATACCCCGATAAATTCCACAAAAAGGCCATTCATTCCTATAATGACAACCGCTGTCTTGATCTACCATGTGCAAGCCGATACAAAGCTATTGGATTCACAAAATTAGAAAAGGATTTAATCGTCAGGCTACTTGCTCATTGAATAGGCTGAACGAACATGGGCAGCTCACCAACATGGTTTCAAGTCGCACCCGAATGAATAGTGGGATAGAAATATAATAATGAAGCATTTTGTTCATGCTCAAACCGGGAAAAGAACTCACAGCATCCAATATTGGGCCCAGTGCTATCTATCAACCCATCTCCTGATTAAAGGAACCTTAATGTAGTTTCACCAATTGTGCACAGCTGCAACATGGGACTAGGACCACATCGTTTGTACTTATTACCGAAAGGCTGTTTCAGAAACTGACCCGCAAACAGCGTAGGCACATGTTGAGAGTGGGGATTGAACAACTTTGGGTATTGTAATCCTGGGGTCCATTTCACTAAACTTTGTACGACTAAAATATTTGTAAGTGCAAAATTATTATATTATGTAAATTTCACATTAACAATCTTTTATTGTAAACAATTATTGGATTTACATTTATTGAGTATAGGCTGCATATGCAGCCTATGTTTGATAAAGGTAAATCCATCAACTGAAATTTCCGGACAATCCTAAATTTGCACTTACCGTACAAACATTTTAGTCACACAAAGTTTAGTGAAACGGCCCACAGTTCTCTACCACTAGCCTATCCTATAAGTGCAGAAAGTCTGATAAATAGGTTACCGAACTTAGACAATTGAGACAAGAGGAGCCATGTGTTTTTGTACCTATGTAGGTGTGTGATTTTTCATGAAAATATATTTACAGAAACTTGCGACATTTTCTGTACAAGACATCAAAAGACTTTCGATGTCATTTACAGAAAAAATCTCGACTAGAAAATTACATGGCTTGTCCCAATTAGGAGTAACTTCCCTCAGAGCAACATCTTAGGCATCATAGACGTTCTAAGCAAGGTGATGTCAAACAGACAAAATCCGCCAATTCTATACTTCAGAAATTGTTTATAAGGAAAGCTACTCGAGACTTTCTAAGTTCAGTAGACTATATATAAGGCTGATCAACACAGGGCACCAACAAACCTTGTATAGTGATGGTTCTGATGTTGCTCGTTAGCAGTGGATCGGCGGGGGTGGAGAAGGCGGTGTAGGCGACTAGAACCACAGACTCGTGGGTGAGGGGGTTGTGCCTCGTCACAGACACGCAGTCCCCGTCTATCTGGTCCACATACACCTGCCACAGATTGTTATTGATTAATAAAAATTAAATACTGAGCAAGAGAGCAGAGGATACACCCGGATACCCCCATCCGCCATGGTGGTCATTGAATCCACAAGACAATGGAGCCATGTTTCACTGAACTTTGTAAGACTAAGACGTTTGAATGTGCAAAATAAATATTTACAGCGAAGTTGGCATAAGCAGTATATTTTAGGAAATCTGTCGGATGTTTCCAGATTTACTGACCTCAACATGTATGTGAAAATGGCCAGAGCTCCAGATAAGGTGCATATTGGTGTATTTCACACAATTAATTTAGCTGAATACACATTGATTATCAAAAGTGGGAGTACAAAATACTGTAAACCAACTAAATTTTGCGGCTACTAAATTTCGCGATTTTTTAATTGGCCATATTCGCGACGATTATCGTTCGCGGTATGACGACGTGCGCTATTAACTTTCGCAACCAATTTTGGAAATAATATGTTTTCATGGCCATTTTTGACCAGGAAACAGAACTGCTGGATCAATTTCGTCCTTTGATAAACTTGTCTGCAAACCAACTCCAAATAGTGGACGAGTTTATCAGCGAACGAAACGGTATACACTGTACATTGGTCTAAGCTCGCTGTGCCAATCATAATCCCCCATTTAACTTTTAAGTAAATCAACAACAGTTGCGTATGAGATATGTTCACCCTGGGTATATAAACGGCCTAGTACTGATTTGCATGGTCCACTGATGTATTAATCAATATTTTATTATTAAGTGAATTTCGAACATTGTAAACCATGACGATAATCAGTAAATTGGTCTTCTAGACTTCCCAATGATGCAATAAGCCGTGATTTGTCAGGATAGCGGTCCCATTCAGAAAACACAAGCCGTGGTGTATGAGCGAATGACGTCAGCAATCGTGTGTGTTAATCTTTGAATTATCGGTATGACTAAAGTTCCCACGGCGTGTACTTTACACTTGCTTCAAATTGACACCGTTGCATCTCTTTGAACTTGACAACAGAACAAGCTGACTTGATAATTTGGATGTGGGGGTGTGTGTAATGAAGCATCATCCCTAGACAAACATTGATGCAAAATATTATCAAAGTCTGGCAAGGGGTTAAAGAGATACATGTATTGTGAAAAAACAATAACTTTAACGCATTTCTGTTGCAAAACCGATGAATATTAAAAGTAAATAAATGACCTTGACCTTGAGAATTTGGATGTGGGGCTGTGCGTAATGAAGCATCATCCCTAGACAAACATTGATGTGAAATATTATCAAAGTCTGGCAAGGGGTTAAAGAGATATTGTGAAAAAACAATAACTTTAACGCATTTCTGTTACAAAACCGATGAATATTAAAAGTAAATAAATGATCTTGACCTTCAGATGTGGGGGTGTGCGTAATGAAGCACCATCCCTAGACAAACATTGACGTGAAATATTATCAAAGTCTGGCAAGGGGTTAAAGAGATATTGTGAAAAAACAATAACTTTAACGCATTTCTGTTACAAAACCGATGAACATTAAAAGTAAATAAATGACCTTGACCTTCAGAATTTGGATGTGGGGGTGTGCGTAATGAAGCATCATCCCTAGACAAACATTGATGTGAAATATTATCAAAGTCTGGCAAGGGGTTAAAGAGATATTGTGAAAAAACAATAACTTTAACGCATTTGCCTTACAAAAAAACGGACGACGCCGACGGAAAAAGCGCCGACTATAGTCGTGCCTCTGCTAAAGCAGGCGCGACAAAAATGCTTGTGTATTCTGTACACAACGAAAAAAATTATTTGATTTAAATTAGTGAAATACGCAGATGCTTTCCAATGTGCTAAGCGACCAGTCCTGTTGTTCCCATGTGCTACGCGACGATGAGTTAATTCCCTTCAATAATCACTAAGGAAACAAGCGAATCAGAACGAGGTTTCAGGTCAATAATCATAAACAATGCACCATTCACACTTTGACAGTGACAGGGGATTTGTTTCCTTTGTTTGTCACACGCTTGAGGCTAATGTCACCTGGAGAAAGTGACATCCTGTCGATTAATGGTCGTTTAATACAACGATCACGCTATCTAGTATATTTGGCCGCTATACGTTAATACACGGTCATTATATAGGCCAAATGGTCGGGGGGAATTGAAAGTGGTCGCATAAGACAAAAGTCGCTTAATGCACGTGGTCACTTGTGCCAGTTTGACTGTATATTCAGCCCTGAAATTAGAATAACTGGATCTGGTGCCAGGTCCATACCACAGGCATTCGGCGTGTTTCGGCTTTCATCGGTATAACTCTATATATATGAACAAGGCTTCTAACTTTGGTTGGACACGACCTCGTATAATAACACATTCTGCCTTTTTATTAACGCTAATGTGAATATTTTGGCGGAAAGTGCACATGTTCATTTGAGAATTATTGTTATCTTGCTAAAATAACATAGTTAGAACATATTTATGCAAATAATATCGAATAACAGATCGTTTTCCTAGGTCGGACACAACCTCGTATCAAATAATGTGTTTAAGGCTCTAACTTCAATATTGTAGTGGCCAGTTCATATGATCATTTAACAATTATCGATAACCTGCAGAATTACATAGAATGCACAGGAAATTACAATTTTAAACATGTTATTTTGTTATGATACAAGGTCGTGTCCGACCAAAGTTAAAAGCCTTGTTCATCTTTATAGTTATACCGATGAAAGCCGAAACACGTTTAATGCCTGTGGTCCATACCACACCAAAGTCCCCTAAAAGTAATAGAATTAGGAATAATTGTATTACTCATATAAGGGATTCAACCCTCACATACAAGAATGCCAAAAACGTACCTGAGGGCCAAACCAGATCTCCGGTCGGGATTCCGGCAAAGATGAATCCTGATCGTTAAATTACCCATCGCATGCTCCCACCTGCCACCCACTTAAATCATTAAGATGTAACCATAGAAACACCTGTGTGAATCCAGTGCAACCCAGGTAGTAGTGGAGCTCATTGACGAGGGTTTTCCCCCTGGTGACGCCGTACGATTGGTTGACATGGGCGTGGCCGGGGTTGGGGCAGTCGAGCCACGACGGGTATCTCCGCTTCTCTGTCACCACGTGGATCTATCAACGACATGGAAGTCACAAAATTAACCAGGTCCCAGTTGCTCAAAACCTGTTAGCTTAACAGACTGTTAAATCCTCAACATTGTTAAGGATTTAACAGTCTGTTAAGCTAACAGAAGCTTTGAGCAACTGGGTCCTGGTTCACCCCTATGTAATATCATTGGCTCTTTCATGTAAGATTATTGCCAGGGTTGGGGAAGTCCAGCCACAACACAGATCTGTCAATGATCGGGAATAGACTAAAAATTGACCAGAGCCCAGTTGCTCAAAGCTTCTGTTAGCTTAACAGACTGTTAAATCCTTAGCATTATTGGGGTTTAACACTCTGTTAAGCTAACAGAGGTTTTGAGCAACTGGGCCCGGATTGTGAAATTGATAGCTCCATGCTAATTTTTTTACTATTCCATTAATCAGATAAGTGGTATTCTTAAAACATTTGAAAAGTAGCGGTCTTATATGGATCTACAATGTTGCAAACGTTTGCTTTATGATCTGTAGGGTTCAAACAGTTAACCAGTAGCCGATTTCACCAAAATTGCTAAGCGTGCTATTAAGTAAACTTTGAGGGAGTAATCATTTATTTTTCCTGAAATGCATTATTTCTTATAGAACTAACGACTGCATAAATTTGATGATTAACAGTATGCAGAATTATTATACTGAATTTATGGCTGTAAAATGGCTGTGATAATGTAATAAATTCAGCATAAAAAAAAATAAAAATTATTCTTAAATTGAAAATTCTCCCACAAAGTGTACTTAGCAAGATATAAAGTATACTTTGCAATTTTGGTGAAATAGGCTACTGATTCACTCCTAAGAAATGACATTTGATTGGTTTTGTATTACGTTTGTCCAACAACAAGGTGATGAGTCATTTACAGACGAGACATCCGTTTCAGGTCTCGTTCAAAAACCTGAGGTTATGTTCAGTCAAGAATTTATCTGTGTTATCTGTGTAGGCAGTACTCCATGTTTGGCACAGAAATTGCAGTACATTTTCCAGCACTGCAAAACCACAAAATCTCCCTGGAGCTGTACAGGGGCCCGTTTCACTAAACTTTGTACGACTAAGAAGTTTGTTGTGTGTCCGGTTTAGAGAGGCTCTGCTATACAGGTCACCAGTGTGTCCAGTTTAGAGAGGTTCTGCTGTACAGGTCACCAGTGTGTCCAGTTTAGAGAGGTTCTGCTGTACAGGTCACCAGTGTGTCCAGTTTAGAGAGGTTCTGCTGTACAGGTCACCAGTGTGTCCAGTTTAGAGAGGTTCTGCTGTACAGGTCACCAGTGTGTCTGGTTTAGAGAAGGTTAATGCTGTACAGGTCACCAGTGTGTCCGGTTTGTTAGAGAGTTCTGTTGTAGGTCACCAGTGTGTCTGGTTTTTACAGGAGGTCTGCTTGTACAGGTCTCCCCAGTGTGTCTGGTGGTTTTTTAGGAGGTTTTCTGCTGTACTGTCACCAATGTGTCTGAGGTTTAGAAGTGGTTTGCTGGTTTCCAGTCTACAGTGTGTCTGGTTTAGCGAGGTTCTGCTGTACAGGTCACCAGTGTGTACGGTGTTTAGTAGAGGTTCTGCTGTACTGGTCACCAGTGTGTCGGGGTAGAGAGGTTCTGCTGTAGGTCACCAGTGTGTCCAGTTAGAGAGGTTCTGCTGTACAGTCACCAGTGTGTCCGGTTTTTAGAGAGGTTGCTTACAGTTCACCAGTGTGTCCAAGTTTTGAGAGGTTTCTGCTGTTAGGTCACCAGTGTGTCTGGTTTAGAGAGATTCTGCTGTACAGATCACCAGTGTGTCTGGTTTAGAGAGGTTCTGCTGTACAGATCACCAGTGTGTCCAGTTTAGAGAGGTTCTGCTGTACAAGTTCACCAGTGTGTCGGTTTTAGGAGAGGTTCTGCTGTAGATCTCCGGTTGTTTTGTCTGGTTTAGAGAGGTTCTGCTGTACAGGTCACCAGTGTGTCCGGTTTTAGAGAGGGTTCTGCTATACGGTTCACCAGTGTGTCCGGTTTAGAGAGGTTTCTGCTGTTACAGGTCAGCCAGTGTGTCCAGGTTTTCACAGTTTGGCCTTTGTTTACAAGTCACCGTGTGTCCGGGTTTTTAGTTAAGATTCTGCTGTAGGTTCACCAGTGTGTCGGTTTTAGGATGGTTCTGCTGTACAGTCTCCACTGTTTGTGTCAGTTTAGAGAGGTTATTTTTGCTGTCCAGTTCACCAGTGTGTCGGTTTAGAGTGGTTCTAGCTGTACAGGTCACCTGTGTGTTTCTTGGTTTAGAGAGGTTCTGCGTCAGTCACAGTGTGGCCGGTTTTTTAGAGAGGTTCTCTATTACAGGTCTCCAGTGTGTCCGGTTTGTAGAGAAGGTTCTGCTGTAGGTCACCCAGTGTGGTTGGTTTAGAGAGGTTCTGCTATTACAGGTCCACCAGTGTGTCCAGTTTAGAGAGGTTCTGCTGTAAGTTCACCAGTTTGTGTCCGGTTTAGAGAGGTTCTGCTGTTAACAGGTCACCAGTGTGTCCGGTTTAGAGAGGTTCTGGCTGTACAGGAATGTGTCAGTTTGTGTTCTGGTTTAGAGAGATGTGTCAGATCTCCAGTGTGTGTTGTTTAGAGAGGTTGCTGTAGTTCACCTGTTGTTGGTTTACGGTTTTTGAGGAGTCTGGTTTTGGTATTCAGGTCCCAGTGTGTCCGGTTTAGAGAGGTTCTGCTGTAACAGGTCACCAGTTTGTGTCCAGTTTATGAGAGTTCTGCTGTACAAGTCACCAGTGTGTTTACAGTTTAGAGAGGTTTTTCTGCTGTACAGGTTTCACCAAGTGTGTCCGGTTTTAGAGAGGTTCTGCTATACAGTCACCAGTGTGTTTCCCCGTGGTAGAGAGGTTCTGCTGTACAGGTCACCGTTTGTCCGGTTTGAGAGGTTCTGCTATACAGTCACCAGTGTGTCCATTAGAGAGGTTCTTGCTGTACAGTTCACCAGTGTCCGGTTTAGAGAGGTTTTTCTGCTGTACAGGTCACCAGTTGGTGTCCCGGTTTAGAGAGGTCGCTGTACAGGTCACCAGTGTGTCCAGTTTAGAGAAGGTTCTGCTGTACAGGTCACCAGTGTGTACGGTTTTTAGACAGGTTCTGCTGTACAGGTCACCATGTGCCTGGTTTAGAGAGGTTTCTGCTGTACAGGTCACCAGTGTGGTACGGTTTAGACGGTTCTGTACAGGTCACCAGTGTGTCTTGGTTTAGAGCGGTTCTTGCCTTTGTACAAGGTTTTACCAGTGTTCCCCGGTTTTAGATAAAGGTTTTCGCTGTACAGGTCACCAGTGTGTCCGGTGTAGAGAGGTTCTGCTGTACATGTCACCAGTGTGGTCCTGGTTTTAGAGAGGTTTCTGCTATACAGTCACCAGTGTGTCCCAGGTTTTTAGAGAGTTCTGCTGTACATGTCCACCAGTGTGTCCTTTAGAGGAGGTTTCTGCTGGTATTTAGGTCACCATGTGTCCGGTTTTAGAGAGGAATCCTTTGCTGTACAGGTCACCAAGTGTGGGTCCGTTTAGAGAGGTTCAGCTGTACAGGTCACAGTGTGTCGGTTTAGAGAGGTTTCCTGCTGTACAGTCACCTGGTCCAGTTTTAGAGAGGTTCGCTGTACAGTCACCAGTGTGTCCCGGTTTAGAGAGGTTCTGCTGTACAGGTCAGTGGTGTCCAGTTAGAGAGGTTCCTGCTGTACAGATACCATGTGTCCAGTTAGGAGAGTTCTGCTGTCAGTCACCAGGTGTGTCCAGTTTAGAGAGGGTTCTGCTGTACAGCACCAGTTGGTCCAGTAGAGAGGTTCTGCTTACAGGTCACCAGTGAGTCCCCATTTTAGGAGAGGTTCTGCTGACAGATCACATGTGTCATTTTAGAGAGGTTCTGGCTATACAGTCACCATTTGTCCGTCGAGAGGTTCTCCTCAGTCACCAGTGTGTCCGTTTAGAGGGAGGTTCTGCTACTGCTGTTACAGATCCCACAGTGTGTCCAGTAGAGAGTTTTCTGCTGTACAGGTCACATGTGTCCGGTTTTAGAGAGTTCTGCTATACAGGATTCTGCTGTACTTACGTGGTGTGGGACAATCTGCTCATAGCCTCGGTTACTGCCGACTGCACAGTTGGCCATACACACCAGGGCTGCATTCGTTAAAATGTCAAACGCCGACCGCTTCTGTAATAGCAGGTACAGTAGGGAAACGTAACCAGGGTAGAGATTTGATTAGCTTCATGCTAAAAAGACATATGCAGCACTGTGACTTTTTCACTATAAGCGTCGAGTCTTTGAAGGAAAAATTCACAACTGCAAAAAAATGGATTTGATTGTGGAATATTAAAAATCATAATCTGTAATAACTATGTAAATAAAGCTGAAAGTCTGTTGGTATGTTTGTTTGTTTATTGCTGTTTAACGGCCTATAAACAGCTAAGGTCATGTAAGGCCGGGCAAATGGGTTCGATCCCGTTTTAACCTGCTGCATTGGCGGAAAAATCCCAACATCAGAACGGAATATTTTCATCAAGAAAAAAATATATTCAGCCCTGAAATTAGAATAACCTGACCTAGTGCCAGGTACATACCACACCAAAGTCACTTGGCTCCTTCCCATAAAATAGGATTACGAATAATCGTAATACTCACATAAGGGGTATAACCAGTAGTGGTGGACCGATAGTATCGATGCATCGGTAGATCGCGATACATATCTTCACGATACATGTATCGCGATACACTGCCAACTATCGATAGTTGACAATAGCTACATTGTAATTATTAACACATTTTCAATGATCGTGTTTTTGGTGCTAGAAAGAGGTAAATATTTGAAGTGATTTTTATAGTAACCTCTGGATTCGACATCCTAGGACATCGACAGTTTCTTTAACAATCATTAATGTGCACAAAAAACACTTTATTGAACCGTTTGGCTTGTGCGCAGTTAATGGCATTTTTTTTAGTAACCTCATATCAAACCAGAAGTTCGGAACACGAGCCGTGTCATGGGTTTTCGCGACAATTTTTGTTCACTTCCACATCGAAAAAGGCAGCATTACAGTAGAAAAGGCCGTTTTTGGTGTAAAATTAAAGTGCAAAATTGTTGTTTAATGATGCCTCTGTGTTTGTGGGTCCTTGTAGATTCATTTTGAATATATGTTCAACAATTCAATAAAAATAATAATAATAATAAAAAAAATTAAACTCCAAATCACAATGTTATTATTAATCAAATTGAGCTGCATCATTATTATTGAGTATTGTGTATTTAGCGATCTTTTTTTGAGACGCTAGACTTTCAATCCTCCCTACCCAAGCGCCCTCCACCCCCTCACCACAGCCCCACCTCTTTCTGTCCACAGGCATTTTTTTTTATTATTTGAAAACCGTCTGGAGGTCAATTAAGTATGCAATATAACTAATTGATCTATTTTGTATTAAAGAAAAACAAGTAGAACATGCATACAACTAATTATAAACAGTGTTAAACACCACACAACAACTATGTATGGTACACAACTTTGGCTGCACAGTACAAAAGCAGTGTAACTGGTTATCATAGTAATCCGCGGTACTATCGTGATACATATCGTGATATGTCCCGATTATCATGAAACGTATCGCGATACGTTTTTTCCGGCGTTACCCAACACTAATAACCAGATTCAACTGTCACATACAAAATGCCAAAGACATATGTGAGGGCAAAACCAGGTCTCCAGTCGGAATTCCGGTAAGGATGAACCCCAATCTTTAAATTACCCATCGCATTCTCCCACCTGCCTCCCACTAAAGTATGTTGGTGATCAGTAGATACAATGATTGATTTTGTGCTTATAAAATACATAGAATGTAACATTTACGTTGATTTAATACGATATATATGTAAGACCCAGAACGGGGGTCAATCCCAGAATGGGGGATAATCCCAGAACGGGGGCCGAAAACTTGACACACATGTGGCACTTGCAAGACACGGCGGTCATGGAAACAGGAATGGCATACGTTTAATTCTTCACTTCATTACTAAATACTTCACTGTGGGTAGTGTATGTTTGGCCAAGATGACAAACCCAACGTCTTCACTAGTTGCCGCCATTTTCTATCTGGACGCATGTGACAAGAGCGTGATGTTACGTCACTAACTTTGACGTCATGCAAGCTTAAAAATGCTGAATTGGTCAAAGTGCTGGGAAAACTTTATCTATGTTCTGGGATTAGCCACCGTTCGGAGAGTTGGCCCCTGTTCTGGGACTGACCCGCGATCCGAGTCTTACATATATTTAAAGCGATGACTGATTTCGAAAGATTATATTTTTCATGTCTAGTCGGGGATTGAAACATCTGGTATTGAAATACAATGTTCTACCAGTAGACTATCAAAATATTCATATGCACAGGCAAATCTAGCATGTTTTGTAATAATGTACCTCGACTGCCGACGGATTGTCGTGAGTCTGGTCAAAGAACAGGGCGTGGGCGACCGTGGGCACGAGTGGCTGGAGACGTGGCTGGACAAACGCCCCCACGGGATGCCCTCCGTATCTGTGCACCATTCCACCGAGGGCGTGGCTGTCGTGCGCATTCAACGCCTCTACAAACAGAGATTGTGGGATAGTATGTGTTGGACATCATCTGCCACAAAATGGCTATGAGGCGATTGTGTAAACAAGTGCAATACAACTCTTGCCATGTATATGTTCCTGGTGTTGTGTAGTGATTGAAGTCAATAGAATAGGGGGTCTGACTCCCTAATGGTTCCTATATAAGATTATCATGGTAAGAGGACGATTTTCTAACATTTGTGATGAATCAATAACGTATTTATAATGTTTATTAAACTTGTGGACTGATTTCAAGGAACATGGCATAGCCTCGTTTCTTATCAAATCAATTAACTTGTACAATAAATATAAACATATTAACCTAAGTAACTGGAATGGATTTTGATATGTTAATTTTGCAACCAATCCAACCATCACAAAATGATTTTCAGACCAGTCCATTTATGAAAACAGGGTGTTCTCATAAATATGAAAATTACTTGCAAAAAGTGCAGATCCTGACGAGATGGCTCATCACGAGCCGGCTCATCTAGGTCTACACGTTTTGCCAATACCACTATACAGGCCTGTAGAGTTGAAAGGGTTAAATCATCACCCATGTAAGGTCCCCTATTTACCTCTGATAAGGGAGTTAATTCCCAGTTTGTTCATGAACAGGTTGTCTAGGTGCTCTGCCCCTGTAAACAACTCCGCGACCACGTAGAGGTCGGGTCGAATCTTCCTGGCAGCGTCCATCATGTACTGTAATACAGGTACACCAATGATCTTATAACACAAGTGCCAAAGGTCACAACCTACACCTGTCAAGGTATGGTAAGTAAAATAGCAAGCCAAGCGAACAAGTTGCTTGCACACATGCCGACGGACACGAGTGTATTATTTCTCTTCACTGTGTATTGTTTTTAATGAATCGATTATGGGTTTTCTCTCACAGTGAAACTAGCCAAAGAACCAGTGAAGTGTGTAATAAAGATCTCTATTCTGCAACAATGGTTACATGTAGAATAACTATAAAATTGTTTGTAAAACAAAATGCCACCGCTGTTGAGCATTCATGAATACAAAAGCAATCATCGAGTGAGTGATTGGAGAATAAATTATTTTCAGGGTAGAAAAAGGGGCATAACTGCGGATGGAATGTCGGTGGTACAGCGAAAATCTTTACGTTACACACTCCTGCACTTGATGGTTGGGATGGATACCGAGTACGAAGAGACTCAGCCAGAAACTGTATAAGTAGTTCGCCAGACAAGGAAAATAGTCTATTGACAGACGGACGGACAGGGTAAACACTATATGCCACCGACAACTACAATTGCGGTGACATTATAAATGGAGTTGAATATATCTGAAGTAGCATAATAAAGTGTTTTTTCCAATATTCTCTCACCAGACTCATTGACCCCGAATTGTGACATTTGATTGGTCAGTCTCGGAACCAAAATAGAAGACCATTCCCAGCCCACCATGCGTACCCACCTCAGCGACGTGTATGGGCGTACTGTGACAGTTGTCGAGCCGCACCCCGTGGAAGATCCGCGCCGTAGTCTCTGTGTATTCCCGCATTCTCTGCCACAGGTAGGGACAATCGTCGGGCTTCTGACCGTACCGCAGCTTCACACTGTCCCCCCACACCACCAGCTCTCGCCGCAGGTATACGTTACCCAGACCAGAACCTGTAAAGAATATGTGGCTGTGACTGGAGAAATGGGGCTTATGGGTTTTGTGGCCAGTGCAGCTGCTGAACAAATAACACACTCCTGTAGCCTAATAACGATCTATATTGTTATTAGAAGCATGGTGGGTGTTTCATTGATGGAATGGCGAACAGTGCAGATTCTGATCAGACTGTGCGGATGCACAGGCTGATCTGGATCTACGCTGGTTGCAAAATCCATAAGCCCCTTATCTCAGGTCAACACGACAAAGTTACAAGGGAGTTAGATACTTTATCCCGACAGTATCAACACTACAACACTACTTCTGCTTCACGCTGTCCCCACACACAAGTTCCCGTCTCAGGTACATGCATACATTGCCCAGACTAGAACGGGATGCGGGCAGTAACTTTGCAAAACTCCCGTATCATCCGTCGCAGTTACGGTGCCACCAAACGAGTTTCTCTGTCATTTATCTCAGGTGATTACATCTATTCAAATGCCTGATTTACAGTGAAACCTCTCTAAGCCGGACACCCTGGGAAGTCCCCAGGATGTCCGGCTTAGAGGGGTTCCACTGTACAACACTCCCAATGGTAAACAGTGTAGAGAATTGATCTGGAACTGAATAGGAAACTGGTGCTAATCATCTGTATTCTCACGGCACATGATTCACACTTGAAAATCAGGGTAAACCACTGACCTGGTTCCGCGAAGTTCTTCAGTGGATCATCTCCCATCACCCAGCCATTACAGGCACAGATGTGTTCGGCTGTGTCCCCGTACATCAGCGACTCCTCGGTTTGCAGGGAACCAGCAAGTCTCTTTGGTACAATGAAATATCTGCAATATACAAGCATAGTCTCCCCACATGGTTCAGTGGGTCCGAGTGGGCCGACTATAGTTACTATAGTAACAAGGATACAAAGGTAGTATAGTCGGCCACATGTAGAGCAGATTTAAGGAGAGCCTGGGCACGTTAAAGAAACAGAGGGGATTATTCTAATAAGAGCTAGGCCCCCTGGGGCCGGGTTCCTCTGTATCAACGTCCTTCCTTTCTCCCCTTCTTGGGAGACGACATGCAAAGTCATTGAGCCAGTGCCATCGTTAAATCAAATCTAATGGCAGAATGGGGTGGGGTGGGAGAAATTCCATCACCTGTGATAGAAGGAATTAAGTAAATGCAGTCTAATTGAGGCCTACACAATTTGATATTTAGCCAAGCAATTTTATATCAAGCTTTTCAGTGAAGGCTACAAAACACTTTTATAACTACAGAGGTTTGCTGAAGTTGAGACTGATAAACTTGATATAAGCCAGCTTTATATTTATCATGCATATCACAACATTTATCAGTTAACATGCTCTGCATTGACCTGATAACAAATTGTCATATCCTGCATTGACTAAATACGCGTATCTGGGTCACAACTACTTTACTTGATGTGCCATTGGTCAAACAGCGTCGACGTTATAAATGATGTCGGTGTATAAACAAGTCCATGTTCTTTTCAACAAAAAATATATTTGCTCATTCTGTAGCATAAAATGTTTAAACCTAATAAACAGAATACTCTACTAGTGCCATTTTATAAAGTTTTTAATGCTTTTAATAAATATGAAAATGATTAATTTGATTCATTGGTGTTTAACGGCCTATCAACAGCTAAGGTCATTTAAGGCCAGCTCAATAGGCTTTTGATCCCACATTTAACCCGATGCATTGTGGGGAAAATCCCAAAATCAGAACTGAATATTTAGATAGAAATAAATATATATTCAGCCCTTCAATTAGAATAACCTGACCTGGTGCCAGTTCCATACCACACCAAAGTTACTTGGCCCCTGAAACTGCTACAGAATAGCTTCAATGTATAATGATATGCGTATGCAATAAATGAAGGCAAATTTTGTTGCTTTTATGTAATATTAATTTAAGTTGATGACAGATTTCATAACAAATGAGTTTATGATATAGGTAAACTATTAAATCATCATTCATGGTAGATCCTCCACATACAACAGTGTGTTTTTAAAGTCACTGATTATATAACCTTACTGGCACTCATGTTACATCCTCTACATACAATGTATGTGGCTGTGACTGGAAAAATAGGGATTATGGGTTTTGTGAGCAGTGTAGCTCCTGATCAAATAGAAATATCATATAGCCTGATAGAAATCTATATTACTTGTTAGAAGCATGACGTGTGTTTCATTGCTTGAATAGCGAACAGTGCAGATCCTGATCAGACTGTGCGGATGCACAGGCTGATCTGGATATTCACTGGTCGCAAAACCAATAAGCCCTATTTCTCAAGTCACAGCAAACATACAACAGTTTGTTTGTTTGTTTGTTTATTGGTGTTTAACGGCCTATCAACAGCTAAGGTCATGTAAGGCCGGGCAAACGGGTTCAATCCCATTTAACCTGCTGCATTGGGGGGAAAATCCCAAAATCAGAACAGAATATTTACATCGAGAAACATATATTCAGCCCTGAAATTAGAATAACCTGACCTGGTGCCAGGTCCATACCGCACTAAGTCACTTGGCCCCTTCCCCTAGAATAGGATTACGAATAATCGCAATACTCACATAAGGGGTATAACCAGATTCAACTGTCACATACAAAATGCCAAAGATACAACATACAACAATCGTCAATAATTGTAATCTTACTGGTGCATCATGGGCTCATCATCCGTCACCGTCCCCAGTTTTGGACCTTTCTCGTCGAGGAATCTGTACTCCATGTTCTTGAGGAAGTTCCTCACTGCGGCGTGTATGCAGTCGGTCAGTTGGTCACACACGGCTTTGTTCAGCTGCTCCAGGTGAGACCGCAGGTCATCACAACACGCCTTGATTCTCTGAGACCGACTTGTGGCTCCTGGTCTGAAGAAAATAATACCACAGGTAAATGGATACTTATTTAACTGAAAAATGCTGGAGTTTTGGTTCTCTGAGATAAATTTGTGGCACCTGGCCTGAAAAGGCAAATGGATAAGGAGTAAACAGTAAAAATGTATTTTGGAGTTTTGATTCTCTGAGAGTGATTTGAATTCCGAGATGTTTTGAAGTTTCTTCTTAGCTGATATAAGGAAAATCGGTGGGGACTCATTTTTTGCTTTAGCAGTTTTGGTAAACAGTCGCCAGATGATCATTTCTACCAAATTATTTCAAGTTCTGATCACCGTTTTCATAGGAAAAGATTCTTAAAGATTTTCCTTTCCGTGGCCATTTCAACATTAGTTCTGGGTGGATCAAGTTTATGTTAGCTATTTTGGTACAAGACCAGCCAAGGATCATCCTTGCAAAGTTTAAATGAAGATGGCCCAGTGGTATAGGATGAGATGTTGTTTGAATTGTTGACATGGACGGACAACGGGAAAAGCTCACGAGAGCTAAAACAGCATGGATTCTTATCAGGCTGCAGGAGTATGCTCGTACGTAAGGACCTACACTGGCCCCAAATGCCATAAGTGACGGTGATAATTCTGAATAGTGCATCTAAATCAACTACAGGGCCTTGTTGCTCAAAGCTTCTGTTAGCTTAACAGACTGTTAAATCCTTAGCATTGCTAAAGATTTAACAGTCTGTTAAGCTAACAAGAGGTTGTGTGCAACCGGACCCAGATGTACAAGTACAAGGTTGACATTGATGGCAAAAACCAAGCCAGAAAACATTGTGATCAACTTTCTATTACCGTGGAACCTCTCTAAACCGGATACTAGGAAACATCTGTGATCTTATTTTTCATGGGTTTCTTGGTCATTTTTATCAGGTGGCAAATGATCGCATAGCACACAACTATGGCTCCGAATGATGAAATGCCTGATTTACATGGAAACCTCTCTAACCCGGACACCCTGGGGACCTCCCCAGGGTGTCCGGTTTAGAAAGGTTTCACTGGATAATCAATCAGCAGTGTCCCACTACCTGTCTGTATTGTAGAGGTAGAGGGCGGTGTCCATATCCACCCTACAATGGTTTCTCTGGTACTGCGGATCTTGGACGATTGTCAACTCTTTGGATTCATTTGATGTTGGCCGGTTCTCTGGAGAAAAATATGTATGTAAAAGTCCATGTACCAACATTAATATTCAAATGATTTAGTCATTCAATTTGGAAAGGTTAAAATTAGCATCAAGAATTATTTTCTGAACAGTCTACATGAGATATTTATGAAGGTACTAACCAGAAACCAGCTCTACAGTACAGAACATAGAATGAGATGAGCAATCTTATCAGGTTTTACAGCGTTCATTTGTCAGTATTTTTAATGTTTCGAAATAAATTTATTAATTGATTTCTTGGTGTTTAATAGCCTATCAACAGATAAGGTCATTTAAAGCCAGGCCAACGGGTTCGATACCGCATTTAACCTGCTGAATTGGGGGGAAAATCCCAAAATCAGAACAAAATATTTACATTGAAATATATTCAGCACTGAAATTAGAATAACCTGACCTGGTGCCAGGTCCATATCACACCAAAGTTACTTGGTCCCTCCCCTTAAAAGTAAAACCAGTACAATTACTCTTACAAGGATTCCAGTATTAAGGATGAATCCTCTTCGTTAAATTAAACAACCAACCACCAGAGATATATGTATATCCTGTATCAGAAAAATGGAATACCCCCAAAAATGAACATGGAACAGTTTATGTCAGATATTTAAGGGTGGAGGAATTCATTCATACCTTCGATCCCATGTTTGAACCGTGTCATGATCTCATCAATTTTCACGGTGTAAAACTCCTGAAGCTTGCATTCTGGGAAGACTTCATTCAGTAGGATATCCTTCACTGTCTACAACATATATAGTTTATAACTAGTCATGGAACATGGAAATTAGTTATTACAATTCAATGCATTTAATTAAAGTTGCATGAAACAAGAAAATGTGGCCTGTCGGCACACAAATTAATCAAAAGTGATACGTATTCATAAGCACAGTTGTGAAGGTCAGGAGGCCAAGGTCATATTAAAGACAGCATGGATGTGTGGCATTTGTGCAAAGTATGATGTATTCAAATAATCCATAGGGATATAGAAATTATGACGGAAATGAGAAACTCCAGCAAATTTCTTAATGTGTATTAAAGTTCAGTTGTGAAGGTCAAAACGTCAGTCATATTAAGGGCAGTATGAATGTGTGACATTTGTCAACAAGTATGATGTACAGAAATACAGTAATCCATCAAGGTATATAAAAGTTATAACAGAATTGAGAAACTCTGACAAACTTCTTAAAAAGGTCAAAGTTGTGAAGGTCAAAATGTTAAGCCCATATTAAGGGCGGCATAGATGTGTGGCTTTTGTCCACACGTATGATGTATTGAAATATTAAAGTAAACCAAAAAGGGATATATAAGTTATGAAATAATTAAGAAACTCAGGTGAACTTCTTAATGTGACGGACGGACACACAGTCCCAACACTATATGCATCCGGCTCTACCGAGACAAGGGGCATAAAAATAAAAGCCAAACTAGACATTATGTTTGTAAAACATGGATATGCCCCAATGGCCATACTGGACTCTAACTAGATTGGTCAGTAAGCGACGCTTACGGAATACCCCCCGCGTGGGCCCAGGTACCCCTAAAATATGTAAAAATTTCCAAGTGTGTGGGCTTGTGACCTTGACTCTGGGATTAGCGCGAGCGGCATGAACGTGAATTTGTCACAGGGTGGTAGAGGTCCATTGGAGCAATGAGTGTGTGAAATGTGAAGCAGATCCGTGCAAGGAAATAGAAGTTATAACCGATTTCTCTGATGTTAAGTTTTGTAAAGAGACTACCGTATAACCTCGAATTAACGTCCCCGGAGGCGTTACATTTTACAAAAGGGGGGGCGTTTATTAGCCAGTAAAAAAAAAAAAATTATTTGGGGGGGGGGGGTGGGGGGTGGGGGGCGTTTATTAGGAGGGGGGCGTTAATTCGAGGTTATACGGTATGTATGTGACGTTGACCTCGAGATCAGCGGGGATTTGTCACAGCATATGAAATATTAAGAATTTTCAATGAAAGAAATAGAAGTTATAACATATTTCACTGATGTTAAGTTTTGTAAAGAGACTAAGTAAGTGACCTTGACCTTGGGATCAGCGGGGGTTGGACAGTCGTAGATTTGTCACAGCATGATAGTACAACCTTAGAGGAATGCACAAGTGAAATAATAAGAATATTCAATGAAGGAAATAGAAGTTATAACTTATTTCTCTGATGTTAAGTTTTGTAAAGAGACTAAGTATTTGACCTTGACATTGGAATCAGCGGGGGTTAGACGGTCATGGATTTGGCACAGCATGGTATTAGAGCCTTACAGGAATGCATGTGTGAAATATTAAGAATTTTAGATGAAGGAAATAGAAGTTAGAACAATATTTCTCTGATGTTGAGTTTTGTAAAGAGACTAAGTATTTGACCTTGGGATCAGTGGGGGTTGGACGGTCGTGGATTTGGCACAGCATGGTAGTAGAGCCTTACAGGAATGCATGTGTGAAATATTAAGCATTTTAGATGAAGGAAATAGAAGTTAGAACAATATTTCTCTGATGTTAAGTTTTGTAAAGAGACTAAGTATTTGACCTTGACCTTGGTATCAGCGGGGGTTGGATGGTCGTGGATTTGCCACAGCATGGTAGTAACGCACGGACAACCTGACTCCAGTATACCCCCCCCCCACAACTCGTTGCGGGGGGTATAACTAGAGATTGTGCGTAAAAAAGAAAGAAAACACAAATTTCAAAGACATTTGAGAAAGTCTTACAAACTTTTTTATGTACGACTATTAAGTGTTTCAGCACCATTTTGAAGGTCATAAAGGTCAAGGTCATGTCATTGGTAGTGTGATGTGTCGTAGGTGAATGAACTCTCCAAATATTAAAGCAATCTTTCAAGTATTATTGAAGATATTACCACAGGTTGAAGTAACGGACTGAGGTCTATAAATACATTAAATATGCCTAAAAGCATCAATAAATGAAAAAAAAATGAAGCTAAAATTATTTTTTTTACTCCCTATATATAGACTATACATAGGGAGTAAAAAAAATTGTTTACCTTATTTTTTTGATATTACATGATGGAGAAACTCTTACAAACTTTTTGACTTTTAGACGTAAATGTATATAGATGGACGTATGGAACCTCAAGAGCAACATGTGATCTGGGCAGACCTACGAATAATGAAGGGCACCGAATGATGTTAGTGTGATGATGCAAAGGGAGATAACTCAATCAGAAATTTTGCAAATCAGTAAGAGTTCTTACCATGATAGACAGGGAGAGTGAATTTGGGTAATATCTGTCAAGGACCAACCTGACACATATCATTTTTGATTTTTGCTGCAACTCCTCTCCGTTCCCATTTGCCGCTGGCCACGTCCATACTGAAGTGGTACAAGACACGGTCGACGAGGAAGGCAGTTTTGAGGTGGGGCGAGTTCTCCAGGTTATAGCCACACTCGGGGTGTTCCTCCAGCCACTCGCTGTTGTTGGCAGTGTGGTTATACACCAGGTCTGTCAGAGACAACACGTGCCAGTCGTTGTTCATCTTCCGCACCAGACTCTCCACGTCGGTGAAATCATAAGTCTGTCCCCGCTGGTTGAACGCTGGATTCAGTTTGAGTTGGTCTTTAATAGAGTACGATGAATTTGATAGTCCCAAGTCTTGGATAGGAGTGAAGTGTACCATGTTATACCCGGTTGCCTTGGCAACGTAAAGTCTTCCCTCCCACTCGTTGAATGGTCCGAGACATTTAGCGAGGACAGATTGACACTGTAAGCAGTCTAGAGTTATCTCCTCACCATTGGACCCCAAGGACAGCGTGGGGTCAACCAAATAGTAGCCCTGTCCATTGGCATTTGATATCGCCTCACTGTCAACAGAAAACAAAGGCATCGTTATCACTAAGCTAATCCCCTCGCTGGCAACCTTGATTTTATTTTTCCCTTACAAACATGGTGAACATAAGTCCTCAGTGACCTTGACCTTGGGCGGTCGGACGTGGGTCGTATGTCATATGCTAAACAAAGCACCACCCCTAGACACACATTGTGGCCACATATTATCAAAATCGGTGAAGCGGTTCATAAGCAGGGCTCACGCAAAAAATAGCAAAATTGACACAAGTGTGCTTTTCCCAGGTCACGGTCTCTGTGCGTGTATTGATAGTCCAGACTGGGTTTTCACTTGCCTCTAGGCAAGCACATTTCCCTTGGAGAAAATCAATAACCAGTCCACCTGTGTGTAATTTTGACAGAAACATGTGAAGTTTTAAGTAGCGGTCAATTACTCTGTATAAACTTTATTGGGAACAGATTTGTTATGTATCATTAACAGGCATGTGCCATAAACTGGTCAAGGGATTCTTTACAAAGTTAATTATCACGGTTTATCAACAAGAGGTCACCTCCTGTTGTGGTCTAGGAAGTGAAATTCGCCTGGTAAACAGGGAAATATCCGCAGTTGTATTCACTTGAAACAGCTGATGCGTACTTGCGATCCAGCCTCTTGATACTTTTATTCAAAATTGCATGGAACCTGGGGTATACAAGTTATATTTTAACCCTTAGAATGAGGAACCAAAATTGTCGTCTGCTGTTGTTATATATTTTGTTTTCTGTCAATAAACAATGGCAGCATTTCAGAAACTGAGAAAGTAAGTCAGTGGGTTATATGTCCCAGCAACAGCTATGGTCATGTAGGGACGGGATCTCGGTTTGAAGGGTCATCCGACCAGGCAGTAATTCAATGGAAATAATTCTAAAGTGCTGTGAGAGCATGTTTTTGATGAAGAAAAGGGAAAACAAAATAATAATCAGTAGACGACAACATTTCATTCAGCATTGTAATGGTTAAATGCCTACGGTAGATTTGTATTTCGGAACATATATGTATATGACCTGAAAAAACTTAAGTAATAATAAAAAAAATATTATTGAAAAAAATAACTTGTTGCAAAGCCAGTTTTGCCAAATATAGCATTCCTATTTCCCGCGTATGACCTCGTGATTGTGGTCACATGACTGAACACTACATCATCGGCTGCGTCAGCGATAACATTCAGTTCTCTTCTCGTATTGTTAAATTTGGTTAGGTTTGCTTATCATGCACAATTGTTGTATTACAGTGTTTGTGGTGATTATGTATCTTGTAATATCTTGTAATGTGTCTTATCTGCAGCTAAATGGTAGTCGGTGGCAACTGTAAATCGGTGAAAGGAATTACATCACTACTAGTGAGATTTTCCAGAGAGATTGCAATACGGCCAAGTTAAATTTAGCATGGAATTTTCTGGATTTGCTATCCATGATGTTGAAAGTGGACATGCAGATGCGATAATTAGCCGAAAAACATATATTTATGAACAAGGACAAATTGCGATCACAGGTTGAAGTGACGGACCGAGGTCTATAAATACATTAAATATACCTAAAATCATTAATAAGTGAAAAATAAGCTAAACAAATTCTTTACTCTCTCCTATATTTTCACTTATTAATGCTTTTAGGTATATATAATGTATTTATAGACCTCGGTCTGTTACTTCAACCTGTGGTTCCGATGGTATTCATTGATGTATCTCAACTGTTTTTGTGAAATGCATCTTCGGAGGTACCATCTGAGACACAATCCCTTTAAGTCTCTCAAAACGGTCTCTGAAAAACTAAGATGGTGAAATATTGATTTTGAAGCTGGCTTAAAATTTGGCTCCAACTTCACTGAAATGGCTCCATTTTTTTTTATTTGGCGAAAGTGTTGGCGCAAAGAAAAAAAAAGCCAGTGTGAGCCCTGACAAGTTATTGAAAAATGAAAGGTATTACTAACATATGTAAGTATGTACGCACGCATGTACATGGACTAACGCTATATCCCCTCTTGCCTTCAGGTAAGGGGATAATAAAGTAAATGTTGTAATATTATTAACCCATTATCAGATTACTCCTTTAAATATACATGTAAATCTTAAAATATTTTCTTTTCTATTTTACTTATTTCTCAATGAATGTACATGGTGTGATCACTCATCTTGCTGAGACAGTTTACATGGTGGTTACAATATCAACTTCAGGTGAGAGATAAAGAAAATATTATTTTTTTTCAATCTGTTTAATGGTGCATCTTTAGAATATAATGTGTTAATACATTACATTAAAATAGTTCCCGAAATTTCCACCAGTGTAGCTCCTGAGCAGCATGCAGTCTGTGTGCATGACCAGGCTATAAACACAGGGTTCCAGATAAGCCTCAAATATACATGAAAAAAAACAACAATTAAAGTTGACAGCAATGCGCACTAAATCTCAATCGAAATGTTGGGTACACATCTTGTTACTATCTAATAATTCCAGCTCAAAAATATTTACACAATTTCCTAACATTTGATTGGTCTGTAGCAAGTCTGTCCAAAATTTATATCCCAGTAAACTCCCATGCCAAACTACTTTCCGTAACCGTCGGGCGCAGTTAAAATAATTCTTAAGAAAACAGAAAATAAACACAATTTCTTGATGAATTTATTTCAAATGCTGGAATTATAAGGAATGAATGGCCTTTTTGTGGAATTTATCGGGGATATAAACTTGGAAAAGTCGCGAGAATACTGGACGAGGCATTCCGGCCTTCGTCCAGTATTCCCGCGACTTTTCCAAGTTTATACCCAGATAAATTCCACAAAAAGGCCATTCATTCCTATAGTGTACTGTTACAGTTTATGACCAAGAAACACAGAAAATATACACACAAAGCGGCTAATTAACCCTTTCAACTCGAAGTACCTGGAATGGACTGTTACATGTATGTTAATTCAAGGACCAATCCAATCATCACACAATTATTTTCAGACTAGTCTCAAACAAATTGGCGCCTGTGACTAGAGAAATGGGGTTTATGGGACCAGTGTAGCGTCTGATCAAATAGAACACTCCTGTAGCCTGATAACGATATATATTGCTTGTTAGAAGCACGACAGGTGTTTCATTGATGGAATGGCGTACAGTGCAGATCCTGATTAGAAGGCTGATCTGAATCTACACTGGTCGTAAAACCCATAAGCCCCATTTCACATCCACATAAGAAAAATTACTTTCAAAAAGTGCAGATCCTGATGAGACACGAGCCGGCTCATCTGGATCTACACTGTTTGCCAATACCACTTTACAGGTCTGTAGTGTAGAAAGGGTTAACGTAAGTGAATACGAGACAGTGAAACATGTTAATCATGATATTCATGCTGGTCCCCCTTATTTATTGCCTTTTTAGTAAAATTATATTCTACACTTACCATTTTGTTGCGATGGTGATTTTGATCCTCGAATTTCAGTGGCAATTGAAAAGCTTGGATATGTCACCTGAGATGTGGAATCAATAACCCTTTAATCCCAGGTAACTGGAATGGACATTCCCATGTTGTTTTTCAAAATATTTCATTTATCAGAAAGTGGTACTGCTTTTAGAAATAGGAAAATATCCGCCAACAGTGCCGATCATCCAGATCTACACTGTTTGCAAAGATTAATGATTATGATATCTAGGTCTGTAGTGTTGAAAGGGCTAAACAAGGTTCTTACCTTCCGTCTATGGTGAAGAAGTAGTTAAACGAGCCAGCGGTGTGAATATTCACGTCGGTGTAGACGTCGTGTCGATCACTCTTGGATCCGCTGGTACTCGTCCAGTGGAGCTCATAGTACGTCGTTCTCTCATACACAATGTCTCCATTTGGTGGGTGGTTGCTGAACACGCGAACAGACTTTGCATGCAGGGATGGACCCAAGACAAATCGCAATATCCAGCCTGAAGATAAAGAATTTACCACAGATTGAAGTAATGGACCGAGGTCTATAAATACATTAAATACACCTAAAAGCATCAATAAGCGAAAAAAAAATAAGCTAAAAAATGTTTTTACTCCCTCTTATACACATTACACATGTGTATAAGAGGGAATAAAAACACTTTTCTAGCTTATTTTTTTCTCTCAATTATTGATGCTTTTAGGTATATTTAATGTATTTATAGACCTCGGTCCGTCACTTCAACCTGTGGAATTTACCAGATGGATGCTGGCTGATGTTAATAACAGTGTGATGATGTGTTTTATCTACGTTTTTGAGTCGGTGAGTCAAATTGCCAATTGGTTTCTTCTGAAAACCAGATGGCCGCGGCCCGCATGTCGAGTCCGCCGAGGCATTTGATGGTCTCGGAGTGTATTTATTTGAAGTTTGAATTAAGGGTTGTGGAGATATAAGGTATGTAAACGTTTTAACGCAAATTTTAAAGTCATTTGACCTTGATCTTGGGCATGTGGGCTGCATGGGTGGGCTATAGAATGAAAATATGGATGATAATGAAGAATTATTTAAAGTTTGAAGTAAATCGGAGTAAGTGTTGTGGAGATATAATTAAGGTATGTAAAAACTTCAACACAAATTTCAAAGTCATTTGACCTTCATCTTGGGCATGTCGACCACATGGGCAGGCTATAGAATAAAAATATGGATGATGAATAAGAAGTGTTGCATGTTGGAAGCAAATCGGAGTAAGTGTTGTGGCGATATAAGGTATGAAAAAAAGTCATTTGACCTTGACCTTGGGCATATGGACCACATGGGCAGGATATGGAATGAAAATATGGATGATGAAAAGGAAGTACAATGTATTGGAAGTTGGAGGTAAATTGGAGTAACAATTGTCCAGATATAAGGTATGTGAAAACTTGAACGCAGATTTTATAATAACGCAAACTTCTAAGTAATTTATCCTTGACCTTGGGGCACACAGGCTGCATGAGTGGGAAACAGAATGAATATATGGATTATGCCCAATAAGCATACAAAGTTTCAAGCAAATCTAACTTCCGGTTACAGAGATAGTAGGTATGTGAAAACTTTAACACAAATTTTGACAGAAACTTTAACGCAAACTTCTAAGTCATTTTACCTTGGGGCATGAGTGGGACACAGCATGAATATATGGATGATGAATAATAAGTTTATGAAGTTTCAAGTCAATGTGAGTTAGGACTGCAGAGATATAAGGTATTTAAAAACTTTAACGCAGATTTCGGACGTCTATATCTCGCTTTCCGCAAGCAGGCTCGACAAACATGGGACGTCACCATACGCAAAAATAATAAAATTTCTGAATTTTGGCGAGCCAAATCCGAAAAATGTGAGTATTTTACTATCGACTCCTTGGTAAATAAGTCACTGTAAGCACATGTTTCTTTCAATAGAAACAATGTTATACATGCACATTTCTTAGCATAATATGTTACCTGCTAAATAAAATAGTTACTACCATGCTAAGTGTTGTTTGATAATTTCCATTGGGGACATAGCTGAATACGGACTATAAAGAAAGTAATTACATGTTTATTACTTGTGACTAGAGAAATGGGGCTTACGGGTTTTGCGGCCAGCGTAAATACAGATCAGCCTGTGCATCCGCAGTCTGATCAGGATCTGCACTGGTCACCATTTAGTCAATGAACACACGTAATGCTTCTAACAGGCTTCAGGATTGAGCTAGACGATCAGTAGCATATTTCACCAAATTTGCAAAGCATATATATTTATCTTTTTGGCTGTGATAATGTAATAAATTCAGTATAATAGTTCTGCATACTTTTAATCATCAAATATATTACGTCATTAGTTCTATATGAAAGAATGTATTTCGGGAAAAATTAATTATTACTTCCTCAAAGTACACTTTGCTAGTTACGGTAAGTGTGCTTTGCAATTTTGGTGAAATAGGCTACTGATGTTTGAATAGCTACAAATGCCATAAGCCCATTTCTGCAGTCATAGCCACGTTTCATCAATGACAAGATCGACTCACCCTTCTCCAACCTGTACAGTTTATGTTGCTGATTCTCATTAATGTTCAGGGTCTGCACTCTCACCTGACATGGAGCCATGGCTATTACAATTCTGAAATAAAGCACAAACGGAATACAGTAATAAATTCATAATGCAAACGCCCAATCGACGTACTGCGTTTACATCCCAATACAATACATTAGACCCACATGACGTCGCACAATGTTGTTGATTGACGTCATCAATTTCCACAAGGTTGTCACTAACTGCACACTAGTGACCGGCAACATCGCTGTTGTGACAAAATAAAAATTACTATTAAATTAAATGCCATATTTGGTTATTTACATTTTTGAAACTATCAGGAAAAGCAGTGTAAATATAAGTAATAAAACCATTGGCTGTTGAGTTTAATGGGCTGTACAATACATTTGGTCTGTTTAAAGTTTGCAAGGAGTCCTTTGAACAGACCAACTGTATTGTACAGCCCGGTAAATGCAACAGCACTGGTTTTATTCCTTAATAAGGAACAGAAAAAAATTGAAGTCATACCAGTGGGAAGGCACTGAGCAGCATTATAACTTGCCGCCGGTCCGACGGTAAACCGGAAGTCGCCAGACCGAATGTCCGGAAAAATAATTATTTTGTTTTCACTTTTCTATTCCAAGCTTAAATGAAATCTCTGTAGGGACAGGCTATGGATGAGGGTCATGACATCGATCATTACTCTTAATCGTCTTATGTTGTCATTAGAGTTATATATCATCAATCAATGTGAAATGGAACACAATGTGTTTCTGAACACCACCCGGTATAACACATAGCGTGCTTGATTTCACGAATTGTACCGCTGTTTTCGATGGGGTAACTGGAAAACACAGAAGTTCATTCACCACAGAAAAAATGTGGAAAATCACCATCCAAAATGTGATTTATCCTTTGTTTTTGAACATGGGGGTTAAAAATGTCAAAAAAACTTGATTACGTTTTGTCATCACACTTATAAGGTCAACTAAATTACCTGTTATCACATTAAAACTGTTGGCAGCTTTCACAACTGTATATTGCGGCTGCTGCTGTAAACATTATACATGACCTAGTTTCGAGGTCTTGATCTTGATCTTGATTAGGTAAGGTGCGACATCTTTCGACATTCCCGCACCGCATGTCCAAAACTGAAACTTTAGATGTTGGCCCCCCGGATGATTTCATTGTATTTCTCAGCGTGATCTTCTGCTTTCATGATGTTGTCTATGATGTTTTGAGGTAAGCTATTCCAATCTCTAATTGTATTTGGGAAGAAACTGTATTTTCGAATGTCGGTCCTGGCATATAATATTTTAAAATGTTCAGAGTGCATATTTCTGGAACGTCTAATTGGAGTTTCTAAACTGGTGGTAGAGATATTTGCCTGGCGTTTTAGTCCTTTCGTAAATAATATTAAACGGTTCTGTTTTCTTCTAGTTTTCAAGGGTTCTAATTTTAGTAACTCGAGTGTGCTCGTCATGGTCCCTGGTTCATAACAATAGTTGGATGTGACGAATCTCGCTGATCTCTTCTGAACACTCTCTAGTTGGTCTTGTAAATATTGCTGATGCGGGTCCCAGACAGCACTGGCGTAGTCCAGTATTGGGCGAATAAGTCCCTTGTATGCCTGAAGTCTGACATCTTGTGGAGCAGAACGAGAGGTTTCTTTGTAGGAGTCCGAGAGTTCGACTTGCCTTGTTACACACCGTTGTTACATGTTTACTCCAGTTTAAATCACTTGTAATGTTCACACCTAAATATTTTATCGTGTCCAGTTTTACTAATTTAGTGCCTTCCAATGTGTAGTCAAAATTTACATTAACTTTTTTCCTAGAAAGTGTCATCATATTACATTTGATGGGTTGGAATCTCATGCCCAATTTTCTAGCCCATTTTCCAAGGTTATCAATATCTTCTTGTAGTTTTAAACAGTCTTCATTCGAGTCAATTGATCGGTAGCACACACAATCATCGGCAAAATAATCTGATTTCCGAAGAGATATCGTCCGCAATATCATTTATGTGAATTAGGAATAAGATTGGCCCAAGTACCGTCCCCTGTGGGACTCCTGAGAGTACGTTTGCTTCCTCTGAAATGGATCCGTTAACTATTACCCTCTGCTTCCGGTTTGATAGAAATGCATCGATCCAGGATACTGTTTGTTTACATATACCATATTTATGTAGCTTCGCCTTTAATAGGTCATGAGGAACAGTGTCAAAGGCCTTTTCAAAGTCCAGGATGAATATATCGGCCTGCTTCTTATCATCCAGGAATTTTGACCAGTCATCTATCACTGTAACTAGCTGGGTTTCACAACTATGGTATTTTCTAAATGCATGTTGACAATTAGAGATAATGTTATGTTTATCGAAATGTTGCATAAGGTTGGAACAGACTATATGTTCGAGTACTTTACAGCATATGCACGTCAGCGAGACGGGTCTGTAGTTGCTAGGAAGTGAACGATCGCTTTTCTTGTATAGCGGACATATATTTGCAGCATTCCAGCTTCTGGGACTACTCCAGAGTTAAGCGACTGCTGGAAGAAGTGGCACAATATGTCTGAAAGTTCGTGAGACAGTTCCTTAAGCACTCGTGGGTGTATATTGTCCGGTCCCATAGCCTTCCCCGGGTTTAAACCACTTAATAACTTTTGAACACCTTTAGGGGTAACAGTAATGTTTTCCATTAGGTCCACTTCAGGTTTTTGGTATGGCACTGAATTATAGATTGTGTCCGTAAAAACACTCGAGAATTGTTCGTTTAATGCCTGCGCCTTCGTTCGTTTAATGCCTGAGGTATTGTTTAAAATAAATTTGATCGGTTTGTATGCTACTCAAGTTAGTTAGTTTTTACAAACAAATCGACTGCGATGTGTAAAATTTGAGCATACAAAGTTTATGGCATAATGGTGTTTTAAAGCAACATTTGAATAATATATGCAATGTACCACTGATAATGTAAGAAACAATGTGACAAACACTTGTAGTCAGCACCAACTAAAAAGAGGAATGTTTATCGGCTGTATTCACAGACCAGCATGACCATGCAGGGCAGACACGAATGTAATGAGCAAACGAATGGAAAATAATTATAGAAACATTTTTAAGAATACACTGTTATATTTAAATACACTCTATTATAGCTAACATGTTTAAGGCAATTTGATATGTTGAACAACATCTGCAGTACGAGTATGCATGATTTTGATGGCATCGGGTCTGGTACCAGGGAGTATTACTTGAGTAGCCAAATCGTTCCGAAACCCATTAGACTGGGTAACT